>OW052243.1:78722278-79047863 GCA_932526585.2 Philonthus cognatus | reverse complement strand
ATATATTTATTTATAATCGTCGAAGTAAGTTAATCTCTGCGGGTAATTAATTCCATCTCCTTTGTAGCAAGTATTAAAAAAATAGTGTTTGAAATACCAAATAAGCACACATGCAAATAGACTTCGGATGATAATAGTAATGAGCTGAAAATATATTAATTTATAATCATCGAATTAAGTTAATCTCTGCGAGTAATGAATTTCATCTCCTTTGGTAGCAAGTATTATAATATTTGAGATACAAATCAGGAATTGAAGTTTATATTCAGTCCCTTCAGACGCATATTTATTAAGAAATATTTGAGACACAAAACAGGAATTGGAGATCATATTCAATCAATCCTTTCAGACTCATATTTATTAGGAAATATTTGAGTTACAAAACAAGCACTAAAGATTATAATTAGTCCTTTTAGACCTATATTTATTAGGAAATAATGTATTTTCATTCAATAAAATCTTTTGTAATGAGTTCTGAGAAATGTATATAAGAAAACAATTAAGTAAATTACAAAGCTGGGACGAATCCTCGTAGAAAGGATTCGAATCACGAATACGAATCACCTAATATGATTCGAATCACGGTTACTCGAATAAAGGATTCGTAAGAGATAAATATGATTCGAATCAAAGATTAGAATCCTGTTTTTTCGAGTCACGAATACAAGTCCTTTAAGAATAAACTTGATTTTATTATTTTTTTTTTCAATTATTTATATATAAATATCGTTACCAGTTGTTTTAATAAACATACGAGGGTTGCCTTTTATATTTCGGGATTGGGCAACCCTAGTGTTGCAATCTGGCAACTGAGAGCTCTATCGTAAAGTTTGAAATTTTTGAGGTTATACGTACTCAGAAAGTTTTGACATATGAACGTAATTTGTGTCGTTTACACTAACTTAAAAGATTTATCTCGGCCAAAATGGAATTAAATCGTGAACATTTTCGTGCGATTATTTTTTACAACTTTTGACGTGGATTAACTCAACAACAGTGCATGGATAAACTTAATTCAATTTTTGGCGATGAAGCTCCATCAAGGACCAGTGTTAATCGATGGTATGGTGAATTCAACCGAGGTCGTAGTTCACTCCAAGACGAATTTCGTGGAGGTCGTCCAAAATCAGTTGTTGTTCCGAAAACCATTGATGCTGTGCGCAAACAAATATTACAAGATCGTCATGTAACCTATCGTGAGATTGAGACAACCTCAGGCATTAGTGGGACCAGCATACATTCAATATTACATGAACATTTGACTGTCAAAAAAATTTGTTCGCGTTGGATCCCACACAATTTGTCAATCGCACAAAAAAGGCTCGTGTCGATTGGTGCAAAGAAATGCTAAAAAAATACGATTGCGGTGCTTCGAAACACGTCTATGACATCGTGACAGGTGATGAATCATGGATTTACGCGTATGAGCCCGAAAGTAAACAGCAGTCGACCGTATGGGTGTTTCAAGATGAGCCAAATCCAACAAAAGTTGTTCGCGCACGAAGCACTTCCAAGCAAATGGTCGCCTGTTTTTTCGACAAACTGGACATGTCGCAACCGTACCACTAGAACAACGCAGAACAGTCAATTCTGAGTGGTACACAACCATTTGTTTGCCAGTTGTCATCCAAGAAATCAGGAAAACCAACCGCCGAAAACGGATCACTCTTCACCACGACAATGCGAGCTCTCACACATCGGCTCAAACAACTGAATTTTTGAGCACGCAAAACATCGATTTGATGATTTATTCGCCATATAGTCCTGACTTGGCACCGAATGACTTCTTTTTATTCCCATCCGTAAAAAATTAAATGGGAGGTCAACGTTTCTCGACACCTGAAGAAGCGGTTGATGCGTTCAGAATGCATGTTTTGAAGATACCTCAATCAGAGTGGCAAAAGTGTTCGACAATTGGTTCAAACGCATGCAAAAGTGTATAGATCTTAATGGGGAATATTTTGAAAAACAATAAAGCGATTTTCAATGATTAATATTTATTTTTGTTCTCTAATCCCGAAATATAAAAGGCAACCCTCGTATTTATTATTTACTAATTATTTATTATTTACACTAAACATTGATGATAACAGACTAAACATCTGATTCCCTGTTACTTTGATTAAAGATGTATTTGTGTGTTTCTGTACTTCACTTCAAATCAGTTTTTGTACGCGTTGTGCATGAAGTAAAATTTCGAGTTTAGAAAAGCCCGAAAATTTATTTCGGGTCGCTGCGCGACCCTCGAATTGGTTGGAGTGGTTGGAGATTAGCGGGTGCGGTTTGCAGCGGGTTCCCCCAGCACTAACACGCTCCGTAAGGACCCTGAGGTTAAACCTAAACATAATGAGTGTAATGGCGATCTAGACTCATACCCGCTCTTAAGAGTCTTGGATCTAAGCGGGAACAGAATCGAGGAGGTTGAGGAGGATTATTTGGGAAGACTCGAGTTTTTAATCATCCTCTATCTATCCCACAATTTCCTAACTGTAATCCCGCACAGCCTACCAGAAAGGTTAAAGGTGCTTTACTTGGAGGGGAACAAAATTGAAGTTTTGAAAAAAAACCGATTTTCAGAATTTAAACCAACTGGAGGTTTTGCTCTTGTGCAACAATCGGATTGGTTCTTTGGAAGACGAGCCTTTTGCCGATTTGCACAGTTTGATCACCTTGGATCTATCTAGAAACCCAATTAAGGTCCTCCCGAGTCTTCAAGGACCTAGGAACTTAAGAGTGTTGAGATTAGCTGAGATTGCTATAGAAGGAAATCTTCCGAAGGATTTAGCTAGACGTGATTTTATAAGATTAGCTGAGATTACAGATGATTCACAGGAATTGGTTAAAAGTGATGTTGGAAGATTAGCTGGTGTTATTGGAAAGTTAGCTAAGATTACGGATTATCCACAAGAATTGGCTAGAAGTGATGTTGAAGTATTAGCTGGAATTACAAAAGATAATTCACAAGAATTGGCTGGAAGTGATGTTGGAATATTAGCAGGAACTACAGAGGATGATCCACAAGAATTGGCTAAAAGTTATGGTAGAAGATTTGTTGGAATTACAGAAGATGATCCACGAGAATTGGCTAAAAGATTAGATGGTGCAGATAAAAAAATGGCTAAGATTACAGAAGATGATCCACATGAATCGGCTAAAAGTGATGTTGGAATATAAGATGGAATTACAGAAGATGATCTACTAGAATTGACTAAAAGTGCAGCAAAACAATTGGCTAAGATTATAGAAGATTGTGGATCGTCTTCTGAATTGGCTAGAAGTGATGTTAAAAGATTAGATGGTGGTGTTAGAAGATTGGCTGAGATTGAAGACGATCAACAAGGATTGGCTAAAAGTGGTGTTGTAACATTAGCTAGTGGCGTTGAAAGATTGACTAAGATTACAATAGATGATCCACAGGAATTTACTAAAAGTGGATTTGGAAGATTAGCTAGTGGTCTTGAAGAGTTAGCCAAGATTACAGAAGATCCACAAAACCCAGCTAAGATTGATGTTGAGACGAGTGGGTTGCATAAAACAGCAAACCAACTCGGGGGTAGTCCAAAGAGAAGTAATAGGAAGCTTTTTGAAATACCTGGATGTAGATCCAGATATTCAAGGCTACGAAGAAGAGTTGATTTCGAAAGACCTAAACTTACAAACACACCTTCTTCAAGTCTACAGAGAAACTTAGATTTTGAACGACTTACAAGCACGCCATCCTTATATCGCCCTGAAGGTAATCTACGAAGAAAAGAAAGGAAGCACTCCTTTTTTAAGTCTAGAAACAAACTTGGATTATAAAGGACATAGACTTAAAAGAACACCTTTAAATCAAGCTAAAGGTTATTTGCAAAGGAAATTAGTTTCTGAAGCACTTACAAACACAACTTATGATCCACAAAGAGTGGAGTTTAAAGGACCTAGACTTACAACTACACCTTCTAATTCACAAAGAGTGGATTTTAAAAAACCCAGACAAGAACACCTTCAAATCAAGCTGGTGATTTGCAAAGAGAATTCGTTTTTGAAGGACTTACAAGCACACCTTATGATCCACAAAAAGTGGAGTTCAAAGGACATAGACTTACAATCACACCTTCAAATTCTTCAAGTCTACAAAGAAGAGTAGAGTTCACAGGACTTAAACTTACAAACACACTTTCTTTAAACCCATCAGAAGACGATTCAAGTAGAAACCTACGATTTGAAGAATCTACGAACACACCTCCTTTGAACCGACCAGAAGACTATCCAAGGAGAAACCTGCGATTTGAAGAATCTACAAGCACGCCTTCTTCAAATCCGCGAAGGAACTTGGCTAAAGTTCCTGTAAACACTTAACTGCGAAGAAACGTAAATTTTGAAGAACCAAGCCCTTCTTCCAATCGACCACAAACCAAATTGGATTTTGTAGACCTGGATCTTTTTTAAATCATTCAGAAGGTGAACAACAAGTACCTACATTAATTAACACACCATCCTTAATCCGAACAGAAGTTGATCCATACAAAAACGTTGATTTAGAAAGACTTGGACCTTCTTTGAATCCTCCAGAAGGTAAACAACAAGTATCTAGATCAATAAATACACCTTCCTTAATTCTACCAGAAGTTAATCCATACAACTTTTGAAGGACCCACAGACACCCATGTTAACATTCCAGAAGGTCAAGCACAAAAAAACGTGAATTTTGAAGGATCTAGACCTTCTATAAACAAAAACTTTGATTTCGAAAGACTTGGACCTTCTTTAAATCCCTCAGAAGGTAAACCACAAGTACCTAGATTAATAAATACGCCTTCTTTAATCCGACCAGAAGTTGATACATACAAAAACTTTATTAGGAAATAATGTATTTTCATTCAATAAAATCTTTCGTAATGAGTTCTGAGAAATATTTATAAGGAAACAATTAAGTAAATAACAGAGCTGGGACGAAACCTCGTAAAAAGGATTCGAATCACGAATCCGAATCACCTAATATGATTCGAATGACAGTTACTCGAATAAAGGATTCGTAAGAGATAAATATGATTCACGAATACAAATCCTTTAAGGATAAATTTAATTTTATTATAATTTTTTCAACCATTTATATATAAATATCGTTACCAGTTGTTTTAACAAACATATTTATTATTTACTAGTTATTTATTATTTACACTAACCATTGTTGATAATAGACTAAACATCTGATTCCCTGTTACTTTGATTAAAGATGATTTGTGTGTTTCTGAACTTCACTTCGAATCAGTGTTATGTACGCGTGGCGCATGAAGTAAAATTTCGAGTTTAGAAAAGCCAGAAAATTTGTCTCGGGTCGCTGCGCGACCCTCGACAAATTTTCACGGGGCTTTTCTAAGCTCAAAATTTTACTTCATGCTTTGTCTGGGAGTGGAAAGCACTCGTGTAAATGAAGACAGCCTTATACAAGACTGTCTCAGTTTAAACCGAGTCGACCTTATACAGTAATGACTTTGATTTTGACGTCATGTAAGGATTTCCGCGCGTGATAAGGTCGGCTCGGTTTAAATCGAGACAACCTTGCACAGTAATGATCTCGGTTTTGACGTCACGTACGAATTTCCACGTGTGACGACATGAACCAAAGTGTGTAAGTAAGTTTGTCTCGATTTAAACCGAGCCGACCTTGTATTGTTTAATTACTTTGATTGTTGACGTCACGTGAGGACTTCCACGCGTGACGACAGCAATTAAGATGGTTAGTATATAAGGTTCTCTTAATTTAAAACCGAGTCGACCTTGTTAGTTTATTTACATTGACTTTTTACGTCACGCGAGGAATTTTATATGTGAAGTCAGAAAAACTCCCTGTATTTCACGGGACATAGATATTTCTAATAAAATCAAACTGAATTTGTTATGAAATTCAAACATAATAAGTTCAAACCAGTATGTTTTCAATTTCACAATATTTCAGTGTTTTATCCGTTTCGCTACGCAAGACAAATTTTCTGGACTTTTCTAAACTCAAAATTTTACTTCATGCGTCACGCGTATAAAACAGTGATTTAACGAGGAATTTCAAAACACACTAAAGACATTTTTCATGTTAATCCTCACAATTAATTCGAATCCTTTAATAAATATTTGAATCCTTTTATAAATATTCGAATCCCTTCATAAGGATTTGAATTCTTTTATATGGATTCGAAACACCCACATTTGGATTCGTATACAAATCCTCTTAAAAAAATGTAACGAATCCGGATCACGAATCCAGTTGAACTAAAGTATTCGAATGCCTCTTTTGAATCCTCTAAAAGGATTCGAATCCTGAATGATTCGAATCCTGCCCAGCTCTGGTAAATAATTACATTGAATTTTTCTCTTCAGTGGAGAGCGATTTTATCTTTTAAGTACACATATCCCGATTGGTAAATTTGCAGGAATTCGTTGTTTGTTTTAAAAAAATAATTTATAGCTTCTAACGAGTCTCTGCACGCCCTGACTAAGCATAAGCTAACCAACTCATGCTTAAAACATTAAAAGAGCCGAGATTCTTTTCGCAATCTACAACAAGTTAGTCTTACAAAGACTATAACAAACACTCATTGAAACAACTACTTCCCGAGCTAATACCCCGACGGACATTGAATTATACAACAAGTGTTTGCTGTTACATACAGTAACCTACTACAAATTTAACAATTATTCAGGCCATCTATAGACGCGTTTCGAGATTTATCTCTCATCAGTATAGCTTTGTCATTCCCTCTAAACAATTTGACACCTTAGACTGGCGGTTACGTTACTCAGTCAAGGAGTGTACTCATTAGAAGTTTAAAATTATTACATCTGACCTTTTTTTTCAGCCATTGTATTCGAAACAATATTAATGTTGAAATAAATATGTTTTTATTATTAAGCAAACCACCGCTCAATTAAGCAAAACAAAAATCCTCTAATCGCTCTCGCATGTGAATTACCATTACCAACAATACACTCGACCCGTTTCATAAAACTAATTTTTACAACCTTTTTATATTATCATTAAAAAAATAATGTTTGCATGAGCTAATAATTTCGCTCGTGTGCTGGGCACCGTATGAAGAAATCGTTTTCACTCAAAGAGTTCATCATTCTTAAGCACACATTAATTAAACTGTGGCGTGTGTGAAGCTCACCAACGCGGGTGAAAATGGCAGAAAAAAATTCGTGCGGACGAAATGGACAATCTTTACAAGGCACGATTGCAATTAAGTGCTGGTGTAACGAGCAATTAAGGATTGTGAGTCACTGGTGAATTTTTGTTTGATTTATTGAGTGATTAAAAAAAAAATACGTAAAAAGTGTTACCGAAGAGGATTTTAGAAAAGTGTTGTGTTTACATTTGTGTACGTGTTTTCTATATAATGTACACAATTCATTAATCACAAATAGCATTAAAATAAATCACAGATCTGGAAAAGTTTTAATTTTACCAGCAAACATTACTTTCCTGTAAAGTTTCACAAAAGAAATTTGAAGAATTTTAGAATAAACTGATTCAAAAGTTACATGAATAAAATGTTTTGTAAACGCAGTGGCGTAGCGTGGGTTAGAATTGCCCGAGAGCAGGCAAAATTCGTTGTCCCCGCATTTAGGTATTTAAATGTAAAAAACTCCAAAATTTTAAGTAATTATAAAGATTTTTTCGGGAAGAATAAGTTTGTTTGTTTGTTTTTCCTGGCAAGAATAAATTTGTCATCGTGTATTATACAGGGCATAAATAAAAAAGTCATGCATGTTTAATAATAAACTTTAAAACATTTTTCCCTGTCTGTTTTATCTAAATTCATTTTGTAAAAAACCCATATTTCGATCAATTTTGAAGATTTGTTAACAGCTGGTAATATCAAATGAATTTTCCAAGTGTTAAATACAATAAAAATCGTTATTTAAAATTCAAAATTTGTCATTTTTGAAATATTGGTATATAAGTTTTATTTAATATTGATGTTTTATTTGGATATTATTAAAGTTTATCAGTTTCTCTATGAAAAAACATACAAATCGGAACAATATTTTTTTTTTAGTTGAAAGTGTTGACAGTTATGATATATTTAAAATTGATTCCCCTCAATGAATACGCTCATGACAGTTGACATTTAGTCTGTAATGTCACTTTTAATTTATATTTTAAATGTTTATTGTTTATTTGCGAAAATTCTGTTTAAAGTACGATACTTTAAACAGAATTTTCGCAAATAAACAAAAAACATTGTTCAATAAAAAAAAACCTCTAGATGATCACACTTTCCCGCTCTCCCCTGCTTTATATGTGCCAGATAAAGAAACAAGTGAGTAGTTAAAATGGAGGGTAATGCAGCGTAGATTACGATTTGTATATCCTAGCTCAATTTAGCAGTTTTCTTGATTAAAATCTGTTTTTGTACTTGGCGATAGATGTTACGCCCTCTAGCGGAGAATACAGGGACAAAACTAATTTCCTGATTTCTTTTGGCCCCTTTCACTCTGCAATTTTTTACCCCAACATGCTACGCTACATAGTTTCTGAGATATAGCCAGTGGCCACTCTTAATCAAACACCCGGTACAAATAATATTTAATAATAAAATAAAACGTTAAACAAAATTAAAGAAAAACTTGTTAAAAAACAAATAGGACCAAAATTGACAAAATCTTTATTTTTAGTAATTTTGTTCTCATTATTATTTTATCATTCTAAGAAGTTATCTTTTTGCGATATTATTCTGTAATTGGGTTGTCCCGTTGGAAAATAAATATTATTATTAAATTAAAAAGACGTAAATAATTCAAATAATTTAACATTAAAACTGAAAATATTTTTTTTATTAATAAAAAAATTGTAACAATTTTAATTGATAATTTTTCTAAATCGATAAAACTTAAATAAGTGATTCTAAACAAATCGTCAAGTATTTTAGTTGTACTATATCATGTATTTTTAAATTTACTCCGTTGACTTAATAAATAAATCAATAAATTAGCAAAATCTTAAAACCAAAAAAAAATTTAATTACATTTTTTTTCCGATTTCTGCAGTTTTTTTGTTTGTAAAAAATGGAAAAAAATTCAATCACACCCAGAAAACATTAAAATTTAAAATCAATTTCTCAAAACTTACAAGTTAACAATTGAAAAACATATTTTTATTTCATATACAAGCAGCAGACGATTATAAAAATAAAAACAAAATTATTCAAATTATTCGTTGTTTTTTTTGTAAAATAAAAAATTCAATTCCATGTAGTTCTTCTGTCTCCGAAGACTACAATTGGTCGTTCGAGCTGAAGCCTTTGTAAAACGGTCCTTTGAATAATAAACTTAGCAATCTAGAGTTATCCTTCAATTTGAAACTTCTAAGAACGAGTGTTGTCCACTCCCAGACTAAGCATGAAGTAAAATTTGAAGTTTAGAAAAGCCCCGCATAGAAAAAATGTCGAGGGCCCGAGACAAATTTTCTGGGCTTTTCTAAACTCGAAATTTTACATCATGCGCCACGCGTACAGAACACTGATTTGAAATGAAGTTCAAAAACACACAATAATCTTTGCAATGAGAGTAACACGGAATCAGATATTTAGTCTGTTATCAACGATGATCAGTGTTAATAATAAATAATTAGGGTTTGAATATTTTTCGTAAAACAACTGCTTGCAATATTAAAATATTCACGGTTGCAAAAAATTATTAAAATCAAATTTATTCTTGAAGGATTTGTATTCGTGATTCGAAAAAACAGGATTCGAATCGTATTTATCTCTTACGAATCCTTTATTCGAGTATTCGTGATTCGAATCATATTAGGTGATTCGGATTCGTGATTCGAATTCTTTTTACGAGGATTCGTCCCAGCTTTGGTATGTATAGCGTTCGTTTGCTTTATCGTGCTCACTATTGGGATTGTTTTAAACTATTAGATATACGATGACGGTTAAATTAGACAAAACTTTCCATTTCAAACACAAAAGAAAACTGCGTTGACGAAAAATGTGGCAAAAAAAAGAGATATGGCGAAAAAGTGAAAATCGGCATTATTTTTTTTTACTGCAACTTTGTTAATTAGATAAATACCTAGCCAAAATTATAAATGTATCCTGAATGACATCCGAGAACCACAACTAAATTGACAGATTTTATATAAGGTGTCCCAGTTTCAAGATACGACAGAATAGCTCAATTTTTCTAATGGCAGCCATATTGGATTTTCATACCACTGAATAGAGCAGCAAATTTTAATGGGAAATAATGTGTGATATGTCAAATTAAAACGACAATTGTCATATATCATAAAATAAAACATTCTGTATAAAATCTGAATTTCTTCATATTTTTAACGACTCATTTAGACTAAGAACAAAATTTCAGCTCAACATTTCCATTATTAACAAAGTTATAGTACACAAATATTTGATTGATTTTCACCTTTAACATCATATCTTTTAAACAAATGCCTAATACAAATTATAGACTATTTAAAACACTAAATTGGTTAAATTAGATGAAAGTTTATAGTTTTGACTGTAAGTAAAACTATGTCAACAACAATCATCTAGCATCATCAGTTTTAAAGATATAACGAAAAAAGTGAAAATCGATTAAATGTTATTCTCTCAATAACTTTGTTAATTAAATAGATATGCAATTATGAATTTATGCATAACCTAAAATTTTCCTTAAGAATACATTGGAATAGACAGATTTTTATGCAGCGTCTCCTATTTCTTTTTTTTTTTTTTTAGATATTGCAGTTAATTTTTTGACATGTGACACATTTGCAACGACATTTTACTGCTTTATTCAATAGTGTAAAATCGAGTATGGTTGTCTATAAATAAAAAAATTAACTTTGATGTCGTATCTCAAAAATCAGACATCTTGTATACAATCTATTAATTTATTTGGGTTTCTCGGATGTTATTTTTCAAATTTCACCTCATTTCATTTCTTATTAACAAAGTTATGGAAAAAAGAAATGTTTGTCGATTTTCACTTTTTTTTCACTATATCTTGAAAGCAAATGACACTTGATCAAATTCACTAACGTATTTTTATTTTGGATTAACCCATTAACGGCCGAGCAATTATAGAGTAAACCTTAATGTGGATTTTAGGTAAAATTCTACACTTATTTATTTGATTTCTACGAATGACTTATTGTATTACATTCTGTGAATTTTTCTTATAAATATAAATATTGTATACCCTGTAAATGCAAGGCATTCGTCGATTTTATATAAAAACGTGCAATATGAAGTATAGAACGCGTATTTCCACTCCCAGACTAAGCATGAAGTAAAATTTCGAGTTTAGAAAAGCCCCGCGTAGAAAATTTGCCGAGGCAAATTTTCACGAGGCTTTTCTAAACTCGAAATTTTACTTCATGCGCCACGCGTATAAAACACTGAAATATTTTGAAGTTAGAAATATACTGAAAACATTTTATTTAAATGAATAATAATCGATAAATATAAATAACAAAATATCTACGTTTTTCGTCATACATTTTCAAGTCCAGTCAAATAATATAATATATCAAATTACTTTATTTAATAATTTAATTAACATAAAATTAATAATGTTACGTATATGCATCAATGGCACATACTGGGTTAAAAATGGAAACTTTTGTCTAATGTATTTAGAGATACAAAAACGGTTAAATTAGACAAAAGTTTCCGATACGATAGATTATGATTTGTGCACGAAACGGTTAAGTAAACAGAATATTTTAAAAATATCTATAAACTTCTGAATATTTACTTGAATTCACTGTAAAATGTATTTCTTATTTACTCTCTTGATAATTACAATAATTATTTCTAACTCTTCTTACACAATAAATTCCAATGTTTAATTTACTGGCAACCAACTTATTATAATTAATTACTATTCTGTTTATTGTGAAACGCAGGAATCCGCACTCCTGGCACTCCGATCGATTTCCTGTTTATCATGCTTCTTAAGCTTCGTTTCGATGGTCGGCAATTCGATATATATCCAGGTCCGTGCGGTTGTGTTTACAAAGGAGATTGTGTCGATTGCGCTGGCAAATAAGGATTCGAACACATCCAATTTCTCCGTCGCTCGGAGGAAACGATAAAGGAGAGTCGGTGCCTTAATGACTTCCTCGGCGAAATACAAAAAAAAAAATATAGAAACGTGCCAATGTCATGATGGATTGAGGAAGGATGGACAGAGTTTTCAGGGTCAGTTTTGTGACTTAACGAAAAAATAATTAGTTGGTTTTTAAAAAGATTTAATTAATCAATAAATAATTAAAAACTGGGTTGTTTTAATTAATTGGAAATTGGCTGGTTTTAACATTTTCCTTATTTAAATTTGATAAGTACTTTCGAGCACTCTGAGAGAGAACACATGAAAATAATAATGTTTAAAAAGCGAGATCAATGGGTGGCACACACGATCGCGATTTGCGTGAAGACTGGCCTCAATGTTGGATTTATTCCTAGTCTCAATTCTGGCATAATGGCAGCCCGCAAGCAAGCGTGAAGACGGCTTTAATCCACGTGATTATGATCGCATCAATGTGGATTAAATCGACCCGATTGCGGCTCTAAGGCAGGATTCAGTCCGGCCTAATACCAGCCGTGTGCCAGCATAATGCCATCATATTGTCAGCATGATGCCAGTACGATGCCAGCATGATGCCGGCATAATACCAGCATGGTGCATGCAAATGCCAGCATGACGCTAGCAAATGCCGGCATGATACCAGCCTAGTTCCAGCATGATGCCAGTACGATGCCAGCATGATACCGGCATGATACCAGCATGGTGCTAGCAAATGCCAGCATGACGCTACCAAATGCCAGCATGATACCAGCCTAGTTCCAGCATGATGCTTGCATGATGCCTGCATGTTGACAGCATGATGCCAACATATTGCCAGCATATTACCAGCATAATACTGGAACAATGCCAGCATAATTCAAGCATAATGTCAACATGATGCCAGCAAATACCAGCATAATGTCAGCATGATACCAATACGATGACAGCATGATGGGAGCATAATACCAGCATAGTGCTAGCAAACACTAGCATGATGCTAGCAAATGCCTAGTTCCAGCATGATCCCAGCATGATGCTTGCATGATGCCTGCATGTTGACAGCATGATGCCAGCACATTGCCAGCATATTACCAGCATAATGCTGGAACAATGCCAGCATAATGCCAGCATAATGTCAGCATGATTCCAGCAAATACCAGCATAATGCCAGTACGATGACAGCATGATGGGGGCATAATACCAGCATAGTGCTAGCAAACACTAGCATGATGCTAGCAAATGCCAGTATGATACCAGCCTAATTCCAGAATGACGACAGCATGATGACAGCATGATGCCTGAGTAGATAAGATTACCCGATCCTCGACCCACCGCACCACCGCATTGGTCCAGCGGTCCGGCCTCCCAGCATCCAGCATCCCCCTCCCAGCATCCCCCCCGAGATGAGCATCCCCCGCAGATTCATCCCCCGAGATGAGCATCCCCCTCCCAGCATCCTCCGCAGATTCATCCCCCTCCCAGCATCCTCCGCAGATTCATCCCCCGAGATGAGCATCCCCCTCCCAGCATCCTCCGCAGATTCATCCCCCTCCCAGCATCCTCCGCAGATTCATCCCCCGAGATCAGCATCCTCCACAGATTCATCCTCCGCAGATTAATCTCTCAAGATCAGCATCCTCCACAGATTCATCCTCCGCAGATTCATCCTCCGCAGATTCATCCTCCGCAGATTCATCCACCGCAGATTCATCCACCACATCAACGCCATCTAGTGGAGAAAAGCGCAACTATGAAAATGTAAGTGTATGAATGGTTACAGCACTTATACACAGAACCATCTACCGTTGAAAACTTCAACTATAAAAAGAAATCCCGACACTTAAGTCACTTAAGCAATGAATGCAAATTATGTTTAGGTAAAAGAATAATAAGTTGATATAATAATAATAATATTTATTTATCTCATATATATATATAATATACAATTATATGCTCTCTTCTTCGTCGCGCTCTTCACACCATGCTCGAATCTATTGATAAAACAGAAATACAAATAATTAGTGATCAATGTTTACGAGATAATCATGAAGATTAACATAGTTTTCCTTTTAATTTTATCGCCTTTTCTTTAGGCATAAAATCAAGGATTCCATCCATGTAATCATCTAATTTTAATTTTACAAAATCTGATGCCAGTATCTCAATGTTGTGGTGGACGTCACAATAATCATGACAGCACTCGATACCGCGTTCATAGGCAGCCTCCATCCTATCTAACTCCTCTCTGGAGTGGATGCTTCCCCACCGATTCCCCTCATGAATAATGTCCGTGTACCGAACTTCCATACGATCAATAACCTAGATCATAAAATAATATAAATTATATCTTAAAATGCTATATGATAATTGATTAATTAAGTAACACACTTTATTACAATCAAATAAATATATTATTGTACTTACATTGTTCACGGCGCTCCTCTCATCAACAGCTTTAGTAACTTCAACGTACGCAGCCCACATAGTAATATATTAGTTTAAGTGCAAGAACTGAATTGAATGATAAAATAAAATGTAGAATATTATATAACACAAAACTTACCAATTTTGAGGACATAATGTACGTCACAAACTACTTAATTGCTAGAAAGGTAACCATTTCAAGAACAAACTATCATGACGCATGTTCGATTTAATATTAGAAATTTATTCGAGACTTGCTAAAATATTTGAAGGGCGATTACACATTAATGACACTGGAAAGTTACAGAAAATGAAGACCATCAATGACACATGTACGATTTAATATAAGAAATTTGTTCGAGACGTTTCCAATGTTGTGATTTCTTTTTGGAGAATGCAATGACGTCAATCATTAATGACACTGGAAAGTTACAGAAAATGAAGGCCTTCAATGACACATGTTCGATTTAATATAAGAAATTTGTTCGAGAAGTTTCCAATGTTGTGATTTCTTTTTGGAGAATGCAATGACAATCATTAATGACACTGAAAAGTTACAGAAAATTAAAACCTTCCAGAACGCATGTTAAATAGATGAAATCTGGAATGATTCTTCTAGGACAATCCACATACTCGCTCAACAAATCAAATACGAAAAATGTGTCCGTTGGAATTAGCCCGATTGTAGGATTTGTACCTATAGTTAAAGTATGGGGTACAAATTCATCCTCATGCGTCATCTTCTTCACAATCGAAGAGTGGAAGCAATTTTCCACAATCAACTTCCATGATATAAGAATGGGGCAGCCCATACATATGGACCAACACAAAATAACTGCAAAACCGTACCGAAACATCACCACAATATGGATTCAACAGAGAGATTTAATCGTGGTCCTCGCCAAAGAGACAATCGATATATTATTAGCACTTAAAAATCTAATCGATCGTAAATTAGAAATATTGTGCGAGTGTGAATTTAAATCTTATTACGACAAAATTTTAAACAGTTGTGTAAATATGTCCGGAGATTTACATGCAAATGTAAATATATTGTTATTAAAAAAAAAAAATTCTGAAAATGAGATGAATTCATATCTCATGATGGAGTGCCTCCACTTATGCTTAAATAAAATATTGTACGATATTGAAATGTTTTAATAAATATTGAAAAAAATGTATCACTTTTTTTATATTAAATGAAAGACGAAATTATATTAAATAAAAATTTATTATTATATATTACAGAATGTTTTTATTTTCTATCCAACTATTATGAGAATTATCATGTCCTAGCCATTTAACCAAACTTTTGCCCCCTTTTTTCGTAAAATTTTCTCCACTAAGTAAACGTCTGGATGTTTTACAAGCTGTAGTTCTTCATTATAAAATGCTCCCTGGATGGGTCTCTGATCCATATCTTCAAGTAAGTATGATGCTGGATTGGTGTTTTGTGTGGATATAATCTTAACTAATTCAGCAGACCAATTCGGTGTGTATCCTTTTTCAAATAATGCTTTTTGTTTACTTATTCGAACAATATCTCCAACATCAAAATTACGTTTACCGGAAATTTTAGTATGTGAATAAACGGTATTGAGCAAATGGTGTTCATTTTTCTTGCTAACATTACAAGGTCTCATCTTAGTGGTGCTATTATATTCATCAGTAACATTAAAGCACTCGTTCGAAACTTCAAATTGAACTATTTTATAAAATTGACGACTAATGCCCGAAAATTACTTAAAACAAAAATTCCGCGATAATCATTAAAACAAGGAAAGTCAGAGAAAAGTCAGGGAATTTAATTCAAATTAACCAAAACACTGAAAGAAAACCTTTTTAAATAAGATGTAAAAAGTAACTAAATATACATAAATGATAAAAAATATAAAATTTATTGACATTTAACAAGAATCATGAAGAATTATAATATTACAAAAGTAAATTAAAATAAAAATCATGAAAAAATATGAATACTGACAATAATTATAAACATTTGGAAAATTGTTAGTTAAAAAAAACATAATATTAATTGGGTATTGTTCATTTTTGAAGATTTCTAATTCTAGTTTATTTTATCAATTAGGTTTTTTAGCGTTGACAACATTTATTCTTGTAATGTTAACAATTTTCATGATTATTCCCATGATAAATTATATAAATTTAGACATTAATAAATGATATAAATTTAGACTTTCATAAATTCTATGATAAAATAAACTGGAAATGACAGAATCTTCTACATTGAACATTATACAAATAATATTCATTAGTTGGAATTTTTAATTGTTTAATATATATAATTTTCATATGTAATTTAATATTTTTAGTTAGTACTATATTATGTATTTTTTAAATGGACTTTGTTGACTGAATAAATAAATAAAAAAAACGTTAAAATTGAATAAATCATTCAAATCACCTTAATTAGCAAAAACTGTTTATATTGACAAATTTAAGAATAATACGACGTCAACAATATTAATTTAAATAATCAACAAAACTTGTAAAATCAAATTGGACCAGCGTTGGCAAATGTTATTCCAAATTTATACTTGTAACTCTAATTTTGGTGAATCGATAAAACTCATAGATGTGATTCTAAACAAAACGTCAAATCAATAAAAAAATTGTCAAACAAATCAAAATCAAAAATATATACGTATATGAATATTCTAAAAGTTGGCAAAAAAACATAAACTTTCAATAACATTGTCAATATAAACAAACATTATCAAATACGTATCAAAATCTTCAAAGTCGATAAAAAAGTATAATTATACTTTTAGTAAAAAAATTATACTTTTAGTAAAAAAAAAAAAATGATAAAATTCAACTGTATCTACAAAAGTTTACATATTTTTCAAATTTAACAACCACCATCTCAAAAATTAAAAGTTTTAAATTTAAAAAAATATTTGTATTTTATATAAAATCTTTAACAGCAACAAATGATTATACTAATTGAAAAATTCTTCAGAATTGTTGTTATATGTTAAGCAAATAAAAATACAAGGTAGCCAGAAAATGAATGAAAAGCTTTACGTAGTACGAGTACATACAAAATTTAAAAAAATTATAAATTATTTTTTTTTAAATTTAAAACAAAAATAATTAAAGTCTAAAAGAAATATTGTATGATTATTCAATAAGTCTTACAAGGCCATTAATATGAAAAATATGTGACTAGAAGTTGTTTTTAATATTTTGTATAAACTTATTGCCATCGACTAAACATTGTAGATGTCTGGACCAAATTCATTTGATACAACAACTAAAAATGGATTAGGATTCCACTTGAAATTACAAGTTGATAATAAACTATGTCGGTAAATGTAACGGAACAATCCTAGTGAATTAATTGAACGATTGTGGTTACTTTGGGCGTCAACATTTTCATTTAATATATTAAAGAATAAGAAAAATCATTATTATTAAATTGTTTTTATTTATTTTTTTTGTAATTATATACTTTTCCTTTTTATATTAAACTAGTATAATAAAAAAGAAAAATATCAATAAAAAAATAAATAAATAAAAGCGTCTCTCAGTCTGTCTCTCAGCAAATAAAGGCGTCTCTCAGTCTGTCTCTCAGCACATAAAAGAGTCTCTCAGCCTGTCTCTCAGCACATAAAAGCGTCTCTCAGCCTGTCTCTCAGCACATAAAAGCGTCTCTCAGCCTGTCTCTCAGCACATAAAAGCGTCTCTCAGCCTGTCTCTCAGCACATAAAAGCGTCTCTCAGCCTGTCTCTCAGCACATAAAAGAGTCTCTCAGCCTGTCTCTCAGCACATAAAAGCGTCTCTCAGTCTGTCTCTCAGCACATAAAAGCGTCTCTCAGTCTGTCTCTCAGCACATAAAAGAGTCTCTCAGCCAGTCTCTCAGCCTGTCTCTCAGCAAATAAAGGCGTCTCTCAGTCTGTCTCTCAGCACATAATAGAGTCTCTCAGCCTGTCTCTCAGCATATAAAAGCGTCTCTCAGCCTGTCTCTCAGCAAATAAAGGCGTCTCTCAGTCTGTCTCTCAGCACATAAAAGAGTCTCTCAGCCTGTCTCTCAGCACATAAAAGCGTCTCTCAGCCTGTCTCTTAGCAAATACAAGCATCTCTCAGCACATAAAAGCGTCTCTCAGCGTATAAAAGTATCTCTTTAAAGTACTCATCAGTAGTACTATTTCAATCTCGAAGAGAGAAACATGGGGATCATTTTCAATAATAAAAACAAACATTGCACTAATTTGACAATACCAATAAATACTTCATTAAAGTGGATGAAAAATTAAATTGTGAGGCTGATCGTTCGTAACACGGTTCTAAAGACAACTGAATATGTAAATATTTGTCCGCGTACTATAAAATATTGAACAAATTAATTTAACATTCAATTTTACATTTTTACATCTTATTTACACCTTCATATTCAATTTATTATTTATTTTATCATCAACGATTAGATGGAAGTTGAGGTGGAGATTAATTTTTATCATCAAAGGAAATTCAAGATTAATCTTGAATTGTTGTTGGTATTTAAGAATGTAATGACCACCTCCACCTATTTTCGCAATATATAATGCGATTCGCACTTAAAAGTTATTCAGTGTGACGATTAAGTTTGTACCTAACAAAAAAAAATAATGTGTGACGAATTTACCGAGGGTACGAGGTGTGGGGAATGCCCAATTCGCTTAACAAATTGGGTAGGATTTGCGTTGAAGTATGGTCATTTATTTTGTGGGGGTTGCATCGCGAAAATCCGTAAGTGTGCGATCTGACCTCTGTTAAGATAGCAGTGCCAAATGGGCAGAATGCACTGTAACCTATACTAGAATTAAGGGCTAATTAAGGGCTATTTTAGTGCCCTATTGTCGATATTAGTGCTCCACCCTTAAGGGTGCAAATCGCAACATAGCCACCTTAACATTAAGCTGGCAAGGCAAACTTACAAATCAAGAATTAAAAAACATTTTCTGTACGACATAATTAAGGGCTAATTAAGTGCCCTATAAGCAATTTTAGTGCTCCACCCGGTACTTAGAAAAAAAATTTTTCTACTACAATTTCACTTTTCTCGAAAATGGACGAGCAGACTGCAACAAAACTATAGAATAATTTAGAGCTCCTTGCTTACTAATTAGGTGCCTCATTAGCGATTTTAGTGCTCCACCCTGTACTTGGAAAAAAAATATTTTCTACCCCAATTTCAGTTTTCTCGAAAATGGACGAGCAGACTGCAATGAAACTATAGAATAATTTAGAGCTCCTTGTCTACTAATTCAGTGCCCCATTGGTGATTTTAGTGCTCCACCCTGTACTTTGAAAAATAATATTTTCTACCCCAATTTCAGTTTTCTCGAAAATAGACGAGCAGACTGCAACGAAACTATATAATAATTTATAGCTCCTTGCCTACTAATTAGGTGCCCCATTAGTGATTTTAGTGCTCCACCCTGTACTTAGAAAAAAATATATTTTCTACCCCAAATTCACTTTTCTTGAAAATAGACGAGCAGACTGCAACGAAACTATAGAATAATTTAGAGCTCCTTGCCTACTGATTAAGTGCCCCATTGGTGATTTTAGTGCTCCACCCTGTACTTAGAAAAAAAATATTTTCTACCCCAATTTCAGTTTTCTCGAAAATGGACGAGCAGACTGCAACGAAACTATAGAATAATTTAGAGCTCCTTGCCTACTAATTAAGTGCCCCATTGGTGATTTTAGTGCTCCACCCTGTACTTAGAAAAAAAATATTTTCTACCCCAATTTCAGTTTTCTCGAAAATGGACGAGCAGACTGCAACGAAACTATAGAATAATTTAGAGCTCCTTGCCTACTAATTAAGTGCCCCATTGGTGATTTTAGTGCTCCACCCTGTACTTAAAAAAAAAAATATTTTCTACCCCGATTTAAGTTTTCTCGAAAATGGACAAGCAGACTGCAACGAAACTATAGAATAATTTAGAGCTCCTTGCCTACTAATTAAGTGCCCCATTGGTGATTTTAGTGCTCCACCCTGTACTTAGAAAAAAAAATATTTTCTACCTCAATTTCAGTTTTCTCGAAAATGGATGAGCAGACTGCAACGAAACTAGAGAATTATTTAGAGCTATTTACCTACTAATTATATGCCCCATTATTGATTTTAGTGCTCCACCCTATACTTAGAAAAAAAAATGTTCTACCCCAATTTCAGTTTTCTCGAAAATGGACAAGCAGACTGCAACAAAACTAAAGAGTAATTTAGAGCTCCTTGCCTACTAATTAAGAGCCCCATTAATGATTTTAGTGCTCCACCCTCTACTTAGAAAAAAAATATTTTCTTCTTCAATTCCACTTTTCTCGAAAATGGACGAGCAGACTGCAACGAAACTATAGAATAATTTAGAGCTCCTTGCCTACTAATTAAGTGCCCCATTGGTGATTTTAGTGCTCCACCCTGTACTTAGAAAAAAAATATTATCTACCCCAATTTCAGTTTTCTCGAAAATGGACGAGCAGACTGCAACGAAACTATAGAATAATTTAGAGCTCCTTGCCTACTAATTAAGTGCCCCATTGGTGATTTTAGTGCTCCACCCTGTACTTAGAAAAGAAATATTTTCTACCCCAATTTCACTTTTCTCGAAAATGGACGAGCAGACTGCAACGAAACTAGAGAATTATTTAGAGCTATTTACCTACTAATTAAATGCTCCATTATTGATTTTAGTGCTCCATCCTGTACTTAGAAAAAAAATATTTTCTTCTCCAATTTTAGTTTTCTTGAAAATGGACGAGCAGACTGCAACGAAACTATAGAATAATTTAGAGCTCCTTGCCTACTAATTAAGTGCCCCATTGGTGATTTTAGTGCTCCACCCTCTACTTAGAAAAAAAATATTTTCTTCTTCAATTCCACTTTTCTCGAAAATGGACGAGCAGACTGCAACGAAACTATAGAATAATTTAGAGCTCCTTGCCTACTAATTAAGTGCCCCATTGGTGATTTTAGTGCTCCACCCTCTACTTAGAAAAAAAATATTTTCTTCTTCAATTCCACTTTTCTCGAAAATGGACGAGCAGACTGCAACGAAACTATAGAATAATTTAGAGCTTTTTGCCTACTAATTAAATGCCCCCTAGGTGATTTTAGTGCTCCACCCTGTACTTAGAAAAAAAATATTTTCTACCCCGATTTCAGTTTTCTCGAAAATGGACGAGCAGACTGCAACGAAACTATAGAATAATTTAGAGCTCCTTGCCTATTAATTAAGTGCCCCCTTGGTGATTTTAGTGCTCCACCCTGTACTTAGAAAAAAATATTTTCTACCTCAATTTCAGTTTTCTCGAAAATGGATGAGCAGACTGCAACGAAACTAGAGAATTATTTAGAACTATTTACCTACTAATTAAATGCCCCATTTGTGATTTATTTAGAATTATTTAGAGATATTTACCTACTAATTATATGCCCCATTATTGATTTTAGTGCTCCACCCTATACTTAGAAAAAAAAATGTTCTACCCAATTTCAGTTTTCTCGAAAATGGACAAGCAGACTGCAACAAAACTATAGAGTAATTTAGAGCTCCTTGCCTACTAATTAAGTGCCCCATTATTGATTTTAGTGCTCCACCCTCTACTTAGAAAAAAAAATTTTTCTTCTTCAATTCCACTTTTCTCGAAAATAGACGAGCAGACTGCAACGAAACTATAGAATAATTTAGAGCTCTCTGCCTACTAATTAAGTGCCCCCTTGGTGATTTTAGTGCTCCACCCTGTACTTAGAAAAAAAATATTTTCTACCCCGATTTCAGTTTTCTCGAAAATGGACAAGCAGACTGCAACGAAACTATAGAATAATTTAGAGCTCCTTGCCTACTAATTAAGTGCCCCATTGGTGATTTTAGTGCTCCACCCTGTACTTAGAAAAAAAATATTTTCTACCCCAATTTCACTTTTCTCGAAAATGGACGAGCAGACTGCAACGAAACTAGAGAATTATTTAGAACTATTTACCTACTAATTAAATGCCCCATTTGTGATTTTAGTGCTCCATCCTGTACTTAGAAAAAAAATATTTTCTTCTCCAATTTCAGTTTTCTTGAAAATGGACGAGCAGACTGCAACGAAACTATAGAATAATTTAGAGCTCCTTGCCTACTAATTAAGTGCTCCATTGGTGATTTTAGTGCTCCACCCTATACTTAGAAAAAATAATTTTCTACCCCAATTTCAGTTTTCTCGAAAATGGACGAGCAGACTGCAACGAAACTATAGAATAATTTAGAGCTCCTTGCCCACTAATTAAGTGCCCCATTGGTGATTTTAGTGCTCCACCCTCTACTTAGAAAAAAAATATTTTCTTCTTTAATTCCACTTTTCTCGAAAATGGACGAGCAGACTGCAACGAAACTATAGAATAATTTAGAGCTCCTTGCCTACTAATTAAATGCCCCATTTGTGATTTTAGTGCTCCACCCTGTATTTAGAAAAAAAATATTTTCTACCCCAATTTCACTTTTCTCGAAAATGGACGAGCAGACTGCAACGAAACTATAGAATAATTTAGAGCTCCATGCCTACTAATTAAGTGCTCCATTGGTGATTTTAGTGCTCCACCCTGTACTTAGAAAAAAAATATTTTCTACCCCAATTCCACTTTTCTCGAAAATGGACGAGCAGACTGCAACGAAACTATAGAATAATTTAGAGCTCCATGCCTACTAATTAAGTGCTCCATTGGTGATTTTAGTGCTCCACCCTGTACTTAGAAAAAAAATATTTTCTACCCCAATTTCACTTTTCTCGAAAATGGACGAGCAGACTGCAACGAAACTAGAGAATTATTTATAACTATTTACCTACTAATTAAATGCCCCATTTGTGATTTTAGTGCTCCATCCTGTACTTAGAAAAAAAATATTTTCTTCTCCAATTTCAGTTTTCTTGAAAATGGACGAGCAGACTGCAACGAAACTATAGAATAATTTAGAGCTCCTTGCCTACTAATTAAGTGCTCCATTGGTGATTTTAGTGCTCCACCCTCTACTTAGAAAAAAAATATTTTCTTCTTTAATTCCACTTTTCTCGAAAATGGACGAGCAGACTGCAACGAAACTATAGAATAATTTAGAGCTCCTTGCCTACTAATTAAATGCCCCATTTGTGATTTTAGTGCTCCACCCTGTATTTAGAAAAAAAATATTTTCTACCCCAATTTCACTTTTCTCGAAAATGGACGAGCAGACTGCAACGAAACTATAGAATAATTTAGAGCTCCATGCCTACTAATTAAGTGCTCCATTGGTGATTTTAGTGCTCCACCCTATACTTAGAAAAAAAAATGTTCTACCCCAATTTCAGTTTTCTCGAAAATGGACAAGCAGACTGCAACAAAACTATAGAGTAATTTAGAGCTCCTTGCCTACTAATTAAGTGCCCCATTGGTGATTTTAGTGCTCTACCCTGTACTTAGAAAAAAAATATTTTCTACCCCAATTTCAGTTTTCTCGAAAGTGGACAAGCAGACTGCAACGAAACTATAGAATCATTTAGAGCTCCTTGCCTACTAATTATGTGCCCCATTGGTGATATTATTGGTCCACCTTGTACTTAGAAAAAAAATATTTTCTATCCCAATTTCACTTTTCTCGAAAATAGACGACCAGACTGCAACGAAACTATAGAATAATTTAAAGCTCCTTACCTACTAATTAAGTGCCCCATTGGTGATTTAAGTGCTCCACCCTGTACTTAGCAAAAAAATATTTTCTACCCCAATTTCAGTTTTCTCGAAAATGGACGAGCAGACTGCAACGAAACTATAGAATAATTTAGAGCTTTTTGCCTACTAATTAAATGCCCCCTTGTTGATTTTAGTGCTCCACCCTGTACTTAGAAAAAAAATATTTTCTACCCCGATTTCAGTTTTCTCGAAAATGGACCAGCAGACTGCAACGAAACTATAGAATAATTTAGAGCTCCTTGCCTACTAATTATGTGCCCCATTGGTGATATTATTGGTCCACCCTGTACTTAGAAAAAAAATATTTTCTATCCCAATTTCACTTTTCTCGAAAATAGACGACCAGACTGCAACAAAACTATAGAATAATTTAGAGCTCCTTGCCTACTAATTAAGTGCCCCATTGGTGATTTAAGTGCTCCACCCTGTACTTAGCAAAAAAATATTTTCTACCCCAATTTCAGTTTTCTCGAAAATGGACGAGCAGACTGCAACGAAACTATATAATAATTAAGAGCTCCTTGCTCTTAATTATTATATAATTAGGTGCCCCATTAGTGATTTTAGTGCTCCACCCTGTACTTAGAAAAAAAATATTTTCTACCCCAATTTCACTTTTCTCGAAAATGGACGAGCAGACTGCAACGAAACTATAGAATAATTTAAAGCTCCTTGCCTACTAATTTAGTGCCCCATTGGTGATTTTAGTGCTCCACCCTGTACTTAGAAAAAAAATATTTTCTACCCCGATTTAAGTTTTCTCGAAAATGGACAAGCAGACTGCAACGAAACTATAGAATAATTTAGAGCTCCTTGCCTACTAATTAAGTGCCCCCTTGGTGATTTTAGTGCTCCATCCTGTACTTAGAAAAAAATATTTTCTACCTCAATTTCAGTTATCTCGAAAATGGATGAGCAGACTGCAACGAAACTAGAGAATTATTTAGAGCTATTTACCTACTAATTATATGCCCCATTATTGATTTTAGTGCTCCACCCTATACTTAGAAAAAAAAAATGTTCTACCCCAATTTCAGTTTTCTCGAAAATGGACAAGCAGACTGCAACAAAACTATAGAGTAATTTAGAGCTCCTTGCCTACTAATTAATTGCCCCATTATTGATTTTAGTGCTCCACCCTCTACTTTGAAAAAAAATATTTTCTTCTTCAATTCCACTTTTCTCGAAAATGGACGATCAGACTGCAACGAAACTATAGAATAATTTAGAGCTCCTTGCCTACTAATTAAGTGCCCCATTGGTGATTTTAGTGCTCCACCCTGTACTTAGAAAAAAATTATTTTCTACCCCAATTTCAGTTTTCTCGAAAGTGGACAAGCAGACTGCAACGAAACTATAGAATCATTTAGAGCTCCTTGCCTACTAATTAAGTGCCCTATTGGTGATTTTAGTGCTCCACCCTCTACTTAGAGAATAAATATTTTCTTCTTCAATTCCACTTTTCTCGAAAATGGACGAGCAGACTGCAACGAAACTATAGAATAATTTAGAGCTTCTTGCCTACTAATTAAGTGCCTCCTTGGTGATTTTAGTGCTCTACCCTGTACTTAGAAAAAAAATATTTTCTACCCCGATTTCAGTTTTCTCGAAAATGGACAAGCAGACTGCAACGAAACTATAAAATAATTTAGAGCTCCTTACCTACTAATTAAGTGCCCCATTGGTGATTTTATTGGTCCACCCTGTACTTAGAAAAAAATATTTTCTATCCCAATTTCACTTTTCTCGAAAATGGACGAGCAGACTGCAACGAAACTGGAGAATTATTTAGAGCTATTTACCTACTAATTAAATGCCCCATTAGTGATTTTAGTGCTCCTTGCTTCTTGTACTTACAAAAAAAATATTTTCTTCTCCAATTTCAGTTTTCTTGAAAATGGACGAGCAGACTGCAACGAAACTATAGAATAATTTAGAGCTCCTTGCCTACTAATTAAGTGCCCCATTGGTGATTTTAGTGCTCCACCCTGTACTTAGAAAAAAAATATTTTCCACCCCAATTTCAGTTTTCTCGAAAATGGACGAGCAGACTGCAACGAAACTATAGAATAATTTATATCTCCTTGCCTACTAATTAATTGCCCCTTTGGTGATTTTAGTGCTCCACCCTGTACTTAGAAAGAAAAATATTTTCTACCCCGATTTAAGTTTTCTCGAAAATGGACAAGCAGACTGCAACGAAACTATAGAATAATTTAGAGCTCCTTGCCTACTAATTAAGTTCCCCCTTGGTGATTTTAGTGCTCCACCCTGTACTTAGAAAAAAATATTTTCTACCTCAATTTCAGTTTTCTCGAAAATGGATGAGCAGACTGCAACGAAACTAGAGAATTATTTAGAGCTCCTTGCCTACTAATTAAGTGCCCCATTGGTGATTTTAGTGCTCCACCCTGTACTTAGAAAAAAAATATTTTCTACCCCGATTTCAGTTTTCTCGAAAATGGACAAGCAGACTGCAACGAAACTATAGAATAATTTAGAGCTCCTTGCCTACTAATTAAGTGCCCCATTGGTGATTTTAGTGCTCCACCCTGTACTTAGAAAAAAAATATTTTCTACCCCAATTTCACTTTTCTCGAAAATGGACGAGCAGACTGCAACGAAACTAGAGAATTATTTAGAAGTATTTACCTACTAATTAAATGCCCTATTAGTGATTTTAGTGCTCCATCCTGTACTTAGAAAAAAAATATTTTCTTCTCCAATTTCAGTTTTCTTGAAAATGGACGAGCAGACTGCAACGAAACTATAGAATAATTTAGAGCTCCTTACCTACTAATTAAGTGCTCCATTGGTGATTTTAGTGCTCCACCCTATACTTAGAAAAAAAAAATGTTCTACCCCAATTTCAGTTTTCTCGAAAATGGACGAGCAGACTGCAACGAAACTATAGAGTAATTTAGAGCTCCTTGCCTACTAATTATGTGCCCCATTCGTGATTTTAGTGCTCTACCCTGTACTTAGAAAAAAAATATTTTCTACCCCAATTTCAGTTTTCTCTAAAATGGACGAGCAGACTGCAACGAAACTATAGAATAATTTAGAGTTCCTTGCCTACTAATTAAGTGCCCCATTGGTGATTTTAGTGCTCCACCCTCTACTTAGAAAAAAAATATTTTCTTCTTCAATTCCACTTTTCTCGAAAATGGACGAGCAGACTGCAACGAAACTATAGAATTATTTAGAGCTCCTTGCCTACTAATTAAGTGCCCCATTGGTGATTTTAGTGCTCCACCCTGTATTTAGAAAATAAAAAAAATTCTACCCCAATTTCACTTTTCTCGAAAATGAACGAGCAGACTGCAACGAAACTATAGAATAATTTAGAGCTCCTTGCCTACTAATTAAGTGCTTCATTGGTGATTTTAGTGCTCCACCCTGTATTTAGAAAAAAAATATTTTCTACCCCAATTTCACTTTTCTCGAAAATGGACGAGCAGACTGCAACGAAACTATAGAATAATTTAGAGCTCCTTGCCTACTAATTAAGTGCCTTATTGGTGATTTTAGTGCTCCACCCTGAAATCCAAATTAAGAACCTGAAAAAAACTCACCCTGTTTGTACATACATGTTAAATAATATCATTAATTAAGATCTCGTCGATCTTACGTACTATGAACCTATAATGATCCCAGTTTAAATTTATAGAGATAATTAACAATTACATGAACTATTATTATACAGAGAGTCCCGCCAAAACACATTAAAAGTATATGGACTGTGTCTGCTGTATGTTAAAAAACTATGTGTAATTTGCATAAGAGTGCTGTGTTCTATATATTTCAGTAGTTCTGAAAATAAATTTGACAAAACATCAAACATTGCATTTTGAATATTGATGTTAAGTTGCCTCTGAAATGCCAACTCCCGAAAGAGCCCAATAATTGTTAATTCTTTTAAAAATGATATAAAAAATGTTCAAAATATACTACTATACTACTATATACTACTATATTTAGTCAACTTTTAATCTCGATTCTTTTCAAATAATCACCCTGTACATTATTACATATTCTTAGGCGGAATACAATTCTGCATTGATTTACACTGGCATACCCTATCTTCTTTAATTTGTAAGAAAAATAAGAGAAGATAGGTATACACAGATTTTATTTAAACCATTAACACTAACATCGCCAATGAAGCACTTAATTAGTAGGTAAATAGCTCTAAATAATTCTCTAGTTTCGTTGCAGTCTGCTCGTCCATTTGCGAGAAAACTGAAATTGGGGTAGAAATTTTTTTTTCTAAGTACAGGGTGGAGCACTAAAATCACCAATGAGGCACTTAATTAGTAGGCAAGGAGCTCTAAATTATTCTATAGTTTCGTTGCAGTCTGCTCGTCCATTTTCTATAAAAGTGAAATTAGGGTAGAAAATATTTTTTTTCTAAGTACGGGTGAAGCACTAAAATCACCAATGGATCACTTAATTAGTAGGCAAGGGGCTCTAAATTATTCTATAGTTTCGTTGCAGTCTGCTCGTCCATTTTCGAGAAAACTGAAATTGGGGTAGAAAATATTTTTTTTTCTAAGTACAGGGTGGAGCACTAAAATCACCAATGAGGCACTTATTTAGTAGGCAAGGAGCTCTAAATTATTCTATAGTTTCGTTGCAGTCTGCTCGTCCATTTTCAAGAAAACTGAAATTGGGGTAGAAAATATTATTTTTCTAAGTACAGGGTGGAGCACTAGAATCACCAATGGGGCACTTAATTAGTAGGCAAGGAGTTCTAAATTACTCTATAGTTTCGTTGCAGTCTGCTCGTCCATTTTCGAGAAAAGTGAAATTGGAGAAGAAAATATTTTTTTTCTAAGTACAGGGTGGAGCACTAGAATCACCAATGGGGCACTTAATTAGTAGGCAAATGGCTCTAAATTATTCTATAGTTTCGTAGCAGTCTGCTCGTCTATTTTCGAGAAAACTGAAATTGGGGTAGAAAATATTTTTGTTCTAAGTATAGGGTGGAGCACTAAAATCACCAATGGGGCACTTAATTAGTAGGCAAATAGCTCTAAATTATTCTATAGTTTCGTAGCAGTCTGCTCATCCATTTTCGCGAAAACTGAAATTGGGGTAGAAAATATTTTTTTTTAAGTACAGGGTGGAGCACTAAAATTAACAATGGGGCACATAATTAGTAGGCAAGGAGCTCTAAATTATTCTATAGTTTCGTTGCAGTCTGCTCATCCATTTTCGAGAAAACTGAAATTGGGGTAGAAAATTTTTTTTTTCTAAGTACAGGATGGAGCACTAAAATCACCAATGGGGCACTTAATTAGTAGGCAAGGAGCTCTAAATTATTCTATAGTTTTGTTGCAGTCTGCTCGTCCATTTTCGAGAAAAGTGAAATTGGGGTAGAAAATATTTTTTTTCAAAGTACAGGGTGGAGCACTAAAATTACCAATGGGGCGCTTAATTAGTAGACAAGGAGCTCTAAATTATTCTATAGTTTCGTTGCAGTCTGCTCGTTCATTTTCGAGAAAACTGAAATTGGGGTAGAAAATATTTTTTTTCCAAGTACAGGGTGGAGCACTAAAATCGCTAATGAGGCACTTAATTAGTAAGTAAGGAGCTCTAAATTATTCTATAGTTTTGTTGCAGTCTGCTCGTCCATTTTCGAGAAAAGTGAAATTGTAGTAGAAAATATTTTTTTTCTAAGTACAGGGTGGAGCACTAAAATCAACAATGGGGCACTTAGTTAGTAGGCAAGGAGCTCTAAATTATTCTATAGTTTTGTTGCAGTCTGCTTATCAATTTTCGAGAAAACTAAAATTGGGGTAGAAAATATTTTTTTTCTAAGTACAGGGTGGAGCACTAAAATCACCAATGGGGCACTAAATTAGTAGGCAAGGAGCTCTAAATTATTTTCTAGTTTTGTGACAGTCTGCTCGTCCATTTTCGAGAAAACTGAAATTGGTGTAGAAAATATTTTTTTTCTAAGTACAGGGTGGAGCACTAAAATCAACAATAGAGCACTTAATTAGTAGGCAATGAGCTCTAAATTATTCTATAGTTTCGTTTCAGTCTGCTCATCCATTTTCGAGAAAACTGAAATTGGGTTAGAAAATTTTTTTTTCTAAGTACAGGGTGGAGCACTAAAATCACTAATGGGGCGTTTAATTAGTAGGCAAGGAGCTCTAAATTATTCTATAGTTTTGTTGCAGTCTGCTCGTCCATTTTCGAGAAAAGTGAAATTGGAGAAGAAAATATTTTTTTTCTAAGTACAGGGTGGAGCACTAAAATCACCAATGGGGCACTTAATTAGTAGGCAAGGAGCTCTAAATTATTCTATAGTTTCGTTGCAGTCTGCTCGTCCATTTTCGAGAAAACTGAAATTGGGGTAGAAAATATTTTTTTGCTAAGTACAGGGGGAGCACTTAAATCACCAATGGGGCACTTAATTAGTAGGCAAGGAGCTCTAAATTATTCTATAGTTTCGTTGCAGTCTGCTTGTCTATTTTCGAAAAAACTGAAATTGGGGTAGAAAATATTTTTTTTCTAAGTACAGGGGGAGCACTTAAATCACCAATGGGGCATTTAATTAGTAGGCAAGGAGCTCTAAATTTTTCTATAGTTTTGTTGCAGTCTGCTCGTCCATTTTAGAAAAAAGTGAAATTGGTGAAGAAAATATTTTTTTTTCTAAGTACAGGGTGGAGCACTAAAATCACCAATGGGGCACTTAATTAGTAGGCAAGGAGCTTTTAATTATTTTATAGTTTCTTTGCAGTCTGCTCGTCCATTTTCGAGAAAACTGAAATTGGGGTAGAAAATATTTGTTTGCTAAGTACAGGGGGAGCACTTAAATCACCAATTGGGCACTTAATTAGTAGGCAAGGAGCTCTAAATTATTATATAGTTTCGTTGCAGTCTGCTTGTTCATTCTCGAGATAAGTGAAATTGGGGTAGAAAATATTTTTTTTCAAAGTACAGGGTGGAGCACTAAAATCACCAATGGGGCACTTAATTAGTAGTAAAGGAGCTCTAAATTATTCTATAGTTTCGTTGCAGTCTGCTTGTTCATTTTCGAGAAAACTGAAATTGGGGTAGAAAATATTTTTTTTCTAAGTACAGGGTGGAGCACTAAAATCGCTAATGGGGCACTTAATTAGTAAGCAAGGAGCTCTAAATTATTTTATAGTTTTGTTGCAGTCTGCTCGTCCATTTTCGACAAAAGTGAAATTGTAGTAGAAAATATTTTTTTTCTAAGTACAGGGTGGAGCACTAAAATTGCTTATAGAGCACTTAATTAGCCCTTAATTATGTCGTACAGAAAATGTTTTTTAATTCCTGATTTGTAAGTTTGCCTTGCCAGCTTAATGTTAAGGTGGCTATGTTGCGATTTGCACCCTTAAGGGTGGAGCACTAAAATCGAAAATAGGGCACTAAAATAGCCCTTAATTAGCCCTTAATTCTAGTATAGGTTACAGTGCATTCTGCCCATTTGGCACTGCTATTTTAACAGAGGTTGCGATCTGTCGGAGACGGATCTGCTGTGAAAACGTGCTGAGGATTTATTTGAATAATTCCGGCCCGAGTACGTCTTCAACAGATCGCACACTTACGGATCCTACTTCATCAACCTCAACAAGTACTGATCCTACTCCATCAACCTCCACATCAACTCCGCTCGCCTCAACATCTTTTGCTACCACGCGCGCTGCTGCAAGAACTCCACCCAACCAGAATTTCCAGAACTGGGAATTGTATAGGTTGGGGAGGAGGCGAAGGGAGCGAAGAGTGGCAGAGAGGAGGAGGCTAATACAAAGACAAAGATGGGAAGAGTGGAGGGAAGAGTGGATAAGTCAAAGACAAAGATGGTTAGATTGGAGTAGGGGATACTTCGGGATGGAACCGTACATATCCGAAGATCCCTACATATCCGATAATGACACGGAGATTGAAATTTCGGACGATGAAGGGATCTTTGATGCAGACACGGTGATTGAACTTGTACGTAGTAAATTAAAAGTGTAAATTTAATTGTTATGGTTTTGATTTTTTATTTAGTCGGATGAGGAACCAACGGCCCCTGCAACAACGGTCCCTGTGGTGCCAACGAATGATGATGATGATGATAGTTGGTAGACAACATCATCATTTTAAAAAACGGTCCTTTTCAGGACCAACAATTTATTTATGAAACATATACACATTGTAACCCATCGGTCTACATATTAGTTTTAATCACTAACATTATTGTTAAGCTTTAGGGGAGATGTGAGTAATACTAAATAATAACAGTAGAGTATTTTAAATTATTTTATTGAGTAAGTTTCTTAATTTCAAAATCAATACAAATTTTATTAAAATGTATATGCAAACATTCCAACATCAACATCTTCAAAAATGAACAATACCCAATTAATATTATGTTTGTTTGACTAACAATTTTCCAAATGTGCCTCGTGAAAATTTGTCGAGGGTCGCGCGCGACCCTCGACAAATTCAGCTTAAAAATAATGTTAGTGATTAAAACTAATATGTAGACCGATGGGTTACAATGTGTATATGTTTCATAAATAAATTGTTGGTCCTGAAAAGGACCGTTTTTTAAAAGCAGCGACTCTCGACAAATTTTCACGAGGCACATTTGGAAAATTGTTAGTCAAAAAAACATAATATTAATTGGGTATTGTTCATTTTTGAAGATTTCTAATTCTAGTTTATTTTATCAATTAGGTTTTTTAGCGTTGACAACATTTATTCTTGTCATGTTAACAAAATTTTATTCATATTATTGTTCAATTTTATTATCTTGTACAAAGGATTCAAATAGTAATGAATTATATAAAAATGTGTTAAAATGGATTTCTATTTATAAGCATAAACAAAATTCATTTTTGATGTTGGAATGTTTGCATATACATTTTAATAAAATTTGTATTGATTTTGAAATTAAGAAACTTACTCAATAAAATACTTTAAAATACTCTACTGTTATTATTTAGTATTACTCACATCTCCCCTAAAGCTTAAAAATAATGTTAGTGATTAAAACTAATATGTAGACCGATGGGTTACAATGTGTATATGTTTCATAAATAAATTGTTGGTCCTGAAAAGGACCGTTTTTTAAAATGATGATGTTGTCTACCAACTATCATCATCATCATCATTCGTTGGCACCACAGGGACCGTTGTTGCAGGGGCCGTTGGTTCCTCATCCGACTAAATAAAAAATCAAAACCATAACAATTAAATTTACACTTTTAATTTACTACGTACAAGTTCAATCACCGTGTCTGCATCAAAGATCCCTTCATCGTCCGAAATTTCAATCTCCGTGTCATTATCGGATATGTAGGGATCTTCGGATATGTACGGTTCCATCCCGAAGTATCCCCTACTCCAATCTAACCATCTTTGTCTTTGACTTATCCACTCTTCCCTACACTCTTCCCATCTTTGTCTTTGTATTAGCCTCCTCCTCTCTGCCACTCTTCGCTCCCTTCGCCTCCTCCCCAACCTATACAATTCCCAGTTCTGGAAATTCTGGTTGGGTGGAGTTCTTGCAGCAGCGCGCGTGGTAGCAAAAGATGTTGAGGCGAGCGGAGTTGATGTGGAGGTTGATGGAGTAGGATCAGTACTTGTTGAGGTTGATGAAGTAGGATCCGTAAGTGTGCGATCTGTTGAAGACGTACTCGGGCCGGAATTATTCAAATAAATCCTCAGCACGTTTTCACGGCAGATCCGTCTCCGACAGATCGCACACTTACGGATTTTCGCGATGCAACCCCCACAAAATAAATGACCACACTTCAACGCAAATCCTACCCAATTTGTTAAGCAAATTGGGCATTCCCCACACCTCGTACCCTCGGTAAATTCGTCACACATTATTTTTTTTTGTTAGGTACAAACTTAATCGTAACACTGAATAACTTTTAAGTGCGAATCGCATTATATATTGCGAAAATAGGTGGAGGTGGTCATTACATTCTTAAATACCAACAACAATTCAAGATTAATCTTGAATTTCCTTTGATGATAAAAATTAATCTCCACCTCAACTTCCATCTAATCGTTGATGATAAAATAAATAATAAATTGAATATGAAGGTGTAAATAAGATGTAAAAATGTAAAATTGAATGTTAAATTAATTTGTTCAATATTTTATAGTACGCGGACAAATATTTACATATTCAGTTGTCTTTAGAACCGTGTTACGAACGATCAGCCTCACAATTTAATTTTTCATCCACTTTAATGAAGTATTTATTGGTATTGTCAAATTAGTGCAATGTTTGTTTTTATTATTGAAAATGATCCCCATGTTTCTCTCTTCGAGATTGCAATAGTACTACTGATGAGTACTTTAAAGAGATACTTTTATACGCTGAGAGACGCTTTTATGTGCTGAGAGATGCTTGTATTTGCTAAGAGACAGGCTGAGAGACGCTTTTATGTGCTGAGAGACAGGCTGAGAGACTCTTTTATGTGCTGAGAGACAGACTTAGAGACGCCTTTATTTGCTGAGAGACAGGCTGAGAGACGCTTTTATGTGCTGAGAGACAGGCTGAGAGACGCTTTTATGTGCTGAGAGACAGGCTGAGAGACGCTTTTATGTGCTGAGAGACAGGCTGAGAGACTCTTTTATGTGCTGAGAGACAGACTGAGAGACGCCTTTATTTGCTGAGAGACAGGCTGAGAGACGCTTTTATTTATTTATTTTTTTATTGATATTTTTCTTATTCTTTAATATATTAAATGAAAATGTTGACGCCCAAAGTAACCACAATCGTTCAATTAATTCACTAGGATTGTTCCGTTACATTTACCGACATAGTTTATTATCAACTTGTAATTTCAAGTGGAATCCTAATCCATTTTTAGTTGTTGTATCAAATGAATTTGGTCCAGACATCTACAATGTTTAGTCGATGGCAATAAGTTTATACAAAATATTAAAAACAACTTCTAGTCACATATTTTTCATATTAATGGCCTTGTAAGACTTATTGAATAATCATACAATATTTTTTTTAGCCTTTAATTATTTTTGTTTTAAATTTAAAAAAAATAATTTATAATTTTTTTAAATTTTGTATGTACTCGTACTACGTAAAGCTTTTCATTCATTTTCTGGCTACCTTGTATTTTTATTTGGTAAATATTTGCTTAACATATAGCAACAATTCTGAAGAATTTTTCAATTAGTATAATCATTTGTTGCTGTTAAAGATTTTATATAAAATACAAATATTTTTTTAAATTTAAAACTTTTAATTTTTGAGATGTTGGTTGTTAAATTTGAAAAATATGTAAACTTTTGTAGATACAGTTGAATTTTATCATTTTTTTTTTACTAAAAGTATAATTTTTTTACTAAAAGTATAATTATACTTTTTTTATCGACTTTGAAGATTTTGATACGTATTTGATAATGTTTGTTTATATTGACAATGTTATTGAAAGTTTATGTTTTTTTGCCAACTTTTAGAATATTCATATACGTATATATTTTTGATTTTGATTTGTTTGACAATTTTTTTATTGATTTGACGTTTTGTTTAGAATCACATCTATGAGTTTTATCGATTCACCAAAATTAGAGTTACAAGTATAAATTTGGAATAACATTTGCCAACGTTGGTCCTATTTGATTTTACAAGTTTTGTTGATTATTTTAATTAATATTGTTGACGTCGTATTATTCTTAAATTTGTCAATATAAACAGTTTTTGCTAATTAAGTTGATTTGAATGATTTATTCAATTTTAACGTTTTTTTTATTTATTTATTCAGTCAACAAAGTCCATTTAAAAAATACATAATATAGTACTAACTAAAAATATGAAATTACATATGAAAATTATATATATTAAACAATTAAAAATTCCAACTAATGAATATTATTTGTATAATGTTCAATGTAGAAGATTCTGTCATTTCCAGTTTATTTTATCATAGAATTTATTAATGTCTAAATTTATATAATTTATTAATGTCTAAATTTATATAATTTATCATGGGAATAATCATGAAAATTGTTAACATGACAAGAATAAATGTTGTCAACGCTAAAAAACCTAATTGATAAAATAAACTAGAATTAGAAATCTTCAAAAATGAACAATACCCAATTAATATTATGTTTTTTTAACTAACAATTTTCCAAATGTTTATATTTATTGTCAGTATTCATATTTTTTCATGATTTTTTATTTTAATTTACTTTTGTAATATTATAATTCTTCATGATTCTTGTTAAATGTCAATAAATTTTATATTTTTTATCATTTATGTATATTTAGTTACTTTTTACATCTTATTTAAAAAGGTTTTCTTTCAGTGTTGTGGTTAATTTGAATTAAATTCCCTGACTTTTCTCTGACTTTCCTTGTTTTAATGATTATCAGGGAATTTTTGTTTTAAGTAATTTTCGGGCATTAGTCGTCAATTTTATAAAATAGTTCAATTTGAAGTTTCGAACGAGTGCTTTAATGTTACTGATGAATATAATAGCACCATTAAGATGAGACCTTGTGATGTTAGCAAGAAAAATGAACACCATTTGCTCAATACCGTTTATTCACATACTAAAATTTCCGGTAAACGTAATTTTGATGTTGGAGATATTGTTCGAATAAGTAAACAAAAAGCATTATTTGAAAAAGGATACACACCGAATTGGTCTGCTGAATTGTTTAAGATTATATCCACACAAAACACCAATCCAGCATCATACTTACTTGAAGATATGGATCAGAGACCCATCCAGGGAGCATTTTATAATGAAGAACTACAGCTTGTAAAACATCCAGACGTTTACTTAGTGGAGAAAATTTTACGAAAAAAGGGGGCAAAAGTTTGGTTAAATGGCTAGGACATGATAATTCTCATAATAGTTGGATAGAAAATAAAAACATTCTGTAATATATAATAATAAATTTTTATTTAATATAATTTCGTCTTTCATTTAATATAAAAAATGTGATACATTGTTTTCAATATTTATTAAAACATTTCAATATCGTACAATATTTTATTTAAGCATAAGTGGAGGCACTCCATCATGAGATATGAATTCATCTCATTTTCAGAATATTTTTTTTTTAATAACAATATATTTACATTTGCATGTAAATCTCCGGACATATTTACACAACTGTTTAAAATTTTGTCGTAATAAGATTTAAATTCACACTCGCACAATATTTCTCATTTACGATCGATTAGATTTTTAAGTGCTAATAATATATCGATTGTCTCTTTGGCGAGGACCACGATTAAATCTCTCTGTTGAATCCATATTGTGGTGATGTTTCGGTACGGTTTTGCAGTTATTTTGTGTTGGTCCATATGTATGGGCTGCCCCATTCTTATATCATGGAAGTTGATTGTGGAAAATTGCTTCCACTCTTCGATTGTGAAGAAGATGACGCATGAGGATGAATTTGTACCCCATACTTTAACTATAGGTACAAATCCTACAATCGGGCTAATTCCAACGGGCACATTTTTCGTATTTGATTTGTTGAGCGAGTATGTGGATTGTCCTAGAAGAATCATTCCAGATTTCATCTCCTTAACATGCGTTCTGGAAGGTTTTAATTTTCTGTAACTTTCCAGTGTCATTAATGATTGACGTCATTGCATTCTCCAAAAAGAAATCACAACATTGGAAACTTCTCGAACAAATTTCTTATATTAAATCGAACATGTGTCATTGAAGGCCTTCATTTTCTGTAACTTTCCAGTGTCATTAATGATTGACGTCATTGCATTCTCCAAAAAGAAATCACAACATTGGAAACGTCTCGAACAAATTTCTTATATTAAATCGTACATGTGTCATTGAAGGTCTTCATTTTCTGTAACTTTCCAGTGTCATTAATGTGTAATCGCCCTTCAAATATTTTAGCAAGTCTCGAATAAATTTCTAATATTAAATCGAACATGCGTCATGATAGTTTGTTCTTGAAATGGTTACCTTTCTAGCAATTAAGTAGTTTGTGACGTACATTATGTCCTCAAAATTGGTAAGATTTGTGTTATATAATATTCTACATTTTATTTTATCATTCAATTCAGTTCTTGCACTTAAACTAATATATTACTATGTGGGCTGCGTACGTTGAAGTTACTAAAGCTGTTGATGAGAGGAGCGCCGTCAACAATGTAAGTACAATAATATATTTATTTGATTGTAATAAAGTGTGTTACTTAATTAATCAATTATCATATAGCATTTTAAGATATAATTTATATTATTTTATGATCTAGGTTATTGATCGTATGGAAGTTCGGTACACGGACATTATTCATGAGGGGAATCGGTGGGGAAGCATCCACTCCAGAGAGGAGTTAGATAGGATGGAGGCTGCCTATGAACGCGGTATCGAGTGCTGTCATGATTATTGTGACGTCCACCACAACATTGAGATACTGGCATCAGATTTTGTAAAATTAAAATTAGATGATTACATGGATGGAATCCTTGATTTTATGCCTAAAGAAAAGGCGATAAAATTAAAAGGAAAAGTATGTTAATCTTCATGATTATCTCGTATACATTGATCACTAATTATTTGTATTTCTGTTTTATCAATAGATTCGAGCATGGTGTGAAGAGCGCGACGAAGAAGAGAGCATATAATTGTATATTATATATATATGAGATAAATAAATATTATTATTATTATATCAACTTATTATTCTTTTACCTAAACATAATTTGCATTCATTGCTTAAGTGACTTAAGTGTCGGGATTTCTTTTTATAGTTGAAGTTTTCAACGGTAGATGGTTCTGTGTATAAGTGCTGTAACCATTCATACACTTACATTTTCATAGTTACGCTTTTCTCCACTAGATGGCGTTGATGTGGTGGATGCTAATCTCGGAAGAAGAATCTGTGGTGGATGCTAATCTCGGGGGATGAATCTGTGGTGGATGCTAATCTCGAAAGATGAATCTGTGGAGGGATGCTGGGAGGGGGATGCTCATCTCGGGGGATAAATCTGCGGTTGATGCTGGGAGGGGGATGAATCTGCGGGGGATGCTGGGATGGGGATGAATCTGCGGGGGATGCTGGGAGGGGGATGCTGATCTCGGGGGATGAATCTGCGGGGGATGCTGGGAGGGGGATGCTCATCTCGGGGGGTGAATCTGCGGGGGGATGCTGGGAGGGGGATGCTCATCTCGGGGGATGAATCTGCGGGGGATGCTGGGAGGGGGATGCTCATCTCGGGGGATAAATCTGCGGAGGATGCTGGGAGGGGGATGAATCTGCGGGGGATGCTGGGAGGGGGATGCTGGATGCTGGGAGGCTGGACCGCTGGACCACTGTGGTGTTGTGGTGGGTCGGGGATCTGTTAAAACACCCTACTAATACCTGCTCAGATATTAAGGGAGAAGCGATGCTGGAAATGAGTTGTACGCGTAACACGAGGATTTTCTATTGCATAAACATGCATATTATGGAAATTAAAACTTCCACTACGCGTAACGTACTATTCGTCGGTCACTAAAATGTCTTTGGTAAAGTTAGGATTTTGAACATTTTGTGCCAAAATCCATTGACAAAATGCAATTCTTTTGGGAAAATCATGGGGTTGAAGATGTTGTACACGCTGGTAGTGATACGGATAAAAATTATTGTCTCGTATAACACTGCTGACAAATGTGTGCGATACATTTAGCTGAGCGGCGATAATACGGGTACTTAAACCAGGATCCGCTTCCAACAGATTCAAAATTTCATCTTCCGCTTCCAAATATCGCATTGGACAGTCACCACCTCCGGTGGCTCCGGCGGCTCCGGCGTCGGGCTGCAAACTTCCAGTGTCGCGTGCTCTTTGTAATAAATTTCTAAATCGGTTTGGCGGTAGTAAGTGTCGTTCAGGAAATCGCTTTTGATAAATTCTTACAGCTTCCGCGGAATTACACCGAGTTTCACCGTAAATAAGAAACATGTCTGCCAATTCAATGTTTGAATAAACGTATGGCGCCATGTTACAAAATGTAGATGTTTCATGGAATAAGTTTCACGATAGACTAAACAGCAAACTATTTTTATGTTTAAAAATCATCCACCCTCGCCGCTCTTATCTAAACAATTCAATGAGAGTGGAGATAAAGTGAAGTGTGAACCTAATAAGGAAAAATATTGAATTTCATTAACACGTTTAGAAAATATTCGGAATTTAGTCAGCAATGGGTACTGATGAAAACGATAACATAGACATGATTCTTCACAATCTGACCCACTTTTCTCTGGATGGTGTAATTCGATATCCAAATCGTTTAAAAACTACCAGTCTATGTGGAATCTCTCTTAAAATACGCAATGTGCGCGTATACCAGATACCACAAACATGTGGCCTATTATTAGTAATTATTTTTAATAATTATTTGTGAGCTAGCTACTAAAGGTATGGTAATTTCAAATGCAGGTATTGTTTATTTAAACGCTGCCCCTTATGTGGTAGAGAGCCTGTACAGTAGTTCGTTTACACGCTGTATACAGCGTGTAAACGAACTAACGAGCGGAACGAGCGGAAGATGAAATTTTGAATCTGTTGGAAACGGATCCTGGTTTAAGTACCCGTATTATCGCCGCTCAGCTAAATGTATCGCACACATTCGTCAGCAGTGTTATACGAGACAATAATTTTTATCCGTATCACTACCAGCTTGTACAACATCTTCAACCCCATGATTTTCCCAAAAGAATTGCATTTTGTCAATGGATTTTGGCACAAAATGTTCAAAATCCTAACTTTACCAAAGACATTTTAGTGACGGACGAATCGTACTTTACGCGTAATGGAAGTTATAATTTCCATAATATGCATGTTTATGCAATAGAAAATCCTCGTGTTACGCGTAGAACTCATTTCCAGCATCGTTTCTCCCTTAATATCTGGGCAGGTATTTTAAATGATCAATTAATTGGGCCATTTATGTTCCCATTTAATTTGAATGGAGAACGATATTTACGATTTTTGCAAGATGACCTTTTAGATCTTCTAGAAAATGTACCCTTAGCGGTTCTTAGAAGAATGTGGTATTTGCAAGATGGTGCGCCAGCTCACTTTGAAAGGCGCGTTAGAAGATATTTTAGATGATGACGTTAGGTTGGTCGTGGAGGACCTGTACCATGGCCTCCAAGAAGTCCGGATTTAAACCACTTAGATTTTTTTCTTTGGGGATACTTTAAAAGTGAAGTCTACACTACGGAAATTGACAATGCTGAAATGCTGATACAACGAGTAAACGCCGCGGCTAATACCATTCGTGAAAAACCTCGTGAAATGTTTGCTACTGTTCGTGCAAATTGGATACGTAGAGCCCAAATGTGCATTTAGTGCGGCGGACGTCAATTTGAACACTTATTGTGATTTTTTTTATACGTGACCCAGTTTCATCTAGTAATTCTAGACAGTGTGTGTGTGTGTGTGTGTAGTGCGTGCTAAGTGATTTATACGTCTCGCAGTAGTAACAGTAAATAAACAATACCACAAATGAGTGACCTAGTTTCATCTATTCATTCGAGACATCTTGCGTGCGAAGTGATTTATGCGCCTCGCAGTAGTAAAAGTAAATAAAAAATACAACAACTTACGCATCCACGAAAAATATCATGAACACAGATAACCAGAAGTTCTCAAAAAGTAAAAAATGCATGAAAAATTATGAAAAATCCAATATTTTTTTTCCGATTTTATTTTTGCTGCAATTGGTGTCAAAATATTTTGTGTATACGCCCTTAAGAGGATGTACATTAGTTCTATTACACGCTGTATATATATATATATATATATATATATATATATATATATATATATATATATATATATATATATATATCGTTACCAGTTGGTTTAAAAACAATATTCAAAACCTTATTATTTATAATTAACACTAAACATAGTTGATAACAGACAAAATATTTGATTCCATGTTACTCTAATTAAAGATGTATTTGTGTGTTTTCAAACTTCACTTCAAATTAGTGTTTTGTACGCGTGGGAGTGGAAACACACGATCAGAACTTTAAATTGAACTCTATTATGAAATCGACAAATGCCTGAAAATTACATAAATAAAAATTTCACTGAATGTCATTTAAACCAGGAAAGTCAGAGAAAAGTCATGGAATTATATTCAAATTGACCTAAACACTAATAAAAAAGCCATATGATATTATCAAATTTGTCAAAATCAGCTGGTAACTTACTAAACACGAAAAAAATTATAAATTTAACTTAACAAAAACAATGAAAACAATTTAACAAAATGGGGGTTTCCCACAGAAGAAAGTTATATTAAAAGGTCAGGGAAATATTCTTGAATCAGGGAAATGCCGGAAAAATTTAACATTTCAGATTGTAGCTTTCATGTTAGTGTTTCTTCAAATAATATTAAACAAAATTATGAAAACTTGACTATTATTTTTAACAAAAAAATCAGTCAATAAATGTTCGAACGAGCGTTTCCACTCACAGACTAAGCATGAAGTAAAATGTCGAGTTTAGAAAAGCCCCGTGAACATTTTCTGGGCTTTTCTAAACTCTAAATTTTACTTCATGCGCCACGTATAAAACAGTGATTTAAAGAGAAATTTAAAACACACAAAATACATTTTTCAAGTTAATCCTCACAATTAATTCGAATTATTTTTGACGATTTAAAACATTTTGTAAGTATTCAAATCCTTTTATAAATATTCGAATCCTTTTATAAGGATTCAAATCACCCACATTTGGATTCGACTACGAATTCTCTTAAAAAAATGTAACGAATCCGGATCACGAATCCAGTTGAACTAAAGTATTCGAATGCCTCTTTGCCATTTTTCAAGTTAATTCTCACAATTAATTCGAATTATTTTTGACGATTTAAAACCTATTGTAAGTATTCGAATCCTTTTATAAATATTCGAATCCTTTTATAAGGATTCCAATCACCCACATTTGGATTCGAATACGAATTCTCTTAAAAAAATGTAACGAATCCGGATCACGAATCCAGTTGAACTAAAGTATTCGAATGCCTCTTTTGAATCCTCTAATAGGATTCGAATCCTGCCCATCTCTGGTATATACTCTTGAAACAATTAAAAAAATCATGCATTTTCACTATAATTGGTAGAACAGAATGATTAGGTTTTTATTGAAGTTCTTAATATTATTCTAACGAGTGTTTTTCACTCCTTGTTAGGCATGACGTAAAATTTCGAGTTTAGAAAAGCCTGAAAATTTGGATTGGCTTCGCTCGCGCGCCCTGGGCAAATCCAAATTTTCAGGCTTCTCTAAACTCGAAATTTTACTTTATTGCCCAGGCGTGTAAAACACTGATTTAAAGTTAAGTTCAATAATGCATACATCATAAATAATTAAAATAACACAGAATCAGATATTTAGTCTGTTATCAACGATGTTCTGTGTTAATATATATATATATATATATATATATATATATATATATATATATATATATATATATATATATATATATATATAATCTTTTATCCTTCTACCAAATATTGGTGTAGGATTTGTTGCAGGAATGTTCATCCTGCTATAAACTTCTTCCATCCGTTTCTGTCCTTCGCTAATTTCTTCGCTTCTGCCCAGGTTAGTCCTTTTCTGCCTAGTATTGCAGCAATGGTTTCGTCCCATGTTTGTCTCGGTCTTCCTCTCTTTTTATTTTTGTGTATTTTTGCTTCCCATACTTCCCTGACCGGTCTTGTGTCTTCCATTCGTTGTAAGTGTCCCCACCATCCAAGCTGTCTTCTTTCTATCACTTCTAGTGTTGGCTGACATTCGAGTTCTTTTATTATTTCAGTATTTCTTAGCCTGTCTCTTTTTGTTACTCCTTTCACTCTTCCTAGGTATTTCATTTCCATTGCTTGTATTTTACTTCTTTGTTGCTGTGTCAAGTTCCAGGATTCGCAACCATACGTAAGTATGGGTCTGTATATACTTTTGAATACTTTTATTTTTGTTTCCTTGGATATTTCTGCTCTATTAATAAATGTTTCTCTCATTGTGTGGTATAATTTAGAAGTTTTGTTTATTCTTTCTTGTATTTCTATGTCCTGTTTTTCTTGTTGGTCAATGGTTACTCCTAGGTACTTTATGGCAGTTACTTGTTCTATTTGTTCATTTCCTATTGTGATATTTAGATCTCCCTGTTCTTCGCCTATAGCCATAACTTTTGTTTTTTGTTTGTTTATTGTCATTCCATATGATTCTAGCGTGTTATTCCATACTTCTAATTTTTTCTGTAGTTCCTTTTTGTTCCGTGCAAATATTAAGACGTCATCTGCAAATGCTGCTTCAGATATTTGTATCCTTTTCATGTTTTTGTACCCTACTGTTATTTTACTGCACTGTGCTGCACTTGTTTTGACTATCTCATCCATAAATATTATGAACAGCGAGGGACTCAATCCTCCTCCTTGCCTTAGTCCGACTTCCGTTGAGAATGTTTCGGACATTTTGTTGTTCATTATTACTGCATTTTCGTTGTAACTATATATGTATTTCACCATTCTGATTGTTTTGTTATTAATTCCTCTTTGATTATGTTCTGTGTTAATAATAAATAATTAGGTATGGAACATTTTTGTTAACAAAAATTGATGGCAATATTAAAAATGTTAATGTTTGCAAAAAAAATTGAATTCAAATTTATTTTTGAATTATTTGTACCGATGCGTGATTCGAAAAAGAGTATTCTTGTGAATCATTTATTTGAGTATTCATAATTTGAATCATGTTAGGTAATTTAGATTCGTGATTTAAATTTGGTTTTAATGAATGGGGGCGCTAGTGAATCATCTCGCACCCTGCCACCCAAAAACCTTAGTCGACCCCTGTATAGAATATTAATGTAGATATTGTGGCAGCGACGGCTCGCAGCCTAACTTTAGGGTCGGCCAGAGACCCAAGGTAATATGTATCCGTTATTGAAAGGTGACTTTGTTGTGCAATTTCTTGTATTTATAAAGCGCGATCCCAACCTCAAATTGTGTGTGCCTTGGCGCTGTGGCCTACCCTGAAGTTAGGCTGCGAGTCGTCTCTGTATTCTGGAGCACCTCACCATCATTAGCGTAGAAAAATCCATTTAGAATATGTTATTTTCCTCGCCTTATTTAAGGTCCTCACAATATAACATATTTTTATTTTATTTTTTAACTACATTTTGAATATTCTTTTCAATAGATTCGACGAAATCGTGGTATCTCCGGAATGTGATGTCGTTAAAGCTATTATTAAAGGCATCTATAATCAAGGATTGGCTATGACTTTTACATATCTAGATGACAGCAAAACACTGGAGAGTTATTTGGTAGGCCAAAACAGCAGAGAAAAAGCTGGAATCGCATTTCAGGACTCGCTAGCTACAATGTCACAATTACCAGAAAAAGTGGAGTTCACAATTAGGTAAGTTAATGCTACTATTTATTCTAACTGAAAACATGTTTGCTACGAAAAATATTAGTATATTATTTCTTTATTTATTTTTATTTCATAGTTAACCATGGGCGTAGCCAATGGAGGGCAAGGGGTGCCTAAACCCCCTCCCTAAACTTTAGAAAATCATGCGGGCAAATTTGAGCAATAATGTTTTCAGAAGTCGTCAGAAAAATTAAAATATTTTAATTAACCCATTAACCCATTAAGCGCTATTAATGAAACAGCGCAACTTTATTAATTGTTTGTTATAAAATTACCAAATAAGTTTGATACATTGTATTACTTGACCTGATTTGAGAATATATGCAGGAAATGTAAATATTTTGTTATTTAAATATTTAGATTAATACTCATTGAAAAAAAAGTGTTTACTGTGTTTCCAACTTCACAATATTTCAGTGTTTTATCGTGTGGCGCATGAAGTAAAATTTCGAGTTTAGAAAAGCCTCAAAGGCTTTTCTAAAATCGAAATTTTATTTTATGCTTAATCTGGGAATTGTTTCCATTTACAGCATACAGGATGTCCGTATTTCAACAGAATGTATGGGGATTTCAGTTATATGAAGAGATAGAGAGTCTGTTATTTTTTTTTTTGTTTTCAAGATATCAACAAAAAACTGATTTTTTCAAAAATCGTTTTTATTTTTTTTATTCAAAAACTACTGAATCTGAACATTTAGAACTTTGTCAATATACATGCACTTTTTAATGAGGAATCTAGTAGCATATATTTTTGTAAGATAACTATAACATTTACCCAGGAACCATAGCCAACTTTTGTTTTTCTTATGGACGCCATTTTGGATTTTCATATTTTTTGATAGAATATTTTTTTTCTGAACTCGGTGATGAATTACACTTACAATTTATCTAAGATTTGATATTTAAAGTTATTATATTTTTATGTTTGCAAAGAGTGCCTTGGAAACAATGACGTCATATCTATTAATCAATACAATCTTGACAGCAGTTAATCATTGTTAGCAGTCAAAATTATTCAATAACTGTCAATCTTTTGTAATAATAATAATAAGTATAGATTATCACACAAAACATATATTAAAAAAAAATAGTAATGTGTCCATCATAGCACTTTCCCCGTTAAAGATATGATGACCTAAATATCAACAGTATGGAAAAGATGCACAAACTAAATTTATTCTACTTTTATTATTATTATTCGTAAACTATTCACTGCATCTCAATAAATATTGATCACCATCAGATTTAGGCGTTATATATTTTTAACTTTACTGTAAATCAGTGGTTTATACGCGTGGCGCATGAAGTAAAATTTCGAGTTTAGAAAAGCCCCGTGGGAGTGGAAAACACTCGTTAGGTTAAAATACATCACAACTGGTGATCTATTTTAACAAAAATTATGGGTTCTAGGAGTTGTCAAATGAGTGAATTACTCAACTGTTTCCAAGGCACTCTTCGCAAAAAACAGAAGATAAAAATTTTACATATAAAATGTACAATAAACTATAAGTATGATACATCATTGCATTCAGAAAAAAATATTCTTCCAAAAAATATGAAAATCCAAAATGGCGCCCATAAGAAAAATAAAAGTTGGCTATGGCCCCTGGGTAAATATTATAGTTATTTTAAAATAAAATTTGTTACTAGATTTCTCGTTAAAAAGTACCTGTTTAATGTCAAAGTTGTAAATGTCTGGATTCAATGGTTTTTAAATAAAAAAAATAAAAACGAAATTAAAAAAAATCCGTTTTTAGCAATATCTCAAAAACGAAAGAAGATATTTTACATTTGTTTTTAGATTATTATTGGGCCCTAAAATACGCAACTTTGCCCTAATTTAAACGACTCTCTATCTATTTAAATAACCAAGATCCACATACATTCTGTTGAACCTTGTATATATTATATACAGGGTCGCTACAAAGTATGGAAACACGGCTCTCACTTGAAAACGGCTAAAAACAGAACCATCAAAATTGGGATTTCTAAATGGGATATTTTCTTGAACAATTTTTTTTTTTTTATTTTACAACTTTTATAGACCTTATAATTTTGATTACAACCATATACCTTTTTTTAAAAATACTTGTCTTTTCATCGATAAACCGGACTTTGAAATGTATGGAAACAGCGAAATATTTTGAGAACGGTTTATCGGAATGTCCTGAAATTTTGCAAAGGTTTAGAGTACGTTAAGGCCTTCAACTTGCATTTTTTATTTTTTCATATTCATTTGTTTTGTAAATATTCTATTTTTGGTCGAAACTTAAAAATAAAAATTGACAATTTCAACTTAAAAAAATAGTTGCCTTTGAAAACAGTTTTCATTAGCCTGTCAAACTTGTAAAAAACATTAGCAAGTAACTGGTTGTTGCAAAAATGCCACATTTGAGTGAAACGGATCGCATAGAGATTCTCATGATGATTGGGTGTGGGGATAGGAAACGAAGCTTTGCCGAAGCTGCTAATCTTTTCAACGTAAATCATCCAGATCGAGCACCTATTTCCAGGTCAGTTGCATTTAAAACATGGAATAGGTTTAATGAAACTGGAACTGTTAAAAATCGTCCAAAAGTTGGACGACCAAAAACTGTTACAAATGAAGAAAATTCATTTAATCTTATGATAGATGTAGTTGAAAATCCAAAAACTTCGGTGCAGCAATTGGCTTTCAATAACAACATAAGCAGGAGATCAGTTCAAAAAATAATGAAAATTGAAAAGTATCATCCCTACAAAATTCAGCTGCTACAAGAATTGAATGAAGATGACTTTGATCGCAGAATTGAATTTTGCGAAACAATGATGAATAGGATAAACCAGGACGCCAATTTTATTAACCGTGTGCTCTTTTCCGATGAATCAACTTTCTGCTTAAATGGACAAGTTAACCGCCATAACTGTAGATACTGGTCAAACAAAAATCCACATTGGATGGAGCAGATTCATACGCAGCGTCCACAAAAAAATAATGTTTGGTGTGGTATAATTGGGCAGCATATTATCGGCCCTTTTGTTATTAATGGCAATTTGACATCTGAAACATATTTACAGCTTTTGCAAGAACAGGTTGTTCCCAGACTTAGACAAATATTCCCAAATTATGAAACTCAGGCTAATCCAGCTGAAAACATATGGTTTCAGCAAGACGGAGCATCAGCTCATTTCGGACTAATAGTACGTGAATATTTAGACGTGACTTTTCCCGGCAAATGGATAGGCAGGAGAGGAACAATTGAATGGCCTGCTAGGTCGCCCGATTTAACTCCACTTGATTTTTTTCCTGTGGGGACATTTGAAAAATCGAGTTTATAACAACAGGCCACACAATATACAAGAATTAGAAGAACGCATAAGAACCGAAATTGCAAATATTCGTCCTAATATTTTAACTAGTTCATTACAACACTTTGTCCAGCGTATTCATTACTGCCAAGAAGTTAATGGAGAGCACTTTGAACATATATTGTAAAATAAAAAATCATTTATTGTTTAATATTTTATTTTTTCATTTGACTGTTTAATATTTTTTTAAGTTTTAATCAAAAATAGAACATGCATTTGTGGTATTGCAGCATTTAGAAAAAGTACTCGTTTGGCTGTTTCCATACAAAGTCCGGTTTATCGACGAAAAGACAAGTATTTAAAAAAAAGGGTATATGGTTGTAATCAGAATTATAAAGTCTATAAAAGTTGTAAAATAAAAAAAATCGAATTCCATTTAAAAAAATTCAAGATGGCGTCCGTATGTGAAAATCCTGATAATCATTTTTGATTTTTTCACGCCAAATTGTTCAAGAAAATATCCCATTTAGAAATCCCAATTTTGGTGGTTCTGTTTTTAGCCGTTTTCACGTGAGAGCCGTGTTTCCATACTTTGTAGCGACCCTGTATATATAAAAGAAAACATCCCAGTATGTAATATAATGATTCATTCATAGAAATCATAAAATTGGTGGAGAATTTAACCAATAATCAGCTTTTAGAGTTAAGTCTATAATTGCTCGGCCGTTAATAGGTTAACGACAATTGTTTGTTCTTCTACGAACTTTGACACATCATTGTGACATTAGTATAAATACTAGAAACTTGTGCGAATTAAATGTTAATATCATTATGAAATACTAGAAACTTGTGCGAATTAAATGTTAATATCATCACGAAATTGACTAAAATTGTCATTTCAACTGTCTAAAATTATCGAGATTTATTATTAGTGCATAAATTGTTGACCAATAATGTTATAGCAATTATTTATAAGAAAAACAAACTATAATTGTATATATGAAGGTAGAAGTTTGCATATTAGCATAGAGGGTGTACAAAAAGTAGCGTAAAGGCTTGATATCTCAGTTTGTGATAAGTTTAGAAAAACAAATTTCAAATAAAACTTATAGCAACTAGTTTGCGCTACTAATTCACAATATTTTTAAATATACAGGGTGAATTATTTTTATGGTGCATATCAAATTTGCCTTTTTTAAATGGCACACCCTATATATTTCATTGGTATTCGATGACATGTTAAAATAAAGTTTACCAGTGAAAACCGCATGTTTTTTAGTTGATCTGTTCAAAGGTTGAATATTAATGAAAACATACTTTATTGATAAGATCTATAACGTTATTTTAAAAATATTCAACTGTTTTTGTCTACCTCCCATCAATTTGACTCTATCTCAGTGTATTATACAGTTATGACAGTGCCACTTACTGATTGATATTTTTTTAATTTCTTCTATAATTCACATTTGAATGTAGTACCGTAGATTCTTACGCGATCGCCATAACCTCTTATCATTAAAATTGTTAATTTTTAGAGTTGGGCAAGCATACTTTTTTGTATTTTTGAAAAACCCAACAATAACAGATAACCTAATAATAACTAATGTCAACAACAATTGTTTCAACATTTTGAGACACCTACACTTGATTATAATAGATATTTTATTTACGGTTGTATTTATCCTTGTAACTTTTGATCTAAGTAACTTAGAAACATGCAGTTTTCACTAATATGTTTCAATTTTAACAAATTATCGAATACTAACAAAATATATAGGGAGTTCTATTTAATAAAGGTAAGTTTGTTTCGTATCTTGAAAATGAATCACCCTGTATATTTACAGTTATTATTTATTATTAGCTTGAATTAGTAGCTACAAATTTTATTTGAAACATGTTTTTCTAAACTCATCACCAAGCGAGATATCAAGCCGTTAGTTTACTTTTTGTACACACTGTATAAATTTCTATATTTGTCAAAAAAATCTCGGAAAAAGTCTGAACCATTTATGTAAGAATTTAAGGACAAATCAGTTATTTTTGCTGTAAATAAACTTCTTACATTACGTACCTTAACCTAACCTAAAAACTGTCGCACATACCATTTGTTAGATTCGTAAAGTGCTACTCAGTGCTACCACTCTAAATTCAGGGCATGTTCGATAATAAATTAATTTGATTTCCCGGTAGAAATACAATACAAAAAAAATCAAATGTAGACAGATGTTCTATTATTTTTTCATTTCATTTCATCCTTTTTCAGGTATGTAAAAAAAATGAAAAACATACCTGAGAATGGATGAAATGAAATAAAAATAAAATTTCATTAAACATCAAAAAAATATTAAAAAGTCCCACAAATTTCAACTTTGAGCGCACAATTGTTAAGCTTAAGAAGCATGTTTAATTCAAATTAATGCTTTTATTCAATTATTATTTGAAATTTGTGTTTTTGGTAGGACGCTCAAAGTTTTTTTTCCATTCGTTTTTTTTTGATTGAAAAAATAACTCAAAAATTATAAAAATACAGCACAAAAATAGATGAAGTTAAAAATAAAATGAAAGCTCATAATCAATCCTTGATTGGTCATTCTTTCAATAAATAATATACGATGAAGATTTTAGAAATCAGACCAGTTTAATTAAACCAAGTAGTAAATTTATCATAGTGAGTATTTTAGAAAAAAAAAAAAAAAGATAAAAATGTAACTATATAAGAACATGCAAAATTATTATTTAGAAGTAAAAAAAGTTTTAATTTTACTTGAAAATGATGTCCGATATAAAATTTTAATTGAGAATTATTTTCTAGCAAAAAATTAATAGCCCGGATAGTTTCTAAGACTGTGATGTGAGCAGGAATTAAAATAAAAACTAACACAAGATAGAAAAGCATGGGGAGAAAAATATACACGAATCCTCGTAAAAAAGATTCGAGTCACGAATCCGAATCACCTATATGATTCGAATCACAAATACTCGAATAAAGGATTCGTAAGAGATAAAATCCTGTTTTTTAGAATCACGAATACAAATCCTTTAAGAATAAATTTGATTTTATTATTTTATTGCAACCATTATTATATAAATATCGTTAGCAGTTGTTTTAACAAAAATATTCAAAACCTAATTATTTATTATTAACACTAAACATCGTTGATAACAACCTAAATATCTGATTCCCTGTTACTCTGATTAAAGATGTATTTGTTTGTTTCTGAACTTCACTTCAAATCAGTGTTTTGTACGCGTGGCGCATGAATTAAAATTTCGAGTTTAGAAAAGCCCGAAAATTTGTCTCGGGTCGCTGCGCGACCCTCGACAATTTTTCACGGGGCTTTTCTAAACTCGATATTTTACTTCATGCTTGGCCTGGGAGTGGAGAAACCCGCTTAAAACTTCAAATTGAACTCTATTATAAAATCGATGTATGATTAAAAATTACGTAAATAAAAAATTCACTTAATATCACTAAAACCGGTAAAGTCAGAGAAAATTCATGGAATTATATTCAAATTCGCCAAAACACTAACAAAAAAGCCATATGATATTATTAAATTTGTCAAAATCAGCAGGCAAATTACAAAACACGTAAAAATTAATAAAATTAACTTAAATATTGACAAAAACAATGAAAACAATTTAACAAAATGGGGGCTTACTACAGAAGGAAGTTATATCAAAAGGTCAAGAACACCCAAAAGACATTTTTTAAGTTAATCCTTACAATTTATTCGAATTATTTTTGACGATTCGAAACCTTTTGTAAGTATTCGAATCCTTTTATAAGTATTCGAATCACCCACATTCGGATTCGAATACGAATCCTCTTAAAAATATGTAACGAATCAGGATCACGAATCCAGTTGAACTAAAGTATTCGAATGCCTCTTTTGAATCCTCTAAAAGGATTCGAATCCTGTCCAGCTCTGGTCTGTACTATGCTTTATGTTTCGACCATAGGCAACCAAACTTTCATACACCTACTAAAATGGCAAAAAGTAATCAAATCAAATTTATATTTAAAATAATTGTAACAAAATTAAACAAAATAGTGGAGTAAATTAAACAAATTAGGAAGAGTATTTATTATAACCAACATTGTTAAAATGTTGCTATCTTATAAAAATATTAATTAAAGTATTTCACGTAGCTGTAATGAATAGACATTAGAAGGTAGTTTTCGGATTTTATTAGTCATCTTAAATAATGCTTAACAGGGCAACACAACTTATTTTTACATCTAATAATATATCAGATATTGTTTAAGAGAAAAATATCATTATTTCTAGCAATACAAAATAACACAAAAGAAGTTACAACAAGTGTTACAAATGACCACCACCTACTTATGTAGTTGTAAATACCGAACTTCGGGATATTCCAAAGTATTTTGCAATTTCTTGTAGTGCAGCAACAGGATTTTCTTCCACGAAGCATAAACTATTTAATTTTAAATCATGAATGTGTGAAGTACACTTTGTGATGATCTTTTGGATTGTTTCTACAAAATATATCCCTTACACTCCTCAACCATTGTGATGTCAGGTTACTATTTCAACTCTTTCGTCTATCAAATACATTTCTACTGCAAGCTTTTACGCGTACAAAATAGAAACAAATGTTTTTACTAATTGACGTTTTAATCATAAGTTTGGTTGCCTACAATCACAATATAAAGCATAGTACCACAGTTCATATATATCCAGTTAGCCAGTCCCCATATAAATTTTGGGTACACGCGAATGGGAGCAGAGCGCTGGATGCCAAATTGATGTATATGGCTGCCTATATACACCAGTCTGGCTTACTGCGGTTGGTCGGTTACGACTATTTTACTCCAGATGTCGCGAAATCAAGTCTCAGAGAGAGAGAGTGAGAGAGAGATAATTTCTTTCTACCTCTATTCCGCGCTTCTCGTATCATATTCCAGATGTTGATTTTCAATCTTGAAAACACGTTTTTTTTTTCTTTTAACGAGCTAAGGATGCGTGTTACATTCATTCATGCGTTTCCTTCTACAATTTTATTTTCTGCGTTATTAGAGAATAGATTTTATGAAATTATATGTGAACGTTCTAAAATTCATTAAGTATTATTTATTTTGTACAAGAAACTTAAAATACAAAACTATTTAACGTTTGATAAAAAATAAAACAAATACATCAACTTATCATTTTATTAACTAATCAGATCAATCCCATTGATCAGATCAAATCTACTGATCGATAAGGGTTTCTTTTTTAATTAAAGGGGTCAGTGCAAAATGCAGTTAAGTCATTTTTTTTTTTAGTTTTTGAATTATTACCGTTTGAAGTTTTTAACCCATTAAGCGCCGTTGATGCATACACGCAACATTATTATTTTTTGATAATTAAGTTTATTTGATATATTATATTATTTGACCTGAATTGAAAATATACCAAGAAAAATTTAAATATTTTGTTATTTAAAGTGTATTATAAATACTTCACAATATTACAATGTTTTATACGCTTGGCGCAAGAAGTAAAATTTGGAGTTTAGAAAAGCCTAATTTGGCTCGGTCGCTCCGCTTCGCTACGCGCCCGAGCCAAATTTTCAGGCCTTTCTAAACTCGAAATTTTACTTCATGCTTAGTCTGGGAGTGGATACACTCGTTCTTAACTCCATATTGCACGTTTTTATATAAAATCGACGAATGCCTGAACATTGACAGCGTATACATTACATTGTTGAGGCACAAATTTTTTGAAAATCCATTATCACTTTAATATAATAATAAACTATTTATGATTTTTAACTTTTTATTAAATTCACGTATACATTATGTGTATTTAAAGAAAAAATTCACAGTATGTAATTCATAGAAATCACAAATAGAAGTGTAGAATTTTAATTAAAATTAACTTTTAGAGTTAAAATTGCTTGGCCGTTAATGGGTTAAAATAGTTTTAAATATACTATGTGTCCCGTTTCAAGGCGCATTGTATGTTTCATGTAAAGATTTCCAATGTAATTGGAATTTGAGTTTGTATCGCTTATTGAACCAAAACGATTACAATAAAATTAAAATCATTTCTTTACCTACTAGCAGTATTTTCGTGGTATTATTTTTGAGTTCTCCTCAGTTTCATTTAAAATATAGCTTGAAAATAGTGAACGATTATACGAAAATAAAATCGTCAAAACAGTAGTTGCTACGAAAAGTCAGTGTTTGGCATCAAATTTATTAAAACACAAAGCAATAATTCAATTTAACATGAGTGTTTATTTTGCAAAAGAAAAAAATCAGATCCCAAAATGGACACAGTATATATTTTAATCACGATGCGTGTTTTATTAAATGAACCATACTTTTAATAAATATTAACAGTTTCAGAAATTTGTGGTTTTTGCACTGACTACTTTAATTATCCGTTTACTTTGAACGATTGCTACATGATCAACTTGTACTTTTCCGATTGAAATTTTATAAACGCTTATTGTGTGCCATTTGACCAACACCGACAACACTCAGCGGGCACTAAAATGTTACCTAATTTTTGGATTAAAATTTATGGCATCCGTCGTGCGGCTGCATGGGGATAATTTGAAAAAGAATAAGCAGAAATATTTTTCGATATTCTCAATACTTCCCGAGATACACGAAATGTTATATAGAGAAAGTACAAATTATATAAAAATCATGAAACTTTATAATTGAGAATATTATCAAAAACTGCAAAACAAACAAACTTGTTAAATCAAGTAATTAGTCACATCAATAAAATTATAAATTTTACATTTTAATAATTGTTACCGACCTCATGGCTATCTTTTTTTGTACAGAAATATACGTTTTAGGGTCCCAGGAATCAGAAACAAGTGTTATCCCTAATATTTGAGATAATTGGCTCAAATATTGAAATATGTTGAAAAGTCTCGTTAAGTGATGATAATCAAAAACATTTAGAAAACAACAAGATGTCTTTTAATAGAATAAGTATAATAGATTTTCTCTGAGAAGTGTAATTGCAAAAATTATTGAATACTCTATTTCCAGTTTACGTTTTGTATGTCAGGTTAATTCAATTATTTCAATGGTTTTATTGTTAGTCAGATTACATTTACAAAAGGTACCGCTGGGATTATGTTACAGACTAAACAGGTAAGTAAAAATAATTCAAAATGATTTAAGAAAACCCGATCAAAAAGTGTCTAACTAAAATATCGGTTAGTGAAAAACATGATAAGAAATTACCGAATTGGATTCTGCGGATACGGATTAAATGTGTTAACAGTAAATAATCTTTTTAAATCCCAAAATATTTATGGTTTTTAGAAGGTTGCGGATTATCTGTAAGTTGCAGTGGTATTGTTCTGGTCGCGCAATACTTGAGGGTATACACCATAATAAAAAAGTGGTCGAAAAAATGCCTACAAATAGGTAAAAGCAGATAGATCACTTCGAAGAATTTGATTTTTCATCCCTTTTATAACGCTATCCCCACTAAAATAATGAATATTGTCCAAAAAGAAAATAGTCAAGGAAAAAAGTTAATTCGATATTCATACACGTTATTCAGAGTGTAAATGGATGAAACGGAACGTAGCATTTTTAATGTTAATTTCTCAAAATTAAAATATTATCTTCCCTAATTATTTCAGGAAAATTATGATATTCATTTGGTTAAAGTAAAAATATACACACCGAGCTTTGCTATTTTTGCAATTTTAAAAACCGGAGTGTCATGAAATTAAACAAGCAAATGATGAGGTGTTGATTTGTTGGCTTTTTATTTAAAATATATTCTGTTGATTTTGTGTTACACTTCGATCTATTCTTTATAATTATTACTGAATAAAAAAAAACGAAAAAACTGCTTCTAAAATATCGTTAATAAATAAGAAAACAGTTATATGTATATTTAATATAGTTTTTTAATATTTGTTAGTTTTATGTATATATGAATGTTTATATGAATCTATATTTCTATGATTTTAGTTTTGTGTATTCGTAAATAATTTATCTATTTTATTGAAATAATTTCTGTTTTTTTATTATCAATTCCAATTAAAATACCCAACAAACCTTTTTCAAATTGATTTTTTCATTGTAAAAACATTTTTGTATTAATCTAACTTTTAAATAAAAAATGTTTAATAACATGAATATATTAAAAATCTATTAATTTTTAAACACGGTTTTATTAAAAATATATATAATAACTAAAAATGTTGGAAATATATTTTACATTTTTCCATTGTAAAATGACTTTGTTTATTTATAAAAATTATGAATATTTGAAACAATAATCGATTAATCTAATAATTTTAACAAGTTTTTTATTAAAAATATATTAAATAACTAAAAACGTTGAAAATATATTTTAGAATTGTTAATTTCATTGTAAATTTGTTTTTATAAAATATATTCCCGAATTTCATAATTTGGAACACGCTTGAAATCTCAAAATAAAAGAAATATTTTCGAATTTTTGTGGTGATAATACATTTTATTATTCGTCTACCACAGTTCATATACAGGAAGTTTTCCTTTAAAGTATACATATTTCAAATTCACCTTATTTTCTTTAAATCTGTAGATATTCGTTGTGTTTTTAAAAGAGTTCAATTTGATGCTTTAAACGAGTGCTTTCCTCTGCCAGACTAAGCATGAAGTAAAATTTCGAGTTTAGAAAAGCCCCGTGAAAATTTGTAGATGGTCGCGCAGCGACCCCAGACAAATTTTCCGGGCTTTTCTAAACTCGAAATTTTACTTCATGTGCCACGCGTATAAAACACTAAAATATTGTGAAATTTAAGTATATTTGAACCTCACGTAAAATCAGTGTTTTGTGCGCGGGGCGCATGAAGTAAAATTTCGAGTTTAGAAAAGCCCAGAAAAATGTACAGTGTATTCTGTATATTGAGTTATTTATACTTAAAAACTCTCTGTATAACTAATCAATAATATAAATTATTTGCCAAATTTGGTACATACCAAAGTTTTAATTGAATTTATGAAGAAAAAAAACAATCAAGATAAAAATAATATCAAATGAATTCTTTAATGTAAACTCATTCAATTAAATTTTTTGATTTTTAGTTAAATTTTAGGTTTATTTAGGAGCTTATTAAATATATCTGATTCCCAAAGTCCATAATTTCGAACACGCTGGAAATCTGAAAATAAAAGAAATGTTTCGGAACAGTTTATTTTTTCTGAAGGTCATCAAATTTATCATTGTACAAGTGGTGTAGTCGGGATCAAATTACACGACGAAATAAGAGCGAGCGCGTTTGTGTGTGTGTAGACGCAACCGGAGCAGTTTTCTCTAGAATACTTCTACGTTTACTCTATTCATAAGTAGATGGACCCACTTCCCGACCACAGTCTCTCCTTTTCTATCCTCGAAAACTCGGAATCCAGTTCTCCCATAAACATTGTCTACTATTGATAGTACACACACACTGTTCCAATGCGTTTTTTATCTGGGTATACATAGAGATATCCTACACCTAACGGTAGCGAGGAACAAGATTAACAACAAAAACAAAAATTTATAAACTTAGTAGATTTTGTTAGAGAAACTGTGATTATTAGATAAACATTGTTGTTACAGGCATTAATATCAACATGAGCAATTTTTCAACGCGAGAGAACAAACAAATCGCACGAGTGTTTTCCACTCTCAGATTAAGCATGAAGTAAAATTTCGAGTTTAGAAAAGCCTTACAATTTTGTTTGGTCGCGTAGCGCGTAGTGCTACGCGACCAAATCAAATTTTTAGGCTTTTCTAAACTTAAAATTTTACTTCATGCGCCGCGCCTATAAAATACTGAAATATTGAGTAGTTTAAAATAAACACTAGGTCGGTATTTGATGATATGAATTAATTGACAAAAAATGGAAACTTGAATAGTTTATATCGGTAAACATATTATTGTGATGTTAAATTAAAAAAATGAGAAAATCCATAAATATATATTTAAGGGTAAGTTTATTATTTAACATTTTTGGCGTTTAACTAAATATGACATTTTTTTTATTGGCTCCTACCTGGTGAAAATCCTGGCTACGCCCATGTAGATAACTCACCTTAATTTTACTCTTTGACGTAGATAATTGATTAGAGAAAATGTTTAATCAAAATAGCGTAATTTTTGTGTTAAATTTCAAATTAAATGATTGTTGTTTTTCTCAGAGTCAATTCAGAAATAAACTACTATTATCCACCCATTACTTCGCCATGTTCTTTATTGGATACATAATTAATGGCATTAATTAATTATGAATTACAAATGTTGTTAGTATTCCTATTGCCATTTATTACGCTAAACTATAAGTCCTACATTTCTGCCAGTATATTGTAAAATTATGATACAATCATTCAAGTTCAGTGATAACAAAATAGGGTACTTCAACGTTATTCCCAATAATTCATAGCAACAATGATAACTCTGATAAGATAAATTGCATTGATAGTAACATTTTTATCTACATGAGACATTGAAAAAAACTCATAATATTATTTACCATCATCAGCCTAGAAATTAATAACACCTGTTTTTATTAGCTTTGGCAAACTAAACCACTTTCTGCTTTTGCAATCAAGAGTGATTGCTGCAAAATAAAACGAAGAGAGGTGTATTATTTCCTCGTTATTAAAATGACTATTAAATATGAATAAGCTAATATCTTAAAATCCAAGAGTTACAACAAAAGTAAATAGTTAACATTTGTAGTAGTATTCGTATTCGCTCCGACCTTAGACTATTGTTCACTTATTTAATCTATTTATTCCTTTTACAATCTCCTATAGCGCCTCCTCTATAATTGCTGCGCAGTGTTACAAAATAGCTCGTTTTACGAACTGGTCTGGTTGGAATTTAACGTTCTCAAGCAGTTGACGATTCCCCCCCCCCCCCCCCCCATAGAGTAAATGTAATGGTGGCCCGATTTTTCTAAACGTTGATATTTTAACCTTTTATTTATGACATAGAATATTATACATTTGTCTATAGATTTAATTTTACATGGGCGAAGAGTTTTTTCAGTTATCCAGAAAACATTTGTCTTTCTTAATTTTTTATCAACATGTTTTATTAAAAAGCTTATGATTTTATGTGTCGTAATGATTACATTCCTCTATATTATATGCAGAGTGATTTAGGGGCTCATTTAATGACACAATTTTGAATTGGACTCTACGCTTCTCTCCGCGCCCAGATTCATATTTTCAGGCTTCTCTAAACTCGAAATTTTACTTCATGCTTAAACAAGAAGTAAAAACCTAAAATAAAACATTAATAACTGACATTTCTGACAATTTAATCAACCCATCTTTAAAAAAAAATACTAATTTAATAATAATAATTTATTTGCGCAAACAACAAACAGTTTTACACTTATAAAATAATGGTGAGAAAATATAAATATAATAAAAAACCTTAGATATATTAGGCTCGACTTTACTTTACACCCCGTGGAATAACATACATTATAATATAGATTCACAATGTATTGACATATATCAACAATTAAAATCAATAAATTCACTACGGAAATGACAAAAGTTCACTTTTTTTAACTTTGAAATTTTGACTAGAAACTTCTATAAAACCTCACTGATTGCTGTTAACCATTGCAATCTTTACTGGAGACATTGGGGACGTCGAAAGAAATGTTTGTTAAAGACTTCAATTAACCTTCAACTTAAAGTTAGATTTAACCGGATGACGATTATAACACATTAGCACATTACATATTTATAGAATAACTAACATAAATTAATACACTCTTGGAAATTCATTTGAGCTGAATTCTAGTTTGTGTCAACGGCTATATTTCGCAGAAAAAAAATGTGTGCTCACGTTGAATATTCCACATACTTCTAGGTTAGGTTTGGTTAGGAGAAAGGTTTGCAATAGAATAAATTGCGTAAATCTCTTTGCTCACGATGATTATTTTACATACTGCTAGGACTCAATATTTTCAAAATTTTCAAACTAAATTTTTGTATTTATTTAACATTTCCGGTTGAAATTAATTGCATATCTAGATAGTACTCGTCGAGTACATCCAAAGTTGTACAATGAAGAAACAATCCTTATACATTTTTAGGCTTTTGTATATAAAATACTTATTAAATAAATCAGGCTTCCTGACTCGAATTTTTCATGCTTAATCTGGGAGTGGAAAACACTCGTTTGAAAGTTTAATTTGAAATATTTGTAGAAGCAACGAATATCTGTAGATTCACAGCGTATACAGTATATTGGGATATGTATACTTAAAAGAAAAACTCTCTGTATATCGAAAAAAAGTAATAAATAATATGTACAAAGTGTACAAAACATTGTTTTGGGCACCAGAAAAATTCCAGGGCTGAAAGGGCTAGAGAAAAAATCCCCCTATATGTAAATCTAAGCTTGATGCCAAAATACAATCTAGAAATTGTATGTTTCTCTAACTGATTTTTGATAGACCAGAGTATCACTCTTGAGTTGAACTTCAAACTACTTGACTCATTTTAAATCACTGAAAGTTTATGTCAAGTAATCATAGCACTCTTTACAAACAATTGAAATCATTGGACTTTGATAGGTTTACTATCCATTCAAGTTTAAGCAGTGAATATAATATATCTTTATTCAATGGTTCAAATTTGTATCGCTTGCACTGACAAAAATTCACAAGTTAAAAATATCTTTAAAATCGTAAATTAAAGCCTATTTATTCCTAAATCTATGATTTTAGAAGATTTTTGATAGACCAGAGTATCACTCTTGAGTTGAACTTCAAACTACTTGACTCATTTTAAATCACTGCAAGTTTACGTCAAGTAATCATAGAACTGTTTACAAACAATTGAAATCATTGGACTTTGATAGGTTTACTATCCAATCAAGTTTAAGCAGTGAATATAATATATCTTTATTCAATGGTTCAAATTTGAATCGCTTGCACTGACAAAAATTCACAAGTTAAAAATATCTTTAAAATCGTAAATTAAAGCCTATTTATTCCTAAATCTATGATTTTATAAATTAATTAAATAAGTAAAGTATTTCAAGAAATAAAGCGCTTTAAATGATAAACTTAACAAATTTATTAAAATATTTTACCGACCCCACATTAATGTGTGGTATTGTTGTACTATTATTATTATCTATTATATTAAAGTATTTCACGTAGCGTTCATACGGCTCATTATTATTATTATTATTATTAATGTGTATTTTACGGAAATATACGTTTTGGGATCCCAGGAATCAGAATCAGTGATTTCGGTCTGTCTATCAGTTAGTTGGTCTGTGTACCGATTTAAGATATAGCGGCCCTTGGGATTTTGATCAAATTGCGTATTTGGGTTTTACTTTATAATATATCAAAATGATAAACTTTTGGGTAATCTTGTAAAATATTAACGTAATTGAAAAATCTTTGAAATAAAATTTGTAGAGAATTAAGAAATGAACATTTAATGTGCATACCGGAGCTGGGACGAATCCTCGTAAAAAGGATTCGAATCACGAATCCGAATCACCTAATATGATTCGAATCACGAATACTCGAATAAAGGATTCATAAGAGATAAATATGATTCGAATCAAAGATTCGAATCCTGTTTTTTCGAATCACGAATACAAATCCTTTAAGAATAAATTTGATTTTATTATTTTTTTGCAACAAATAACATATAAATATCGTTACCAGTTGTTTTATCAAGAATTTACAAAATCTAATTATTTGTTATTAACACTAAACATCGTTGATAACAAACTAAATATCTGATTCTGCGTTGCTCTGATTAAAGATGTATTTGTGTGTTTTTGAACTTCACTTCTAATCAGTGTTTTGTACGCGTGGCGTATGAAGTAAAATTTCGAGTTTAGAAAAGCCTCAAAATTTGGTTTGGTGGGGTAGCGCGTAGCGCTACGCGACCAAACCAAATGTTCAGGCTTTTCTAAACTAGAAATTTTACTTCATGCTTAACCTGGGAGTGGAATCACCCGTTCAAAACTTCAAATTGAACTCTATTATAAAATCGACGGATGCCTGAAAATTACGTACATAAAAAATTCACTGAATATCATTAAAGCCGGAAAAGTCAGAAAAAAGTCAAGGAATTTTATTCAAGTTGACCAAAACACTAACAAAAAATCGTATGGCTTTTTTGTTAGTATTATTAAATTTGTCAAAATCAACAGACATTATAAATATTACAAAACACGTAAAAATGTATAAAACCAACTTAAATATTGACAAAAACAATGAAAACAATTTAACAGAATGGAGGTTTCCCACAGAAGAAATTTATATTAAAAGGCTAGGGAAAAAAAATCTTGAATCAGTTATACTTCAAATAATATTAAACAAAATTTTTAAAACTAGATTATTATCTTTAAAAATATTTTCAGTTATTTAATGTTCTTATCAAAGCATTCAGTTTGATGTTTCGAACACGCGTTTCCACTCCCAGACTAAGCATGAAGTAAAATTTCGAGTTTAGAAAAGCTCCGTGAAAATTTGACAAATTTTCTGGGCTTTTCTAAACTCGAAATTTTACTTCATGCGCCACGAGTATAAAACAGTCATTTAGCGGGAAATTTAAAAACACACAAAACTAATTTTTCATGTTAATCCTCACAGTTAAGTTGAATCATTTTTGACGATTCAAATCCTTTTATAAGTATTCGAATGGTTTTTTAAGTATTCGAATCCGTTTATAGATATTCGAATCCTTTTATAAATATTCGAATCCGTTTATAAATATTATAAGGATTCGAATCACCCGCGTTTGGATTCAATTACAAATCCTCTTAAAAAATGGTACGAATTCGGATCACGAATCCAGTTTAACTATAGTATTCGAATGCCTCTTTTGAATCCTCTCAATGGATTCGAATCCAGGATTCGAACCTTGAATGATTCGAATCCTGCCCAGCTCTGGTACATACATATTTGGTTGTAGATCATTTCGTTCAACTCAAGCACTTAAAATAAAAAGTGTTTTTTTTTTAATGTATTGCTCTATCTGATGACAGTTTCTATTGTCCTAATGTTACTTTGAACTCGAATTCAGAGATGAACCAGTTCAATATGTTTCTTGCAACTGGCCCTAGGTGATATGAATCATCGATACACTAATCTTATAACATTTTTATTTGCGGTCTATACTTGTATTGGCCACAGCAGGTTTTTTATTGTTTAAGAAATATTTGTAATTTTCTAATTCTTTGAAATCATGTTCTACGGCGCAATATTTTGAAATCACCCTGTATATTTCCATCTTTACGTAACTCAATTCATTGAGTTAAATATAGCAGAAATTTGTATTTATTGATTTTCTTGCAATATATAAAACAACAAATTATTGTATACATAGTACAGTCGTTCGCGTTCGTATAAAAATCCAGCTACTTGATACCTAGGTGTTTAAAGATAAAATTCATTTGAAGTGAGTCACATTCTGACTCAAAATGCAGCAAATCGAGGTTCGGAGTAATCGTTAAATATGATTAAGTTCATAATCACATTACGAAAAACATGTTATCTGTAGTATAGTCTTTCTTCGATATTATATTGTCATTAATTATTAATATTTAGAATTTTTATATTCATTTTTAGTCCTCTTCTTGTAACAAGACTCTTAAAATGTGTATAAATACTTATAATATATAAAAATACATAGCATAGATCATAAAAACTGTAAGATAGTTATGAAAATTTATATATTTTTATAAAGAAACTTGATAGATTTAATAATGTATCAAAAGACAAAAGTCGAGGTTAAATACAATGAGGTCAGAATACAGTTTCTAAATTGAATTTTGCGATCAAGCTTAGAGTTACATATAGTAATGTTAGTGGTAATTTATGTCGGTAATTACCAGAGCTGAAACGAATCCTTGTAAAAAGGATTAGAATTACGAATCCGAATCACCTAATATGATTTGAATCACGAATACTCGAACAAAGAATTTGTAAGAGATAAATATGATTCGAATCAAGGATTTGAATCATGTTTTTTCGAATCACGAATACAAATCGTTTAAGAATAAATGTGATTTTATTGTTTTTTGCAACCAATAATATATAAATATCGTTACCAGTTGTTTTAACAAAAATATTCAAAACCTAATCATTTATTATTAACACTGAAAATCGTTGATAACAGACTAAATATCTGATTCCCTGTTACTCTGATTAAAGATATATTTGTGTGTTTCTGAACTTCACTTCAAATCAGTGTTTTGTAAGCGTGGCGCATGAAGTAAAATTTTGAGTTTAAAAAAGCCCGAAAATTTGTCTCGGGTCGCTGCGCGACCTTCGACAAATTTTCACGGGGCTTTTCTAAACTCGAAATTTTACTTCATGCTTAGCGTGGGAGTAGAAACGCCCGATCAAATTAAACTCTATTATAAAATCGACGTATGCCTGAAAAATACGTAAATAAAAAATTCACTGAATATCATAAAAACCGGAAAAGTCAGAGAAAAGTCGTGGAATTATATTCAGATTGACCAAAACACTAACAAAAAACCCATATGATATTAAATTTTGTCAAAATCAGCAGGCAAATTACAAAACCCGTAAAAATTTATAAATTTAACTGAAATATTGACAAAAACAACGAAGACAATTTAAAAAAATGAGGGTTTCCCACAAAAGCAAGTTATATTAAAAGGCCAGGAAAAAAAATTCTTGAATCAGGGAAATGTCGGAAAAATTTAACATTTCAGATTGTGGCTACCATGTCAGTTTTAATTTAAATAATATTAAACAAAATTTTGAAATCTAGATTATTATCTTTAAAAACATTTTCATTCATTTATTGTTCTTATCAAAGCATTCAGTTTGAAGTTTCGAACGAGTGTTTCCACTCCCAGACTAAGCATGAAGTAAAATTTTCTGGGCTTTTCTAAACTCGAAATTTTACTTCATGCGCCACGCGTATAAAACAGTGATTTAACAAGTAATTTAAAAACATACAAAAGACATTATTCATGTTAATCCTCACAATTAATTCGAATTATTTTTTACGATTCAAGTCCTTTTGTAAGTATTCGAATCCTTTTTTAAATTTTCGAATCCTTTTATAAATATTTAAATCCTTTCATAAATATTCGAATCCTTTTATAAATATTCGAATCCTTTTATAAATATTCGAATCCTTTTATAAGGATTCGAATCACCCACATTTGGATTCGAATACGAATCCACTTAAAATAATGTAACGAATCTTGGATCACAAATCCAGATTAACTAAAGTATTCGAATGTCTCGTTTGAATCCTCTAAAAAGATTCGAATCCGGGATTCGAATCCTGAATGATTCGAATCCTGCCCAGCTCTGGTAATTACCACTAGTAATCTACCGTAGATATAAATATTACCCAGCTGTTTCAGTAACATTGGTAGCATTCCTTTACGCGCATGCACAAGATATAATAATATGTCAAAAAAAGCTTTCGTAGAGAAAATAAAATTGTATGTTTATTTAATGTTACATAGTAATGTATACTTTTTTAACTGATCTATGTCAAAATAATTAATATTAATTTTACCGCTTAAACATCTATAGTGCTGTTTACCGAGAAATTATCGGTAAACTGGTTTTCCTTAAAATAATTACCGAATTAAAGGAAAACCGCCCCAAGAAAAATACATTCCCAAAAAGCCTGGACAATATTTTCGGTTCTTATGGCAATTCTATAGTGGATTTTTTTAAAGCTTTATATCATTAAATTTAATATATTTAATATATTATACGTGTTTTTTGTTATTAGTTTTGTATTTATGTACTAGTTCAATAAAATTTCATGTGCATCATTTCATGTATGTTTATTTGACGTATTTTTGTCAATTTTTGTTGATTTGGTAAATTTTTACAATTTATTAAATTTTTTTAATATCTGCAGATGATTTTTATATTTTGCTGCCTGTTCCAGAGCTGGGACGAATCCTCGTAAAAAGGATTCGAATCACGAATCCGAATCACCTAATATGATTCGAATCACGAATACTCGAACAGAGGATTCATAAGAGGTAAATATGATTCGAATCAAAGAATCGAATCCAGATTTTACGAATCACGAATGCAAATCCTTTAAGGATAAATTTGATTTTATTATTATTTGCAACCATTAACATTTTAATATTGCTAGCAGTTGTTTAAGAAAAAATCAAAACTTAATTATTTATTATTAACACTGATCATCGGGTTTTTAAACTTCATTTCAAATCAGTGTTGGGTACGCGTGGCGCATGAAGTAAAATTTCGATTTTAGAAATGCCCCATGAAAATTTGTCTCAACAACTCGAAATTTTACTTCATGCTTAGTCTGGGAGTGGACAACACTCGTTTTCAGAAGTTTTAAATTGAAGGATCACCCTAGGTTATTAAGTTTATTACTCAAAAGACCATTTTACAAAGGCTACAGCTCTAAGGACCAATCATGGTCTTCGGAGACCGAAGGACTATAGGGAATAGTTTTTTTACAAAAAAAAAAACAACGAATATCTGAAGGATTACAGCATGTATGAATATTAATGTATATTAATATTCCAAAAATGACAAAAAAACATAAACTTTCAATAGAGTTGTCAATATAAACAAAAATGTTAATGTGTATTTTATATTTTTATTTGTACTATATTATGTATTTTTTTCCGTTGACTGAATTAATAAATCAATAAATTGGCAAAATATTTAGAACCAACAAAAAAGTATAATTATATTTTTTCCGATTTCTGCATATTCTTTTGTAAACGATGGATAAAATTCAATCGTACCCAGAAAACATCAAAATTAAAAACCAATATCTCAAAAATTACAAGTTATAATTTTAAAAACATATTTTTATTTCATATAAAATCTATAAAAGCAACAGACGATTATAAAAATTTTAAAAAAATATTCAATATATTATTATTAACACTAAGCCAAATAAAAAATATGAAAAAAAATAATTTCTAATTTTATACAGAATAAAAAACACATAAATAATGGCAATATCTGAAGGATTACAGCATGTATGAATATTAATGTATATTAATATTCCAAAAATGACAAAAAAACATAAACTTTCAATAGTTAACGAACAAAAAAATACTTAATTGACAAATTCAGTAATAAATAATAAAAAAAGTAATAAAATAGAAAAAAATTGATTAACCATATGATATCATTAAATTTGTCAAAATCAGCAGGCATCATAACAATTACAAAACACGTAAAATTTTATAAATATTGAGAAAAACAATGAAAACAATTAAATAAAATGGGAGTTTCCTGCAGAAGAAAGTCAAGAAAAAAATCTTGAATCAGGGAAATGTCGGAAAAATTTCAAATTCCAAATTGTGGCTACCATATCAGTTTTACTTTAAATGATATTAAACAAAAATTTGGAAACTAGATTATTATCTGTTTTTTTTTAGTCATTTAATGTTCTTATCAAAGCATTCAGTTTGAAGTTTCGAACGAGCGTTTCCACTCCCAGACTAAGTATGAAGTAAAATTTTGAGTTCAGAAAAGCCCCGTGTAGAAAATTTGTCGAGGGTTGCGCGACCCTCAACAAATGTTCACGGGGCTTTTCTAAACTTGAAATTTTACTTCATGCGTCACGCGTATAAAACATTGATTTAGTCTGAAGTTCAAAATTTACTGGTTAGGTTAGTTTATGATTTATGTAAGGTCGCTAAAAAATATCATCTCCTTAAGATACCACACTTTTAACAAGACGATTAGGACACGAGCACGATACGAGCACGACACGAACAAGATACGAGCACGAGAAGAAGTAAAGTAAAGTCTATAAGATATCATGAATATCATGTTCAACATTCGATTAATGTTTAAAATGTTCCGTGTTCAGTGGGTAGTTACCATTTACTTAGATAGCTTATAAAATAGTTCAGTTCGAAGTTTTAAACGAGTGTTTTCCACTCCCAGACTAAGCATGAACTAAAATTTCGAGTTAGAAAAGCCCCGCGTAGAAAATTTGCCGTCAACAATTATAAAAATAAAATCCCGAGGCTTTTCTAAACTCTAAATTTTACTTCATGCGCCATGCGTATAAAACACTGATTTAATAAGAAATTAAAAAACACACAAATGACATTTTTTATGTTAATCCTCACAATTAATTCAAACTATATTTGACGATTCGAATCCTTTTGCAAGTATTCGAATCCTTTTGTAATATTCGAATCCTTTTATAAATATTCGAATCATTTTATAAATATTCGAATCTCTTTATAAGGATTTGAATCACCCGCATTTGGATTCGAATAAGAATCCTCTTAAAAAAATTTAACCAGTCCGGATCACGCATCCAGTTTACCTAAAGTATTCGAAAGCCTCTTTTGAATCCTCTAAAAGGATTCCAATCCAGGATTCGAATCCTGAATGATTCATACATACGAGGTGTTGAATTGTAAAGCGGACCATAAGGATTTACATGTAACATTTTAAATGTGTTAATATTGGCTCCTTTAATTATTTCACGGTGTCGGTCTAATTACTTTATCTTTTAAGCTTAAATTCTGAAAAGTATTTACAAAATTGCAAAAAACTTTACAATTATTTTGCATTACAACTAATACGGTCAAGTCTTGAACTAATATCAACTTGCAATACATAATTGAATAGGGAATTTTAAACAGAATTTTATGATTAGAAAAAAAGCAGGGTGTGCTATTTAAAATTTTCATATTACAGTGCGTTTATAAATAAGAATTTTGGACATTTTAATTTTGCCATTTATCTTGTTTTGCCGACAACTGGAAAACATTTTCGATGTAATAAGAAATTGTTTTTAGGTAACATGACTATTTCACAGCCTACTTTGTAATGTTTCATCCCAGATACAATTCCTCGGTCTACTAAATAAATTTCGGAAAGTATTTATTTTGAGGTTATTTTTAACATGAATATTAACTTGTTATACCGGGTGTTTGATTACGCGTGGCCATCGGTTGTATCTCAGAAACTATACAACGTAGCATGTTGCGGTAAAAAATTTCATTGTAAAAGTGGTTAAGAGAAATCGCTGGAAATTATTTTTAAGTTCATAGGGCGTTCAGAGGGCGCTATCTCTATAGTAAAAGATTAAAACAATGTTTATCAAATAAATGCCAAATTAAGCGATGTGAAAAATATAAAAATCTTAATCTACGGTAAATGTTACCCAATTTTAACTATCTTCTCGTTTTTTATGTCTCACATAGGATGCACGGGAGAACGAAAATGTCTAATTATTTCAATGCTTGTAACTTTTGTTAGATTCCACTGAATTTAATAAACTTCGGCTCATTTGATAGATAATTTAATGCTCTTTAAAACATAATTCACTCTGATTTATTTATTTTAGTTTCGATATTAAGCGCCAGAGGGTGCGGTTGAGACAATCAACGTTTTTTCTCCATTTTCTTTAATTTTTCAAATTAGAAGGTATACGTATGTTACGATAGTTAATTAAAATTTATTTTTATTAAAACTTATTTTTATAATAGTGTGAAAACTGGCAAAAACCGCTTCCCGATATCTTTATCCTTACCGGAGATATATTAAAAATTGTGCAGAATGGGGTATTTTGAACTAATAGCGATCTCTGATCCTAATTATAGACACTAAATTAAATCAGAATACATAGTGCTTAAAAGAGCATTCAATTATTTATCAATTTAGTCAAAGTTAATTAAATTCGGTTAAACCTAACTAAAGTTACAACCATTTTAATGATTAGACTCTTCCATTTTCATTTGCATCTTATGTGAAAGCAAAAGAAACGAGAAGATAATTGAAATCGAGCAAAATTTAGAGTAGATTAAGATTTACATATTTTTAACATATGCAGCTTAATTTAGCATTTTAAATAACAACTTGTTTTTATTCTTTTCGGTAGATATGGCGCCCTCTACCAGCGAAGCTAGATTTGATTATTGTGTTAGTTTTATTTTTTTGTTTTGTTTGTTAATCTTCCAATAAAGGATTGTTTTTAATTGTAGTAAATATACGATGCTTTAAACATTCTACTAATCTCATAGCCTACTATATTTTGAGATTTTAAATAATCATGTATTTACTTACATATTTGCTCTCCAAAGCATATAAATGGGGAAAAGTGATCTCCGCTATTCTTTATGTGATTGTTTTTGACAGCTTGAACATAAAACAAAAGAGTCTATAGGCCTGCCAGATTTTAAAATATATTTTTATATGGTACGCGGTTGAAAATGGGCAAATCTACCAGACTTTTTACTATATCTTTGGTTAGGATAAAGATATCAGGATGAGGTTTTCACCACTTTTCGCAGTATTCCTTTCTGTAATAAACTAGCGTAGAAGAACTATAGGTTATAATTTGAAATTTTTAAGAAAATCTAGAAAATATGTCGGTTGTTCAAAAAATGCCCTCTGGCGCTTTCTGTAAGAACTAAAGTAAACAAGAGTAAACAATGATTTAATGTGCTTTCAATTATCTATCAAATGAGACTAACTTGATTAATTTCGGTTAATCCTTACAAAAGTTACAGACAGTTTAATGATCACACTTTCCAGCTCTCCCTTGCTTCATATGTGTGAAATAAAGAAACAAGTGAATAGTAAAAACTGCGGTAAATTTAGCGTAGATTACGATTTGTATATTTTTAACCTAGCTCATTTTAGCAGTTTTTTGATAAAAATCTGTTTCTGTATTTAGCGATAGATGTTACGCCCTCTAGTGGCGGAGGTAGGGACTTAAAACTAATTTCCAGTGATTTATTTTGGCCACTTTCATTATACAATTTTTTACCCCAACATGCTACGGTACGTAGTTTCTAAGATACAGCCGGTGGCCACGCTTAATCAAACACCCGGTACATCATTGAAAAGGAAATTTAAAGACGAATATTACAAGTTAGACAAAAGTTGGGGTTGCAATTTAAAATAAGAAAAATGATATCACTTCTGACTAAACTGGAAGTAGTATTCCTAGTTAATGCTATGCCAAAATCAAGCTATAGTTAATTTATATAAACCTCCCAAAAACTCAAATGTCTACTATTTATATTGCCTGAGTAATTGCGTAGGCAATACTTTCATAGCCACCCAGTATGTTCATATAAGTTGGTATGTAATAAAAAGCCCCTCAATGATTATCATTGACCAATTAGAGCTCTGTATAAAACTACGTGACATTCGCATATGGGTATTCGCATTGACATTTCATTTGCGTATGTTGCTTCAACAGTAGAACGTCGCCTAATTAAGAAAAAAGCCGGTCTTTACCAACTTGCAAGTATTGCTTGATTTTTCGTGAAGTGTTTAGAAGTTGTTCAAATATTTTATCGTCAAATCTTCAAAAGTTGTATCGAGTTTCCGCAAATTAAAGAAAGCTCCACCCAAAAAGTAAGTATATGTAATATACCATTATCATTATCATTATCATAAAGTGTTCGATTGATAAATGTTACTCAATTCTTCACACACAGTATTTGCCGCTTAACTGTATGTCTACTAGCTTCTAAGTTTAAGGGGGATTTACCGCTACTGAAAAATGACCTATTTTATTGTAGCTTAAAAATTGTTGAAATTATGTAGGTTCCATTTTTGTGTCATTTTTCTAAAATCCTTATAAAATCTCGAGTTTAAATTTTTGTATAAAAAAATAGTTTAACCAAAAAACCATCCGAAAAACTGTTTTCATTCATGTTTTGAATAAAAATCCTTTATCAGAAATATAATCTTAAAATTAATAAGCTAATAAAATATGTGATGTATAATTTTTCTAGCTTCTATCTATAGAGATGACTAACATTTTTTTATAAACAAATATTTTAACCAAAAAAGCAGCTGAAAAACTGTTTCCTTTTATTTTCTGAATTTAAATCTATTATCAAAAATAGATTGTAAAAATTAATACGCGAATAAAAAATTGGTTGTCCTATTTTTCTAGCCTATATCTAATAAAATGACTAATTTTTTACTATAAAAAATATTTTAACTAAAAAACCATACGAAAGACGGTATTCATTTATTTTCTAAATTTAAATCAATTATCAGAAATATAATCTAAAAATTAATAAGCAAATAAAAAAATTGTTGTTCAATTTTTCTAGTCTATAGAGATGACTACGTTTTTTTTAATAAAAAAAACTATTTTTACCAAAACTAAAAATGAAAAACTGTTTTCATTCATTCGCTGAATATAAATTCATTATTAGAAATATAATCTAAAAATATATAAGCCATTAATAAAATGTGTTGTCTAATTTTTCTAGCCTATATTTATATAGATGACTAACTTTTCTTTTATAAAATAAAATAAATCCATTGTCAGAAATATAATCTAAAAATTAATTAGTGAATATAAACTTTGTTGTCTTATTTTTCTAGCCAATATCCATAGCAGAGCTGGGACGAATCCTCGTAAAAAGGATTCGAATCACGAATCCGAATCACCTAATATGATTCGAATCAGAAATACTCGAATAAAGGATTCGTAAGAGATAAATATGATTCGAATCAAAGATTCGAATCCTGCTTTTTCGAATCACGAATACAAATCCTTTAAGAATAAATTTGATTTCATTATTTTTTTTTTCAACCATTAATATATAAATATCGTTACCAGTTGTTTTAACAAAAATATTTAAAACCTAATTATTTATTATTAACACTGAAGATCGTTGATAACAGACTAAATATCTGATTCCCTGTAACTCTGATTAAAGATGTATTTGTGTGTTTCTGAACTTCATTTAAAATCAGTGTTTTGTACGCATGGCGCATGAAGTAAAATTTTGAGTTTAGAAAAACCCGAAAATTTGTCTCGGGTCGCTGCGCGAAGCTCGACAAATTTTCACGGGGCTTTTCTAAACTCGAAATTATGCTTCATGCTTAGCCTGGGAGTGGAAACACCCGTTTAAAACTTTAAATTGAACTCAATTATAAAATCGACGAATGCCTGAAAATTACGCAAATAAAAAATTTACTGAATATCATTAAAACCGGGAAAGTCAGAGAAAAGTCATAGAATTATATTCAAATTGACCAAAACACTAACAAAAAAGCCATATGATATTATCAAATTTGTCAACTCTCAGACTAAGGATGAAGTAAAATTACAAGTTAAGAAAAGTACCGTGAAAATTTGTGTAGGGTCGCGCAGCGACCCAAGACAAATTTTCTGGGCTTTTCTAAACTCTAAAATTTTACTTCATGCGCCACGCGTATAAAACAGTGATTTAACGAGAAATTTAGACATTTTTCAAGTTAATCCTCACAATAATTCGAATTATTTTTGACGATTCAAATCCTTGTGTAAGTATTCGAATCTTTTTATAAATATTCGAATCCTTTTATAAATATTCAAATCCTTTTATAAGGGAATCACCCACATTTGGATTCGAATACGACTCCTTTAAAAAAAATGTAACGAATCCGGATCACGAATCCAGTTGAACTAAAGTATTCGAATGCCTCTTTTGAATCCTCTAAAAGGACTCGAATCCTGAATGATTCGAATCCTGCCCAGCTCTGATCCATAGAGATGACTAACATTTTTTTATAAACAAATATTTTAACCAAAAAAGCATCTGAAAAACTGTTTTCATTTATTTTCTGAATACAAATCCATTATCAGAAATTGAATCTAAAAATTAATAAGCGAATAAAAAATTGTCCAATTCTTCTAGCCTATATCTATAGAGATGGCTAACTTTTTATTATAAAAAATATTTAAAAAAAAGCATGTGAAAAACTGTGTTTACTCATTTTCTAAATAAAAATTGATTATCAGAAATATAATTTAAAAATTAAAAAGCGAATAAAAAATTTGTTATCTAATTTATACAGGTAATACGTAAAAAAAATAATACATGAAAAAATCATATTTTGTTCAGGAGCTCATTTGAAGTAATAATCTAGATAAACATAAGTTCGATATTAATTATTTACAAAATTACATCTAATTTAAATTTTGATCAAACCGCACAAAACAACAGTTATGAGAATAGATTCTACAATTGGTTTAATTCATTTGACACGACTCCTCTTACACCTCCCCCAGACGATACACTGGACGAGACGGACTATTTCTCTGTTTTACACTCTGGTAAAAATTCCTCTCCAGGCTATGATAAAATTCGCAGATTAATTTAAAAAAACTACCCTACGATACTCATGTACTAATCCTAAAAATGTATAACTACTGTTACTCCCATCAATACTTCCCCTCCGAGTGGAAGCAAGGGTTAATTACATGTATTCCTAAACATAAAAACGACCCTTCCCATATTTCCAGTAATTGGCCCATAACACTCCTTCCAGTATTAGGTGAACAGTTTGAATCCCTTATTAAACAAAAACTCCTACAGCTAACCATAAATTCCATCCCCCAATATCAAATCAGATTCCTCCCCAAAAAAACCATACTACCTCTTTCCATTTTAACTTCCAATATACAAACCATGCACCTAGAATGTCAAAAAACAAGTATCGCTTTTCTCGATATAACTAAAGCTTTTGACACGGTTTGGCATATTGGCCTCCTATACAAATGCTACATCCTTAACATCCCAAAGCATCTAATAATCCATATTTACCATTTCTTAACAAATAGATCCTGTATAGTAAGAATCCGCCAAACGATATCTCACTCATTCCCCCTTATACAAGGTGTCCCGCAAGGCTCTCCGCTATCCCCACTCCTTTACTGACTGACCTTTGCTGACATATTCAATCCCAACCCTTCCTACTTCAATCCAACGAAATACGTCCTCCTCTTCGCTGACGATACGGCCCTTATTTCCCACGCTTCAGCGCTTCAACAATCCCAAAATCTCCTTCAAAACTCTCTTAATTCTATACAAAAATGGCGAATACAATTAAATCGTTCCAAAACAAAATTATTTATCCCTTACCATAAAATCACTCCACGATCACCTACAATAATAACACTGCACCACAAAAAAATATTTTTTTCGTGTTTTCTGCACCATATTAGTCAAATTATATTCATTTTATGCTAAAAAAAATGAAAATCACAATGAAAATGTTTTATTAGCTCTAGTTTCTGTGATACATAGTAGGTATAACGTTATCGTGATCTTTTTACTTTTCTCTTGTATGCGAGTTCCGGAGCATCCCTACACACAAACCAACAGTAATCCGCTAGCATAGCTTCATTCCAACGACCCTGATATCTTCGTTCCATTACAGAAATATCCTGGTGGAACCTTTCCCCATGTTCATCACTAACAGCACCACAATTGCGAGGAAAGAAGTCTAGGTGGGAGTGGAGAAAATGGATCTTTAGGGACATGTTACATCCGAGTTGATGGTATTTTTCCAGGAGTATTTTTACTAACTGACTGTAGTTTTCATCTCTTTTGTTTCCTAAAAATCCACGAATCACTCCCTTCAGAGCTTCCCAGACTTCCTTTTCTTTCCCCTCCAAAACTTCGTCAAACGCAGGATCCCTAACAAGTTGACGAATTTGTGGCCCGACAAAAATACCCTCTTTAACCTTTGCATCACTTAGTTTTGGGAATTTGTCTCTCAAATACCTAAAAGACTGTCCATCTTTGTTCATACTTTTGACAAAATTCTTCAGTAAACCCAATTTAATATGTAAGGGTGGAAGAAGAATATCTTTTGGGTCCACAAGTGGCTCAGCAACGATATTTTTTTCGTAAGTATTGAGATTTCTTGCAGGCCAGTCTGCTCTTATGTAATGTGAACTTCTGTCTCTACTATCCCACATACACAAAAAGCAGCAGTATTTAGTGTACCCTAATTGCATTCCTAATAGTATAGCAATGACTTTTAGATCACCACAAAATTTCCACTTGTGTTCATTGTAATTGATTGATTCGAGGAGAGTTTTCATGTTAATGTAAGTCTCTTTCATGTGAACTGCATGGCCAATAGGAATAGAAGGAAGACGGTTTCCGTTGTGCAGTAATACAGCTTTTAAGCTTAGCTTAGATGAGTCGATGAATAATCTCCATTCTGTTGGATCATAGTTCATTTTGAGACAATTCATTAATCCATAGACGTCGATACAAACAACAAGATTGGTATTCTTCTCAAAAAAAGAGAGCAGGTTTCGCTGACGTTTTCTATACTGTGAAACTCTGGCATCGTGTTGGAGAAGATTCCACTGCTGTAGTCTTGACCCTAGAAGTTCTGCCTTCTCCTGTGACAAGTCTAGATCTCGAATGAGATCACTTAATTCTGCTTGACTCAATCTGTGTGGTGTTACTAGTGTATCATCTCTTACCTCAAAATCAGGGTCATTTGATGTGAAACGCTTATTTGCTTCTTCTTCTTCTTCTTCTTCTTCTTCCATTTCTACCTCATTTCTACCTTCATTTTCCAAATCATAAATTTATGGTGGGGTAGGAACTGGTAAACTATCCGAATGAGGATAGGTCGAATGGCAGATGGAAGATTCGGATATTTAACTGTTCCCCTTTTCTTCATTGGCAATCCTGCTTTTATGGGCGGAGTTGAGCAGAAATAGCAGTCATTTTTATGGTTTTTAGGCTTCCTCCATACCATAGGCACAGCAAAAGCCAAAGATCTTTTTTTATTTTTCAGCCATTCTCTTAGTATAACCGAACATTGGTTACAGCATATGTGTGGAACCCATGACTTATCCTGATCCCCTACCTTCATACCAAAGTAATGTTGGTAAGCAGTTTTCACAAGAGACGTGATATTTCGCTTCTGTGATGAAAATGTTATTTCACCACATATGTAACAAAAATTGTCTACTGAATTTACACAATTCCTTGGCATTTTGATTTATATTAATAATTCCGCACTAGTTAAACAATAGGAAACTCACATAAATCACTTCACTAGTTATAAACATAACCTACAAACATTATGGAATGTTAGTTTTGTCAGTTTACAGGTATGCCAAATGTCATATACAAAATTTTCCAAAAAATTAAAATTTACACCCTTAAGAAACAACATACAACTTTATCTCCTAAACAAGAGCTAATATGTAATTTTTAATGTCATTTTTGAATTCAGCGGGTGAAAATACATAGGTATTAGCTAATTTTTAGTCCGAAACATTTTCATTGTTGCGCAGTGTAATCAACAACACCACTATTCTTCCATCCTATTCCTGTAAATACCTAGGCATCGAATTCGATACAAAACTTTCCTTCCTCCCCAAAACCAAATCCATTAAAACCAAAAAGGAAACAAGGGCTACGCATTTCCGATCTTTAACGTATAAACAAGAAGAAATTTCCATAAAAACAGCAGTTAAAATATATAAATCGATATGCCGGCCCTTGTTAGATTACGGTGCAATTTTATTCCTTCACATTCGTCCTTTAATTTCACACCATATCCAAGCCACCGAAAGATCAGCCCTACGAATCCTCACAATACTCAGACACCCAACGAATCCTCTCCATACTCCATCAAACATCATCCTCTGTAAAACAACTCGAGTAACACCAATCTCCCAACGCATATTAACCCTCAGCAAAAAATTCCCTGCCAATACCTATAACCTAGAACTCCTAAACAAATTCTGTATTCCTATAAACCTACATATCCATCCCAAATACAATCATCCTACTCTCACTATACATCAATTTATTTGTACCGTTCATCAAGACAGTTCACAAGCCTAACATTCTATCACATTGTTTCAAATAAAATAAATTCTAGATAAGGTAGATAGACCTCTGTCGATAGCCTAGACAGACTAGCCCCATAGTGTAAATAGATAAATATATATTTGATTTTGCTGAACGCTACGCTTTGCTTTACGACTAAATAACAATGGTTAGGCTATTATAAATATCAAATTTTACTTCATGCACCAGGAGTTTCGTTTTTTCTATTTGTGTATTCATTTCAATTATGTTCAAATTATTAAATTGTATCAATAATAATTCTATATTTCGCAAAATTCAAATTAGCTGTCATTTTGTAAATAATTAAAATCAGACCTATGTTTATTTAGAATATTGCCTTCAAATGAGCTCCTGAACAAGATGTGAATTTTTTTCACACCAATTAAATCATACTGTATACTAATATAATTAAGCTTTGTAGGAAATAAAAACTTTTTGGACACTTACAAGCGGTAAAGCTCTCTTAAGACCAACCAATAAAATAAAATGTCAATAAAACAACAAAAAAGCTCAGTTTTACAATAAGTTAAGTAGTAAGAATTACTTGACTTAATTAGACTTGTCGTGATTTCATGCTGTGAAGTAACTTAAAAATCAAATAAAAAGTTAACTGTAATTACACACTGTCTTTACAGTATAACAATATTAATAATGTTATTGGTTATAACGACGGTAGATTAATTCAAAATCTTAATTGTTGAGGCAGATAATAGTTGAAAGTTTATTTTCACTTTGATTTAAGTTTAAATAAAAAACGTATTACTTTCAGTAAAATATACCCACTGGGCAAAGAAACGTTGCATGACACGTTACATCAATGTTACCGCGCAACACGAAACGTTGCGTTTTAAGTTGCATGAATGTTGAATAAACGCTGAATGTCCGCCTGGGTCAAAAAATACAAACATGTATTGGTAAGAAGAAAACATATATATAGTTTTTCTTGTTTTCTTCTTACCAATACATGTTTGTATTTTTTGACCCATTTCCTGCAGGCGGACATTCAGCGTTTATTCAACATTGTATATATATATATATATATATATATATATATATATATATATACATATATATATATATATATACATATATATATATATATACATATATATATATATATATATATATATATATATATATATATATAGTCTAGGGAAGACAGTACCCAGGAACCTAACTACCTAGAAAACATTAAAATATTGTTAGTGCATGAACTTAAATTGAAATCAGCGTTATATACGCGTGGCGCATGAAGTAAAATTTCGAGTTTAGAAAATCCTAGAAAATTTGTCTCAGGTCGCTAAGCAACCCTCGACAAATTTTCACGGGGCTTTTCTAAACTGAAATTTTACTTCATGGTTAGTCTGGGAGTAGAAAACACTCGTTTAAAGCTTTTAGTTGAACTCATTTAGAAAAACAACGAATATCTGAAGATTTACAGCATATAATTGGGACATGTTTACTTGAATAAAAACCTCTCTGTATGTTCAATGTCCAGGAAATGTGTAAACCACAATGCTGCATTACAGCAACAGTTTCAACAATTATACAATGTTAAAAATGCAATGTTACCATTTTCAATATATATCCAATGTTTACAATACAATGTTGCATAAAAGTCAAATTGTAATGAATATATAACGCAATATTTTTGAAACGTTATAAAACAATGTTGAATTTTAGTATCATTTTTATCATTTAGGTAATGTATATAAATCAATACTGCACGAGAAACGTTTATACAATGTTTGTAACGTTGCTAAAACTTTGTTGTAATAATTTTAATACAATGTTTTATTTTAGTGTCATGTTTAATATTCCTGCAATGTTTAAAATGTTTCAGTGTTAAGTGGGAAGTGTTTTTGAAAGTAACACGTTTTTTATTTAAACTAAAACTAAAGTGGTTCGTACATGTTTTAAAAGAATTTAAAAAAAATAAATACACACTAATTTATGCAAAAGTCTACACTTTTTTTTATATGCATTTACTGGATATTGGTCCCAGATCATTCCACCATTTCACCTTTATATTTTTGTATCTAACTATATTTAGACGCCACAAACACATTCACACACATCCATGGACCAAGGTGGAATCATATTGTACTTTAAAAGGACCCCACCCGACGGAACTCGAACCCGCAATCCCTGGGTTAGGAGGGCCTCTACCCACTACCCCACCGGGGTCCCAAGCCCTATTTTTAATCTACTGCCACTATAACCAATAACATTAGGTTAGGTTGGGTTCCAATGGCAGCAGTTAAACCGCTCACTTAGCCCCAAAGGGCCCCTTGTGATACCATAAAGGTGAAAAGGAGTCAGATCTCCCCTCCCTCCCCACCTATGCAAACCAATCCGAGCACCTAATGAACCCGATCAGATTTCTCACATCTAGAGGTGTGAGGTCCGTTAGTCCATTCGCGTAGTGCATACCAAGGTGCTTGATCCTTTTTCCTCCGAGAGCAGGGCATTGTCGTTGTGCTCAAGACCCATCTTTTGTGCATGTCTGCCTAGGAGGCAGTGGCCCGATTCTGCTAAGTGCAATTGATCTGTTGCTGTTTATAGTATACCATATAGGCCATAGCTGCCTTGTTATGAGACACGTATCTTCTTCTCTCCACCTATGGTTGGTCCCTAAGAAGTCTTTTGTATTCCACAAGAGGAATGTGGGTGGAGAGTTCAGTAGACAGGTCCTTCATTCTTGCCCCCTTCCTTGCAAGGTCGTCGGCAATTGAATTTCCGCTGATATCACTGTGACTAGGTACCCACATGAGTCCCACGTCACAGTTATTTGCAAGCCTATTTAGCGATTTTTTACAGTCACTGGCCACCTTTGAGGTGCAGTACGGTCTATTCAGTATCTTAATGGCGGTTTGGCTATCAGTAATGAACTTGATGCGGTTCCCCTGAAGGTCATTGTTGTGGACTCAGTCCACTGCCACTCGGATGGCCATGACCTCTGCTTGAAGAATGTTACAGTAGTTTGGGAGTGTAAAAGACTTTTTGAGGTTGAAATCTTGTAAGAAGATTCCTCCCCCTACTCTGTTTTCAGACTTGGAACCACCCGTAAAGAGCCAGACGTCCTTGCCTTGAACTATCTTGCCTTCTAACCATTTGGTTTTGTCCGGGATGAAAGTGGAGGACTTATTTTCGAAATTAAGTTCTAAGGTGCAGCTGTCAGTCTTCAGGGGGATATCGACAAGCTCATTCAGGATCCGTCCATTGCCCTGTTTGCTAGTGCTCCATATCCCAACTGAGTTGATTCTGATCGCTGTGGTAGCTGCAGCATATCTGCAGTAGCGGTCGACTGGAGCTAGATTTAGTATTATATCTAGCGCTTTAGAGGGGGTGGACCTGATCGCCCCCGCTATGAGCAACCAATAACATTATTTATGTTGATAACTTGACGGCAAAAAAGGAAAATGTCTTTACAGTATAACTACATCGCATGTTTGGACTGTTTGCTTTAAAATTGTAATTATTATTTAAATTTTGCAAGAACTTGAGAAGTAATTGACTTGAACCACTATTTCAAAAAGAAGTTGTTGTACTAATTGCCTAAGTAGCAAATCGATGGAAACCACGTCTATTTCACGTCGAAATCACGTGATCGACGTGTATTTCGATGTACTGCTTGGGACTCTATTGAACTTTTTAAATAGTATGTTTAACTTATGCTAATTTTGTCCTACTGTGATCATTAGCTTTTTAAATAGTGTGTTTAAATGTTACTTATTCCTTTATACTATTATTATTTTTTTAGTGTCAAATGCATTTAAATCGTTTTGTTCATGTTAACAGACAAGATGGTTAATAAAAGGTTCGCTAAAATCCAAATCAGATGTAGATCTTTGCCAAATTGCGAGAACTCCAGGCCAACAAGGCCTTTTCCGCAGCCGAATCCCCCAGGACCCCCACCTGTGCCGCCCCCGACGCCGACTCCACATACACCGTTTCCTCCAAATTTTCCCAAGCCGGAACCCAAGCCGGAACCGCCAAAGCCATGGAAACGGGATTTGCCACGCATCTAAAGAACATTCACTAAATGTTTCAAAAAATGTTAATTCAATGTAACATCTGAAATATATTACTGATTTCATGCGTTATTTGTTTTATTTCTATTTGAGATTTGAGCGATTTTGCAGATTTTGGCTGCACAGTCAAAATCTATATTTAAAACATTATTTACTTTTTAAATGAAAATACTGGATATTTTTAAAATAGATTAGCAGGGTTGTTAAAAAACACGTTTTTTTTCATTTTAATTAAAACAACAGTTTTTTTTTAAAAAACGTGTTTTTTTAATTGAAAATGCGTTTAAGACAATAACGATTAAAAACATGTTTAAAACAGGTTTTTTAAACGTGAATTCGTTGTTTTAGAGAGGTTAATTTGGGGCTTTTAACGAGTGTTTCCACTCCCAAACTAAGCATGAAGTAAAATTTCGAGTTTAGAAAAGCCTAAAAATTTGGATTGACCGCGTAGCGAAACGGAGCGGCAAATCCTAATTATGCTTTTCTAAACTCGAAATTTTACTTCATGCGCCACGCTTAAAAACACTGATTTACAGTGAAGTTCAAAAACATACACATACAACAACAATTACAGGCAACCTAATATAGTTAGAGTTATTGGGTTGCCTATAATCTCACTCACGTTTATTCACATCTACATATTAGATTGCTAAAGCCGTGTATTTTAAACTTTGCGATATTTTAGTGTCTTATACGTGTGGCGCATGAAGTAAAATTTCGAGTTTAGAAAAGAATAATTTGGATTGGCCGCTCCGCTTCGCTACGCTGCCAATCCAAATTTTTAGGCTTTTCTGAACTCGAAATTTTACTCCATGCTTTGTCTGGGAGTGGAAAACCCTCGTTTAAAGATTCAAATTGAAATCTTTTAAAAAAACAATGAATGTCGTAAAATGTACAGTGTATGCATATGTATACCTGGAAGAAAAAGTCCCTGTATTTAAAAATCACATTTATACACACACAGTTGTGATATTTTATTGTAATAAAATGTTAGGTTTAATAATGTAATTTGAAATATCTTTAAAAATTTTGCTAAAACTTTCAAAGATAAATAAAAAATCTTAATGAAGTAGTATTTAGCAAATTTAAGATAATAAAAAAACGTTTTAAACAAATTTAGCGTATAAAACAAAACCGTTTAAAACACGACGGTTGTTTTTAAACATGTTTAAAACACTGTTTTAAAACAAAGTGTTTTAACCATAACAACTCTGTTATTTAGTGGCAACCACAGCTATTCAGAATTCAAATCATTGATTGGAATCATTTTAGAGGATTAAAACCCAATTGCGGCCCTTAAAACATTTAAGTTGTTAGTTTTGGCCCTCGAAGCAATTTGGGTTAGCCAGCCCTGCTTTAGTCCAGTGCTCTCTAAACTTATTTGGTCTTGCACCCTTATATTAGGTCGCAGGAATAGCACGCACCCTAAAATAAAAAATCATGCAGTTTTACAAAATTATGTTATTTTTTTTTATTAAGTTTAACAAGGAAACCCCAAATTAAAACATATTAAAAATATATGAGTCGCCTATTTCCAAAAACCCCTATCTCTCTATTTTATTCAAATGGATTTAGGGGTTTTTGGAAATAGGCGACTCATATATTTAAATTTTAACTAATAAGTCAGATTAAATAAGAATGTGATTATTATAATAATATATATTTAACAATTTAATGTATAAACATACATATTCGATATACTTAATTTCAATAAATTCCCTGCCCTGTAGACAATAACAATTAGACGTGGTTACATAAAGATGCGTCAATTAGCTTTAATCGTTTCATAAATGTTTTGAACGATAAACCGTACAGCTCAAAATGTGGTGATATACAAACCAAATTACACAATTTTATCATACGACAAAGTGCACTATTGCTGGTGTAGTTGAATTAGAAACTTTAATCCAGTCAGTAATTCATTGCAGTACATTATGCCGTTTACTATTTTGAAAAGAATTTCCAAATCAGACGAGATACGCCTCTCTTTTAGAGATGTTAAGTTTAAAAAAGTTACCGTAAAACTGCGACTATAATCATTTCTGGAAATTTTCAATCTAAAAGATATTGACAACAAAAATTTGTTTTATACCCTCTCTATTTGATCAATTGTATTATTATAAAACGGTGACTAAACAGAGGAAGCATTCTCTTACCAGAGAAAAAAATAAATACTTGTACGTGTTCATTGAGAAATTCTTACCAAATCTGTTCACAAAGCCAAGCACTTGCAATGCTTTGCAGTACATGCTGTCAATGTGCTTTGTAAATGACAAGGTACAGTCAAATATTACTTCAAGGTCTATGACATGTGGAACTGTGGATAGCTGGTATCCATTTATTTCACCTGGAAAGGGAGGCTATTGCGACCATACTTCGCCTCCAAAGTAGCGGGATTTGGAACAGTAACAACTGTGGGGAAGTCAGAGGTCACCTCTGGAGGAAGTTCTGCAACGATATACCCCTATTAGAGGCTGGCACTGACTACTGCATACCGACACTAATACAGAATGCACCCTACAAAATTAATAACCAACCCACGAAACATATGAGAGAGTCGGCTATAAGAATCTACACCGATGGCTCAAGAAGAAAGGATAGGTCAGGGATTGGAGTTTTCTCTAGAACCCTGAGGATCCATACGAAAATCCCCATGGGTAAGTATGCGACCGTCGCTCAACTGGAGACGATGGGTATAACACTTTCGGCTGACATCATTTTAAGCCGTAGGGTTTGAAACGAAGCCATACTGATCCTAACAGACAGTAGGCAAAGGTTGATGTCTCTGAAGAAGTTATACACTACTTCACAGACAACACTAGAGTACCATAAAAAACTACGGCAGGCAGCAATGCATAACAACATTGAAATCTGCTGCGTGAAGAGGCACGATATAAACATAGGTGACAGAAGGGCTGATGCACTAGCAAGAGCAGCGGCTGGGATGAACGTTATCTCACCGGAGCCGCTAGTGCGATTGACACCCCTGTCACTAGGTAACATGTTACATTCCAACACACTTGATAAATTCAGGAAGCGTTGAGATGATGCGGAAAGCTGCAAACTCTCGAAGGAGACATTACTGTACCCCAACGAGATTTCAGCTAAACAGTACCGTGCAGATGACTAGAAGGAACCTCAGACGGATAACCGCTGTTCTAACCGGACACTGCGGGCTCAATGGACACTTATACAAGATGGGAATAGTTGACTCCCCATCTTGTAGAGGGTGTGAAATGGAAGACGAGACTGCGAGGCACATCCTCAGCGAATGCCCGGCACTCTCGTCTACGAGAGGATCCATACTGGGTGAAAGATGGCCGATGATGGACATCATAAGGGATTTGCCCACCTCAGTAATACTGGACTACCTAGACAAGGTACGATGGTTGAGCTGAGGATGGGTGACCCGTAGTGGGAGGCAGCACAATGGGCCTAATGAGGTCTAAGTACAGTGCAGCAATGTGCACTCCCCCTTATACCAGATACCAGACTTAGTGATTTTTACTCCAAACCCATTCGTTGCAATTTATGCATTAAAATATCCTGCGGATCGCGATCAAAGGCTTTGGAGAAATCGCTGTACACCGCATCAACTTGGCAATTACATTTAAAGGCATTTGAGATGTATGATTGGTATACAAGCAAATTTAATATTGTGGATCTCATGTAAGAAAATCTATGTTGCACTTCACAAATAGCATGTTTGCAATGAAACGACAATTGATCAGCTATCAATTTGTCAAACATTTTGGAATAACAGATTGAATTCCTCTGTAGTTTGCAATATTTTCCCTATTTCCACTTATAAAGATAGGTCTTATAACGCTTCGTTTCTAGATGGAGGGGAAATTGCCCTGATATATTGATAAATTGAATATTGTGTGCAGGGGTGTACATAATGAATAAATACATTGTTTTATAAAAAAACGATGGTATGCCATCGGGGCCAGGTTTACATGAGTTTTCCAATTAATTAATTGCACTAAAAACATCACTAATATTAACAACAAATTCAACAACGGATAAGTTAACAAACTGATGTTTCACAAAATTGTTACACGCCCCATCGGGCGTTGGTGCGCTATTATTGGTATATACACCAGAAAAAAATAAAGTAAAAGTGATGTCTATAAAAGTGTTAATGGTTACAGTAAAAAATATAAATACTAATATATTTTCAAAGGATTTGTATATTTGTATCCGTGGTTCGAGCAACTGTTTCATGTTTTGGAGTAATTATCAAAGCCGTGACTGTTTGAATTTTGCGCCAAACCCTGAATTACAGCCCAAGGTAAATGTGATTACGACCCAAGCGCATACTGTCAAATTCCTTGTTTAAGAAAATATGACATCCGTTTTTTTGCTCTTAGCTAAATTTTTAGGCTTCCCTAAACGCGTATAAAACGCTACGCGCTACGCGACCAAGCCAAATTTTCTTTCTTTTCTAAACTCGAAATTTTACTTCATGCTTAATCTGGGAGTGGGAGTGGTAGAAGTTACAAATTAAACTTTGTAAGCGTAAAAATTCCAAATAATAAAAGTTGAAAATAATTTGATTTTACATGATCTCAAATTGGTAATTCTACAGATCTTAAGCTTGAATTTAAAACTTTATTTTTTATTCTGTTTGTGAAAATTATACATAATTAATATTGTTAAATTGGCCAATTTTTGTAGATTTGATGAACTTTGACTTTGGTGTTTATTTGTTCTTCTTCTAAAAAACACAGAAATCGGAAATCGATGTTTTTGTTAAAATTATAAAATCTATAGGTAAAAACGCGCAAACCGCAAGTGCTAGTTTACTCTTAGCATTTTTTCGATCGATCTTGATATTTTCTTAGATATTGCTGATACTGCAAAATAAATTAAAAGTAAATACCTTTTTGTCGTAGAACTCTTAATTTTTACTTAGTATTGAAAAAAGTGCATTTTCGCTCAAATCGGTTTTTTTTTAGAATAAAAATTACATAAATACATAAATCTGACGAAAATCGTCAACATCAAAGTATTCTTTTTTTTAATTTCCCACAAAATAATTCCCTCAATCCCTTTTTTTACAAAATTCGTACTTTAATTTGACGTTTTAAAAAATCTAGTCCAGATATTTGAATTTCGATTGCAACCAGTCAAAGTTTATTAAGTTATGTGTAACTTCATCTAAATTATTATTTAGATGAAGTTACACATAACTTAATAAACTTTGACTGGTTGCAATCGAAATTCAAATATCTGGACTAGATTTTTTAACATGTCAAATTAAAGTTAGAATTTTGTAAAAATAAAGAAATTGAGGGATTTATTTTGTTAGAATAAAAAAAAAACAGTATTATACAACCATCATGAAATTCATTGAACTTACTTAAAACTGATTGCACTTGCATCTGCTTTAAAGGAAATAAATTATCACAACGCATATTCTTAAAATATTAAGATAAATTTGAAATTATGCAATAAATTCAACGATATTAGGAGCACGAGTATAACATCAACGGATTTTCAAATCAACATAAAAATTCATTGAATCTACACAGGAATGAATAAAATTTGATTGGCTTTAATTGAAATTTAAATACTTTAGTACTAATATTATTTAAAATATCAGTTCTACATTAAAATATCGTGATCAACCTTATTTTGTTAAAAAAAAATGTAAAAAATCAAAGTTTTATGTAATCAACATGAAATTCACATGTTTTTTTTAAATTCATTGCACTTACATATGCTTTAAAGACAATGAAATTATCAACAAGTTTAAGAGAATGTTGTCTTTGAAACAATTATAAAAAACCAATAGATTATTAAATCAAAGTTAAATTTATAGAGTCTATACAGAAATGAATAAACTTTGATTAGCTGTAATTGAAATTTAAATATCGTCACAGGATATTTCAAAATATCAAATCAAAGTAACATTTTAATTTGCAATATTTAATTTTATTTTAAGAGTATTTTTTATTGAATTAAACTCTTTTCATTTTAAATTATTTCAGAACATTTTGAACTTTTTCAATTTTGTTAAAACTTGTTTGATTGCATATTTTCCAACGTTAAAATGAATAATTTATTAATCCGTGATTTTATTATTAAAATTAGTTTTTGGGTAGTTTATTTATTAAGCTTAGTTTTACATAATTTCGGTATAATTTAAGCTTTTCCAATTTGTTTGTCAAAGTTTAGTAACACACGAATAATGCACAGGAATTGGTTTTTGTTCTAAATTTGAACTAAAAAATATCATACCATCAACTCTATTTTATGTCATAAATTTGACAATAAAGGAAACTGCAAAATAAGTTTCTGATTGATCGTCTAACGAGGGTTTCCACTCCCAGATTAAGCATGAAGTAAAATTTCGAGTTTAGAAAAGCCTGAAAATTTGAATATGCTGGCAAATCCAAATGTTCAGGCTTTTCTAAACTCGAAATTTTACTTCATGCGCCACGCGTATAAATCACTAACTTTATATGAAATCTTCAACTAATTGGTTAGAGTGAAATAAATTTAGTATGTCAATTATCAAATTACGGGAAAAGTGTTATAATGGACACTTCACCATTTTTTTAATATTTAATGTGTTTAATTAGTCATATTTAATCGCATTGTAATAATGATAATAAAAATAAAGAGTAATACCATATTTCAGTATGTATAACAAATTTTATTCGTAACACTATATTTTATGCAGTTGGTATTGTTACAAAATGAAGTTAGTTCGAATTGAATCACTTGATGCGGAGAAAGAAGTAAGGAAACATTTATAAACGGTTCTGTTTTTCCATAAATGGTAAAGGAAATTATAAAAAAAAAATCGGAAGGATAATAAAAAGTAAGTATTTTATATTAAATGAGATCTTTGACAGAATTTCACTTGCATATTTAATCAAGTACTCGTTATTAATTCTACAGTTTAAAATACAATTGTTAATTAATTTTAGAGAATTAATTAAGGTGAAGATGATTGATACCCCGCCCCCATCTCCTCCGGTGCAGGTGCAGGGGCCGGGGGCACCCCCACGCAGGCCGCGGCCGGTAAATCCGCCTTATCCAACCCCTCCGCCGTCACCGACAGGCCAATAATGTTTTCTTTTAAATGTCAATGATGTGTAATATTTCAAATAAATAGTTTTTACCGAAATAGATTTCGCAAATGCTCCCAATACTCTAAGAGAATTATCAATATTTGTAGCAGGGTGTTGCGTTCTTAGTCATATCTATATCGTTAGCGATATTGAGATACAAACAAAAATGCTATCACATTTGTTATAGGTATATAAAGATAAGTGTGAGTAATTCTCTCATTCTGTTTTTCATTTGATAAGATCACATTACATATACTTAATATACAAAATATTTCAATGTTTAATTATTCGAATATCTATTTTTTATAACATAAAACAGTATTTCTAGTTCCTAGTAAGGCTGGTATCTTTTCAAATTTAACTATTCGAATATTCATTAAAAACGTATTTAAATACGGTAATTACTTTGTTCTAGACATGTTCCAGTCTCAAAAAAATATCGATGTTGAGTATCGATTATATCGCGTATCGATACGGTAAAATATCGTGATGAAAAATATCGATATTCAAAATATTAATACTTTTCGATACCAGATATTTTAGATTTAATGTTTATTATTTTCAATACTGCAAATTAATTTATAAAAGACCTTAATCTAAGATAAATAATATAGATACGGTAAAATATCGTGATGAAAAATATCGATATTCAAAATATTATTACTTTTCGATACCAGATATTTTAGATTTAATGTTTATTATTCTCAATACTGCAAATTAATTTATAAAAGACCTTAATCTAAGATAAATAATATTGTCAGGAATAGTTTAATGACAGTTACGAAATTACCAAAATTCACCTTTTACAAAAATATAAATATAATAAGTCAATGTTTCAAAATATCTGGTATCGAAGGTATTAATATTTTGAATATCGATATTTTTCATTACGATATTTTACCGTATCAATATTTTGATACGGTAAAATCGATCGATACTCAATATCGATATTTTTTTGAGACCGGAATATCATTGACAGAATTTACTTAGAATAGAATTGATTGCACTTACATCTTATAGAAATGAAATTAAATTTTCTCGCCAAGTGTTCCGACAATATTCAGCCAAAGTTAAAATTATGCAATAAAATCAACGATTTTAGCTGATTTTTTTTTATTTAAACAAACTTCTTTGTTAGTCTCATAAAATGGATAGAGAATTATATAATAGGTAGATCTCAGCGTGCATTGGTCAGATGGTATCAGATACTATAACAGTAAGTTCCGGGGTACCTCAGGGATCGCACTGTGCGCCTCTATTATTTTTACTTTTTATAAATGATATTTTTTCAACTATAAAGGATAGTAAGGTTCTTCTTTTTGCTGATGATTTGAAACTCTTCAAAAAGGTTTCTACTGTGTCAGACCAGCACCTGCTCCAGAGGGATCTAAATAACATTTCAATGTGGTGTATACAGAATAATTTGGAGTTAAATTTAAACAAGTGCTCTCAGATAAGTTATCACCGCGGTAGTATTAAACACTATGCTTTCTCCTTTTATGATTAAAAATTGGCACAAGTAACAAAAATAAAGGATTTGTGGGTTATATTTACCCCAAAACTTGATTTTAAAGAACATATCTCTCATGTGTGCAATAAGTCTTTAAAAGTGTTGGGTTTTATAAATCGATATGGTAAACAGTTTAATCACTGAACTCTAATAAAATTATATTTGTCTCTGGTACGGCCACATGTAGAGTATGCATCAGTAATCTGGTCTCCCTTTACAAACTGTGCCATTCATCAGATTGAGATGATACAGGGAAGGTTTCTGAAGTTGATGGCTTTTCGCATGAGAAAAGTTTTGTTAGACTTCAGCCATAGCGGAATGCTTTCAACACTCAATTTGCATTCTTTGGGCGAAAGAAGAATGTTTCTAGATCTCTCATTTTTATATAAGCTGGTGAATGGGTTTGTAAATTGCAGTAAATTAGTGGGAGCGCTGGATTTTAATATACCTCGGTGTATTAATTCCAGACAACGATCAATATTTAGAATTTGTTTTCATACCACAAAGTACGGTATGTATAACCCTATTGATCGTATGATGAGACATGCAAACGATTTGTCCAATAATTCCAACTTTATGCTCTTCACCTCTTCAATTGCAGTTTTCAAAGCCCATTTACGCCATATTGATATATCCCATCTCATTCATATTACATAAATGTAATGCATTTTATTTTTATTATTTATTGATTTTATTTATTCGTAAATAATTTTATATAGTATATGTATCTTTGTTGTTTGTTAATTCAATTCAAGTCTACGTAATTTACACTGCATGTTTTTATCTGTGATAATTTGCTTTTGAAAATAACACTTTGTAGTGATACCTTCTGCGATATTGGATTTTAGTTTTGTTTTATCTATATTATTACTTGTTATTTGTACATTTTACTATTTTAGATTATTTATTTATTGCATTTTAATTAATTATTTTATTTATTTTATAGTCTTGTTGCTTTATATTTAATTTTGCATTTATTTATTATCGCTTGAAGATGGGGTATATTTTTCATTTCTTTTATAATTCATGTATTTGAATTTGTCAGTTTGATGTATTATATTGTTGTGTTTTTTTCTCTCTCTCTCAGATTTTTATATTTATGTTATATTGATCTATTATTTGAAGATGGAAATGAGCTGGTTGCATAATGTTTTGACTATGAACTGTTTGGGATTGAGAAATAACCATTTTGACGTGTGTCTTGTGCCATTTTGTTTTTTGTTTTTAGTGTTAGGCACACTTTTCTTGTATATTTTTAATATGTATTTCTTGTATATTTTCAATATGTATTTATAAATGAGTTTTGGAAATTGAGATTCCGTTAATAAAGTGAAATTGAAAATTATTAAATGAATATAAAATTCTAAAAATCTACACAGAAACGAATAAACTTTGATTGGTTATAATTGAAATTTATATATCTTTACTGGATATTAAAGTATCAATATCAATTAAGTTTCAAGTCAAAGTCCGTGTCTTAATAACTAATCATTTCTCAAGAAAAAATCGCTTAAATAATTAAGAACAACTCTTTTGAACTTGATATTTTCTCAAAACAAAAGAAGAACGACAGCTGAAGAATGTGGTGTTTGAAGTGACGTAACGCTCGATTGATTTCAAACTTAAATCAAGTCTAGAATTTTAAGTCCAAGTCCGTGTTTCAATAATTAGTAAATAAAAAAAGGCTTGCTCAAATAATTAAGCATAACCTTGTCCACAGATTTGATATTTTCATTAAGCTCAATTGTTTTCCCGCTTAAATCAAGGCTTCAAATTAAATTAAAATCACTGCTTTTTTGCCGAGTGAATTAAATTTATTACAACCAACAAAAAAATGGATGGCTCAAAGAATTCAGTTCAACTTTTTTGAAAACTTTGTAAATTTCACGAAACTAACGGCAAATGACTACCAAAGAATCAAACTTTGATGTGACGCAATGTTCAATTGTTTTTACTCTTAAATCAATGGGCCCGTTTATCAGAGAGACAAGTTGGGAGTTTACTGCCAACTGTTGGAGAATTCTCTGATGACCGGACTGTTAACCGTGAACGTGTTTGGGATTTTTGCAATGGTATAGAATAGACGAATGGTATTGGTGATTGGTGTTGGCGGGTTAAAGTTTTCAAAATGGCCGGAGTACCGTTCATTAGATACCAGAACTGGGACGAATCCTCGTACAAAAGATTCGAATCACGAATTCAAATCACCGAATATGATTCGAATTACGAATACTCGAATAAAGGATTCGTAAGAGATAAATATGATTCGAATCAAACGCCCAAAAATTTGTCTCGAATCGCTGCGCGACCCTCGACAAATTTTCACGGGGCTTTTCTAAACTCGAAATTTTACTTCATGCTTAGCTTGGGAGTGGAAACACCCCTTTAAAACGTCAAATTGAACTCTATTATAAAATCGACGTATGCTTGAAAATTGCACAAATAAAAAATTCACTGAATATCAATAAAACCGGGAAAGTCATGGAATTATATTTAAATTAACGAGAACACTAACAAAAAAGCCATATGATATTATTAAATTTGTCAAAATCAGCAGGCAAATTACGAAACACGTAAACATTTATATAATTAACTTAAATATTGACAAAAACAATGAAAACAATTTAACAAAATGGCGGTTTCCCACAGAAAACAGTTATATTAAAAGGCCAGGGAAAAAAATCTTGAATCAGGGAAATGTCGGAAAAATTTAATATTTCAGATTGTGGCTACCATGTCAGTTTTACTTCAAATAATATTAAAGAAAATTTTGAAAACTAGATTATTATCTTCAAAAACATTTTCAGTCATTTAATGTTCTTATCAAAGCATTCAGTTTGAAGTTTCGAACGAACGTTTTCACTCCCAGACTAAGCATGAAGTAAAATTTCTAGTTTAGAAAAGCCCCATCAAAATTTGTCGAAGGTCGCGCAGCGACCCGAGACAAATTTTTTAGACTTTTCTAAACTCGAAATTTTACTTCATGCGCCACGCGTATAAAACAGTGATTTAACGAGAATTTTAAAAACACACAAAAGACATTTTTCATATTAATCCTCACAATTAATTCGAATTATTTTTCACGATTCAAATCCTTTTGTAAGTATTCAAATCCTTTTGTAAGTATTCGAATCCTTTTATAAATATTCGAATCCCTTTATAAATAATCGAATCCTTTTATAAATATTTGAATTCTTTTATAAGAATTCGAATTACCCACATTTGGATTCGAATACAAATCCTCTTAAAATAATGTAACGAATCCGGATCACAAATCCAATTAAACTAATGTATTCGAATACCTCTTTTAAATCCTTTAAGAGGATTCGAATCCTGAATGATTAGAATCCTGCCCAGCTCTGTTAGATACTAACATAAATCACAAACAAAACCAAACATCTTGAATGCTGAACATTTTGATGAACGTTTGTGTTTTAATTTTGAGCTGCGTTTTCATTATTTCAAAAAAATGTCTAGATTTTACAAAAATCGAGCATAATTTTTTTCAAAAACTCGGCATTTTTACAAAAAAGACTTCAAATACATTTATTTGTAGTTTTGTAGATTCTTATTATTATTATTCATTTAAACATTCAATATGTGTGAGTTTTATTTATAAAAATGTATACATTTATCCCAATTGTCATTCACATATTAATCCGCTTTGGCCACCTGTAGTTTATTTCTGAAGTAATGAATTTGATTTATTTCTACTTGACAGTAAAACGCATTCTTTCCTTTAGCGATCCCTTGTTTTAAACATGTTTTGTTTTAAACATGTTTTAAACGTGTTTTTAATTGTTAATGTTTTAAACGCTGTTTCAATGAAAAAAACACGTTTTGTAAAAAAAACTGTTTGTTTTAATTAAAATGAAAAAAACGTGTTTGTTTTAACAACCCTGGTAAAGACCAACTAGCAAACGCCAATTCTATTAATAAGGCTGTTTGTAATGAAGCATTTGAATAGATTATATTGTTAGTTAACAACTAATAATTTAATGGCATAGTACTCCTAGTTTGACGCACGAGATCCGAACGTGTTATACAGATAGTGGTCATAATAAAATAGTTTTTTTTAGATTTAATTTTATTAACCACAGCAAAATGTAACAGTCGTACGTCAGACACACGGGCGATAATTATTTAAGTAACACTATAATTCATAAATGTATACAACTATCTAATCAGTATATTTTAAACTTTAAAATATTAAAATTAAATATTATAGTGTTTATACGTCTGACGCATGAAGTATAAATTTAAGTTTTGAAACGCCTGAAAATTTGTATTCGTTCCCTACGTTTCGGTCCACGCTAAAATTGAAACGTTCAGGCTTTTCGGAACTGGAAATTTTACTTTATGCTTAATCAAGAAGTGGAAACACTTGTTAAAAGTAAGTTTCAATTAAATAAATCGGCAGAAGAAATGTATTTTATCACAAACACAAACAAAACCTTACAACATAACCTCTAAATTACATAAAATGTTTCTACGTTCATTTGATCAATAGTTTAAAACCAACTAATCACGTGCAGATTTTGTTTTATTAAATATTCGTATCGTGTTAACATGGGTCTAGTAGAAACTAACTAGTATTAAACTATAATTATATTAACGATTCTAATAATAAGGCTGGATATGTTTGTTTTTTACTCTATTAGAGCTATTATACACACACGAGAATTTTACCAGAAATGTATAATATATTGACTAACGAAAAAATATTAACAGTTTATTAAAGTGTAATACAGCAATTTTTACAATATTTTTCTGGTGAGAATTCTCGAGAGAAAAATATTGATATAATTTACAAAATAATTTTTAACAGATGCACCTTATGCGCTTCTTCATAACCCAAAAATTAGTCCTCACTGGTTATTATTGCAAAAGGTAGTGAAGTATTTTTATTAATACCATTGTGTGAAATATACTCTTCGCAGCGGCCATAGCAAGGAATAGAGAATAGCTGATTTTGAGGTCATACTAGCACATATGATATTATTTGTATATAAGGCCCTCACATCCTAACTAAGGCCCCCAGGCCATGTTGTCTGGCGGGTCCCCCATCTTACAGTTGAGGACAGCATGATAATAAACAGAGCTGGGCAGGATTCGAATCATTCATGATTCTAATCCTAGATTCAAATTCAATTAGAGGATTCAAAAGAGGCATTTGAATACTTAAGTTCAACTGGATTCGTAATCTGGATTCGTTACATTTTTTTAAAAGGATTCGTATTCGAATCCAAATGTGGGTAATTCGAATCCTTATTAAAGGATTCAAATATTTATAAAAGGATTTGAATACTTTCAAAAGGTTTTACATCGTCAAAAATAATTCGAATTAATTGTGAGGATTAACTTGAAAAATGTCTTTTGTGTGTTTTTAAATTTCTCGTTAAATCACTGTTTTATACGCGTGGCGCATGAAGTAAAATTTCGAGTTTAGAAAAGCCCAGCAAATTTGTCTCGGGTCGCTGGGCGACCCTTGACAAAATTTTCCGGGGCTTTTCTAAACTCGAAATTTTACTTCATGCTTAGTCTGAGAGTGGAAACGCTTGTTCGAAACTTCAAACTGAATGCTTTGATAAGAACATTAAGTGACTGCAAATGTTTTTAAAGATATTAATCTGCTTTTTAAAATTTTGTTTAATATTATTTGAAGTAAAACTGACATCGTAGCCACAATCTGAAATGTTAAATTTTTCCGGCATTTTCCTGATTAAAGATTTTTTTCCCTGACCTTTTTATATAACTTTCTTCTGTGGGTAACCCCCATTTTGTTAAATTCCATTTATTGTTTTTGTCAATATTTAATTTAATTTTATAAACTTTTACGTGTTTCGTAATTTGCCTGCTGATTTTGACAAATTTAATAATATCATATGGCTTTTTTGTTAGTGTTTTGGTCAATTTGAATATAATTCCATGACTTTTCTCTGACTTTCCCGGTTTCAATGATATTCAGTGAAGTTTTTATTTACGTAATTTTCAGGCATTCGTCGATTTTATAATAGAGTTCAATTTGAAGTTTTAAACCGGTTTTTCCACTCCCAGGCTAAGCATGAAGTAAAATTTCGAGTTTAGAAAAGCCCCGTGAACATTTGTGGAAGGTCGAACAGCGACCCGAGACAAATTTTCGGGCTTTTCTAAACTCGAAATTTTACTTGATGCGCCACGCGTACAAAACACTGATTTGAAGTGAAGTTCAAAAACACACAAATACATCTTTAATCAGAGTAACAGGGAATCAGTTATTAAGTCTGTTATCAACGATGTTCAGTGTTAATTATACAAAATTAGGTTTTGAATATTTTTGTTAAAACAACTGGTAACGATATTTATATACTAATGGTTGCAAAAAAAATTGAATCAAATTTATTCTTATAGGATTTGTATTCGTGATTCGAAAAAACAGTATTCGAATCTTTAATTCGAATCATATTTATCTCTTACGAATCCTTTATTAGAGTATTCGTGATTAGAATCATATTAGGTGATTCGGATTCGTGATTCGAATCCTTTTTACGAGGATTCGTCCCAGCTCTGATACTAAATTAGATTTACAATAACAAAATGGTGATGTATAAATCATAGCACTTTCCCTGTTAAAGGTACAATAATTTAAATATTAGGAATAGAGAAAAGTGTCCCATACTAAATTTGTTATTTTATTATTATTTATAAAATATTTAAGAAACAAGCAGTTTTTGCATTTTTTTCGCTGTATCTCGGTAAATATATTTTCAACTTTCCTTTAAATCAGTGGTTTGTACGCGTGGCGCATGAAGTAGAATATCGAGTATAGAAAATGCTTAATCTAAAAGTGGAAGACACTTGGTAGTTTAAAATCGACTTATGTCAACTGTCATTATAGTCCAAATAACGGCTGACGCCGACTTATGTCAACACATTGGCGTAATGTCGACTGACGATGATTTCTGTCAAATGACACCATAACCAAGTTAACACGATACACTAAATGTCGGCTAGGGCCGACTTATGTCAAGTTGATACGCCGAATTATATAAAGAATTATTATACAATTATAATGGCACAATCGTCAAAATACAGTCGATAGAAACACTTTATTAAAAACCCTATCATAGTCAACTAAGTGACTTATAGTCATAATATCACAAGAGTAAAAAAGTTGTCGTTAGCATGACAGTTTAAATACAAATCAATATTTTATATAAGACTTGGCCACAGTTCATATATATCCAGTTAGCCAGTCTGTATAAAATTTGGTAACAGCGTTTGGATGCTGCATCTAGCATCGAGACCGGTGATTGGTGTGTATAGTCGTCTGTCTTACTCGTACCCCACATTCTGAAAATAGTCTCTCCTTTTCTACTCAAGTTCCAGTTCTCCCATAAGCACTGACTTGGCCTACTTGATTGGAAAAAAAAATGAATATTAATTAAATTCCAACTGTGTTCCTATCACGCTCCCGCCGGGATGAAATAAAGGAGGAACAATATTTTTCTTATAGTCCTAAAATCCCTTCCTGAAAATATACATAATTATATTTTAAAAATCTTCAACTATGTGTTCCGGACACAAGAGTTGCCACAGTAATGGAAGCTAAGTACTATTATCTGTATCCCCGAACCCGAAAATTATGCTTTTTTACCTTCTAGTTATCATTACCCTGCTTGCAGTCCTTGGTAAGATGTTTGAAGGCATAATTGACGATAAAATCCTTGACCAGGTTTCACATCTTATCCCCCAATATCAATTTGGTATTTCTGCCCCTTTCCATCCTTACGTGAAACTGCCAAACAGCACACCTCGTGGAAAAAAATCCGGCGTCCTATTCCTAGATAGGTGTAAAACGCAAAAAATGTGTCTTAATTAATAAGACAACCTAAGACAATAAATATCTATTAAAACAACTACTTCCCGTGCACATACACCTCCGGATATTGAATTATACAACGCGAAGTAGTTGTTTTGATGGATATTTATTGTCTTAAGTTGTCTTATTAAGTAAGATACATTGTTTGCATTTTACAAGAAAAACATTCTCGTAGTTTTATATATTATGTTTAAGGTGTGCAAACTATAAGAAGCGTAAGCTTATTTTTGCAAATTCAAATATTTTTAAATTAAGAAAGCTTTTGCATGGCACTGAGATAAGCTAATTTATTAAATATTTCACCCTACCTCCTAAATATTATCGACAGCTTCCTCTCACAAAGAACTATAAACATTAAAAGCCGAAACACCCTATCACGATCACTTTCCCCTAAACACTGGGTTCACCAAGGTTCATCTCTTTCACCCCTTCTCTACAACATATCTGTTCTGGATTTATATAACAACGACCCCAAGTTTCTGAACCCTTGCCCTTTTTACCTGCTATATGTTAATGACACTACCCTAGTGACACATGCGCCTACATTTGAAAAAGCTCTAACTACCCTCCAAGATCCAATCGACACCATTCAAACACGGTTCACAAAATGGAGAATTTCAATTAACCTCAACAAATCCAAACTCCGGATCCCTTTTCACCGCTCAAACAACTCCCCATTTTTAATCTACTTTTACAACACTCAAACTTCACCTTCCTCAACCTGCAAGTATCTCGGTGTGAAATTCGGCCCTAAATTTACATTTAAATCCCATGCCCTAAACCAACACATATGTGTTACAAGGTATGACAGAATTGTATCTTTCCATGTTTTCCCCCACACCTTTCCCGGCCCTAGTTGGTGCGAGAGAGAACAATGACGTTGTATTTGGTTACGTTTTTGAGTCTATCATAACCTCTCTTTCCGGTTTCGCTGTATTTTCATAGATAGATTTATAAATATTTTGTGTTAAAAATAAGTGTTTTAAGAGCTCTTAATCTCTTAAATAAAATAAAATGCAAAGAGGAGAAAATTAATGAAATTGTAAATAAATAAAATTATTAACATGTTTTAAATATTTATTTCCCCTTTTCCCACCTTCCTTAAATATGTATTTACATTATACAGGGTGTTATTCTTTAAAGTATACGTATTCCAAATTTAGCCTATTTTCTGTAAATCTTTAGATATTCCCTGTTTTTATTTAGTTCTATTTAAAGCTTTAAACAAGTGTCTTTCACTCCCAGACTAAGCATAAAGTAAAATTTCGAGTTTACAAAAGCCCCGTGAAAATTTGTCTCGAGTCGCGCAGCGACCCGAGACAAATATTTCTGGGCTTTTCTAAACTCAAAATTTTACTTCATGCACCACGCGTGTAAAACACTAAAATATTTTGAAATTTATGTATATTCGAACTTTGCTTAAAACCTGTGTACTATACGCGTGGCCCATGAAGTAAAATTTTGAGTTTAGAAAAGCCCAGAAGTAAGCACGGGGCTTTTCTAAACTCGAAATTTTACTTCATGCTTAGTCTGGGAGCGGAAAACACTTGTTTAAAGCTTCAAACTGAACTCTTTTAAAAAACAACGAATGTCTGAAAATTTACAGCTTATGCAAGTTTCGAACGAGCGTTTCCACACTCAGACTAAGCATGAAGTAAAATTTCGAGTTTAGAAAATCCCCGTAAAAATTTGTCTCGAGTCGCGCAGCGACCCGAGACAAATTTTCTGGGCTTTTCTAAACTCAAAATTTTACTTCATGCGCCACGCGTATAAAACAGTGATTTAACGAGAAATTTAAAAACACACAAAAGGCATTTTTCATGTTAATCCTCACAATTAATTTGAATTATTTTTGACGATTCAAATACTTTTGTAAGTATTCGAATCCTTTTATATATATTCAAATCCTTCTATAAGGATTTGATTCACCCGCATTTGGATTCAAATACGAATCCTCTTAAAAAAATGTAACGAATCCGGATCACGAATCCAGTTGAACTAAAGTATTCGAATGCCTCTTTTGAATCTTTCAAAAGGATTCGAATCCAGGATTCGAATCCTGAATGATTCGAATCCTGCCCAGCTCTGGTAAACACGCTTTTTAACAAACATACGTAATTCACGAATGAGTCTTCTTGGCTGATCTATTTGAGCTGGAATTCGAATAAATGGAAATTAATAATAATCAAATTATACGAACTAATACGATTGTTTATTAATATCATAATGAATTCTTACAAATATTTTGCCATAATCAATAGATAACTCATAATTATTATAATATTCAAAGAAGCAAAAGCAATCAAATAGTTTTCAAACGTTATGTACATTTAAATTTTTCTTTTATACTTAGCATACTTTATTCTATTTCTACAGCTTTTATTTCATTTTCTACCAACTTTATTGATCTTTGGATAAACTTTAACCAACTTTGATTAAACGAGACACTTGCTTAATGTAAAAACCAAATCACGATATTAAAAAATTAAGAAAAATAAGAAAAGGAAAAATGGCTTACAAAATAATTTAATTATTAATTTAAAAGAGAAATTAAATGTTTAATTTATGATATTATTAAGCAGACCTGGGACGAATCCTCGTAAAAAGGATTCGAATCACGAATCCGAATCACCTAATATGATTCAAATCACGAATACTCGAATAAAGAATTCATAAGAGATAAATATGATTCGAATCAATGATTCGAATTCTGTTTTTTCGAATCACGAATACAAATCCTTTAAGAATAAATGTGATTTCATTATTTTTTTGCAACCATTAATATATATATATATATATATATATATATATATATATATATATATATATATATATATATATATATACTATATATATATATATATACACTGAACATTGTTCCTGTGTCTCTAATTAGAGATATATTTATGTGTTTTTGAACTTTACTTCAAATCAGTGTTTTGTACGCGTGGCGCGTGAATTAAAATTTAGAATTTAGAATTTAGAGTTTAGAAAAGCCCGAAAATTTGTCTCGGGTCGCTGCGCGACAAATTTTCACGGGGCTTTTATAAACTCGAAATTTTACATCATGGTTAGCCTGGGAGTGGAAACACCCGTTCAAAACTTCAAATTGAACTCTATTATAAAATCTACGAATGCCTGAAAATTACGTAAACAAAAAATTCACTAAATATCATTAAAACCAGGAAAGTCAAAGAAAACTCATGGAATTATATTCAAATTGACCAAATCACTAACAAAAAAGTCATATGATATTATTAAATTTGTCAAAATCAGCAGGCAAGTTACAAAACACGTACAAATTTGTAAAATTAACTTAAATATTGACAAAAAAATTAAAATAATTCAACAAAATGAGGGTTTCCCACAGAAAAAAGTTATATTAAGAGGCCGGGGAAAAAAATCTTGAATCAGGGAAATGCCGGAAAAATTTAACATTTCATATTGTGGCTACCATGTCAGTTTTGCTTTAAATAATATTAAACAAAATTTTGAAAACTATTTTATTATCATTAAAAACATTTTCAGTCATTTAATGTTCTTATCAAAGCAATCAGTTTGAAGTTTCGAACGAGCGTTTGCACTCCCAGACTAAGCATGAAGCGACCCGATACAAATTTTCTTGGCTTTTCTAAACTCGAAACTTTACTTTATGCGCCACGCGAATAAAACAGTGATTTAACGAGAAATTTAAAAACACACAAAAAATGTTTTTCAAGTTAATCCTCACAATTAATATGATTTATTTTTGACGATTCAAAATCTTTTGTAAGTATTCGAATCCTTTTATAAATATTCAAATCCTTTTATAAGGATTCGAATCACCCACATTTGGATTCGAATACAAACCCTCTTAAAAAAATGTAACGAATCCGGATCACAAAATCAGTTGAACTAAAGTATTCAAATGCCTCTTTTGAATCCTCTATAAAGATTCGAATCCAGAATTCGAATCCTGATTGATTCGAATCCTGCCCAGCTCTGTTATTAAGTATGTACGTAGTGCGAAGGTGTTTTCCAGTCAATATATTATTCCAAAATGCACTATGTGTTTTATTCATTAACTGCTCAATTATTTTATAGTTTGGAAGGTAAGATACGAAAAGAAATACAATTATTGTATATAATATGATTGATTTTATTAGGTCTTCAACCGATCTTTTATGTATAATATACATACATTTATAAAATCACATCCCATTTTTATTAAATACATGATTTATCTAATTAGAATGGTCGTATGCTCACTAATTCACTTATCATTGGGGCAGTAATAAATAAATCATTCAATAATACAGGCAATTTGTCTTGAATAAAATTGTTAAAATTGATCAGCTGAGAAGACCCAACGCGTTCAATGTGTTTGTAAACATTACCGCAAACACACACCTCACCCCAGGGTGTTGGACTACAACAAATGTGCCTAATGCTTCGTCTAGAGATGCCAACTCTATGGTTTAAGTCTTGTACATAACCTAAATTGTCATAACAAAATAGGGTTATTTAGAATTTAATAAAAATAATGCCATTAATCCTAAATGTACGTACCTGATAAGTATATTTTTAACTTTACATGAACTCAGTGTTTTATACGCGTGGCGCATGAAGTAAAATTTCGAGTTTAAAAAAATTCTAAACTTGAGATTTTACTTCATGCTTCTTAATCTGGGAGTGAAGACACTTGTTAGAAGTAAATTTCAATTAAATAATTTAGCAGAAGAAACACGTTTTCACAAACATAAACAAAAATGGTGTAATATTACTTTTAAATTACTTGATTTCGGTAATAATAGTAATCTGCTGATACGTTTTATTAATCCGAAAATGTTAATATCATCCTTAGAACCGTGTTAAACTGTATGTTAACGTCTATTAATAAGACTGTAATTGTTTATTTTTTTTCCCATATACAACAGCCCTAACATAAGCCCGTGCGCATGTAACGGAAATTAAAACAATATTCTACCAATTGCGTGCGTCGAAAAAAAAAACCGCGAAAACCGGGTCTCCATAAGCGTACGCCATATTTCCACTTTATTCATCAATTTATTACAATCCCGGATGAATTATTTCCCTTCAACGTCTTACATATTCAGACTCCCCAAAGAAATACATTCAATTTAAGATATGTTTGAATAGAATTGGTGTTTTTTTGATCAACAATCTAACCTGCGGAAAATAAGTTCGTACGCACGTAACAAACTAAAACAATAGTTCTACCAATAGCGTGCGTCGAAAAAAAAAACCGCGAAAACCCGCATCTCCATGAGCGTACGCCATCTTTTCCACTGTGTTCATCAATTTATTACAATCCCGGGTGAATTATTTCCTTTCAGCACTTTACATATTCAGACTTCTCACGAAAATTCCTTCGATTCAAAATATGTTTGAACAGAATTAGTGTTTTTTTAATCAACAATCTAACCCGCCGAAAAGACATTCCAGACGACGCTACTGTGGAAAAACAAAACAAGCCCGAATTGCATTGTCAACAGACGCACACCGGCTCGCGCTTGAACAATTGCTGTCATTTTCTGTTTTTATTGAAGGTGTTTGCTGTGTAGTTGGGTGTTTCTTCAATTCGTCTCGCACGGTAAGTGCAATTTCAGTAAATCTTTTGATTGAATTTAGTTTATAGCGTACCCAAGAGCGTCGGCCATTTCATGAACGGCGCTTACACTAAATGGCGGTTGAAGAAGTTGCTGCTTTTTAGTGGAATTTAGTAAAAGGCCGTGTTTGTTTTGTAAAACAATGTTTGCTTGGTTGTTCCCTTCAGTTTTGTTAATCTGATACATTTGGGGTTATCGTTTATTTGATTAACCTCTTCGCATACCCAAAAATGAAGCACAAGCGTCAGTAGCTTTCATTTGCTTCAATATAAACAACTAGATAATTCGTTTTCTTTTTTGATTGATTGTTTTTCACATTAAATATACATTTTTTATTCATAATGAGAGTTATTGTCAATAACCAAAATGCATATTTAATATGAAAAACAGACAATCGTAAAACAAAACTAATTATCTAGATGTTTATGTTAAAATAAATGAAAGCTACTGACGCTTGTGCTTGAATTTTGGTTTTGGGAAGAGGTTAATCAAATAAACATTTCTGACATGTTTTCAACACCAATAATAAAGTTCATTATCAATAACGAAGTGCATATCTAACCCGGCTTCCGGATCCGCAAGGAAGGCGGCCCCCCACAGAAAAAAAACGGCATTTGACAGGTGGATGTTCTTACATGTTCCGACAGGTGGGGTGTGAGTAACCCTACTTCAAAAATAGGTTTTACTAATTTCTATAAAGGTTTTGGACTTAAATAGAGGAACCTTTATGTCATAATTACTTCTATTGTTTAAAAAAAAATCTTGCATTTTATTACAGGTTCTAGAAGAACCAAATCAATTGTTCTGTGCACAGTTTTCAGGTATTGGGCTTTGTCACACTCCACGTGTTAAATGCCGGGTTTAGCAGAGCCGGCGCAAGGGGTGCATTTTTGTAAACGGCAAAGTTCTTAATACAATAAAATTAAAATTAAATCACTTCGCTTGTTTCACTTTCTTTAGAAAAAGTATAACCATTTTTAAACATTTAACACTAAATGTTTTAAAACGATCAAATCGAACTACTGAACTTTTATAAATTCTTGCAATATAACGCTTAAATTAACTTAGTGTGTAATTGCAGTTGATAAACTGAAACTTTACTTGATTATCGCCGAGTTGCACCAAAAACGTTGAACTTGATTTTAAGATGACAGTTCATATTGTTCTAATGTCACTTTGTACTTGAGTTCAGAGCTGAACCAGTTTAGCGTGTTTGGTGCAACTGGCCCTAAAGTTCTCTTCAAGAAATAAATGGGGAAAAAAGGACCCAGTGAGCAAACAGTAATGTTTTATCATTTATCAACATTGTAACAATGTTTTATGTTGTTATAATGCTGATAACACGTTATTTGTTTGGTTTTTGCTGAGTGTATAGTATTAATGTAAAGATAAATAATGATGATAATTTATTTTCCAGCACATATACATTGTTAAAGTTGTTGCATTTCATTTATTTTCATGTTTGCACAAATATACAGGGTGTTAATGACTTGCAGGGACGAACGTCTAGGGCTGAAAGTATACATGAAAACAAGCATCTTTTGTTAATAAATATATAGTCAGTCAAAAGTGTTTCCTTTTTAGAACTGGAGATTCTCAAAGGTTTTTCAAGAAACGCCTAAATGTAGGCAACTTAATTTACTACCCACCCTTTGTTTCCATTAAGATAGAAATTAATGTAAAAAAAGTAAAAAAAGATCACATAAATATTGAATTGTGTCAAAATTTACGTTATTTGAATGCATGTCGAGGTCGCTTTTTAAAATTCCGTGTGACCTGTGCAAAGTAATTGAAAATTCAATCTGGGTAGCCCATTTTCAGATTCTTCTTAAAGAATCTTCAAGAGGTTCTATTTTCTAGAGGAAACATTTTTGACTACACATTTATTTACAAAAGTTGCTTGCTTTGTTGTGATTTGCGAGCCCTAGAATTGTGTCCCTACAGTTTATTTACACGCTGTATAAATTAATTAATTGCTTAGATTAAAAATTTAACAAAATTATAAAAGCTTATACATGATTAAAACTTGTGAAAATTAACTAAATGGAGATGTTTAAATAGATATTTTTCCATTAAGCAAAAATGTTGCTCAAATCAAGAGTGAAGAAACTCTAATGGCAACATGGTCTAATTATTTTATTAAAACAATTGGTCTATAAACAATCTTAAAGGGTGACTAAAATGTCAGATTTTTATTAAATTTAATCAAAGAAAATGATGATATTTATTTGTGTACAAACTAGTGATGGGTGTTAATGAATGATTTCAATAATCGAATGATCGGTACTGGAATTATGTTGATAATCGACTTATTATTTGAATGATCATTTGAACAACCATTTGAAAGATCATTCGAATGATTATTTGAATGATTATTTAAATGATCATTCGTATAACCATTTAATGATCATTCAAATTCAAATATTTGAATGATCATTGAATGATTGTACGAATGATCATTTAAATGATCATTCGAATCATCATACGAAGGATCATTCAAATAAGCATTCGGCATCATTCAAATGAACATTCGAATCATCATTAGAATGCAACGGTGATTCGAATTACATACCTATCAATCCTTTATATTTTGCAAATTTCAAATTATTCTTATACTTTTTAGAATTGTAACACATTCTTACATTTTCCGTGTTTAAAGTTTTTTTGAAGAAAAATATTTTATTTCTACACCATATGTAACTATTTACATGAAAATGAATAAAATAATATTTAATTAATCGAATTATTCGGTTATTAAAATCATCATTTGATAATCTATTATTATCATTGGAATGATTATTCGTATGATGAGTTAAATTATGAATCGAATGATGATTCGAATAATGATTCGAATGATCTTTCAAATGATAATAGTAATAATCATTCAAATGGTAATATGAATGATCATTTAAATTGTTATACAGTCAATTTTTCTTTTAAGTATACATATACATACGCTTTTTTAAATTAGTTCAATTTAAATCTTTAAAAGAGTGTTTTCCACTCCTAGATTAAGCATGAAGTAAACTTTCGAGTTTAGAAAAGCCTTAAAATTTGGTTTGGTCGCTCCGCCAAGCGACCATCCAAATTTTCAGGCATTTCTAAACGCGAAATTTTACTTCATGCGCCACGCGTATTAAACACTGAAAACATTAAAATTTTGTGAACTTCATTGGAAATCAGTGTCTTATACGCGTGGCGCATAAGGTCAAATTTCGAGTTTAGAATAGCCTGAAAATTTGGATTTGTCGCTCCGCTTCGCTACGCTACCAAACAAAATTTTCAGGCTTTTCTAAACTCGAAATTTAACTTCATGCTTAATCTGGGAGTGAAAAACACTCGTTTAAAGCTTCGTATTGAACTCTTTAAACAACACAACTAATAAAAAATAATAAAGGATAGATAGATAGGTAATACTATTTACCGTGTAATTGATCATTTGTGTCATCTTTCGAATGATCATTTGAGTCATCATTTGAATGATCATTCAAATCAATATTTAAATCATCATTCAAATCATTATTCAAATGATCATTTAAATGATCTGTCGACACATGTGGCACAATAGAAATTCATGACTTTGACTAACAATTTTATAGTTATTTTTCTTCTTCTTATGGCATTATAACTCGTTTCGGATCCCTAAGTCAGTACCGATCGAATCATGGTCTTGTATAATTTGATTTTGGTATTTCTTCTTATTAATTTTGATTTAAGCAGTTTTGCTCCACCTTGTGCGACAGGCTGCAGATATTCTTTCCTTTATTTCAACTGCTATATCGTTGTTGACTGGATCCCAAGTACTTAAAGTTTTGTACTTTTTTAAACGTGTGCCTTTCCGTTTGAAGTGTGTTCGATTATCATTTTTGTTTTAGATGTATTTGAAGGGTTAGGAGTCAGAACTCTGTATATTTCATAGGTTATTTATATTTTTTATCTTGAATAACTGGTGAACTATTTGTTTGTTTCCCGTTAACTTTACCTACGTGAAAATACTTGTTCTAAGCTACAAAATGGCGTCAAGAACGATTTTCTGAACTGTTTAGACTCATTTGATTTTTTCCCCTTGATCCTTCATTTGGTTTCATATGTATTTATCGAGAGTCCTATTTGTTGTGCCTGTTTTTCCAGTTTTTCCACTCTTTCCTTTAACTGTCTTGTACTGAGGCTAGATATAGCGATATCATCTGCTTATGCGGTAAGTTGGTTCGTGTTATTTCTCAAGGTTCCTTGGATACGTAACGGGGTTATCACAGCATGCAATGCCAGGTTAAATAGTGTAGCAAAAAGCGAGTCTCCCTGTTTGACTCCCATAGTAATTTCAAATTCCTCGGATACACCACTACATACAGCTAGGGTTGTGTTCCTCGGCCTTTTCGAGTACTTGTCTCATTGTTTGTATTTGGTCTGTTGTAGATCGTTTGGATCTAAAACTTGCTTGATATTCACCAATGATATCCTTTGTATATATATATTGATTTCTTCGTTTAGTAAGCATAATAATATTTTGTAGGTTACGTGTAGCTGCTACAGTCTTTTTATCACCTAATTTCCAAAACGCAGATTATTCCTTGGGCATTTTCTCTTGTCTCCAAACGATCAGAATTAGGTTACCGTTCCTTCTCCAGCAAACCTCTCCTGCGTGTTTGTTAACTCCGATGTTATATTGTCTAACCCTAGCGGTTTTACATTTTTTAACTTTCGAATCACTTCTAGCATTTTCTTATATGTCGGTTCAGGAACGTACACTTTATCTACAGCCGTTCTGTCGTCATTCTTTGTCATCATTTCTCTGAAATATTCTTTCCAAAAAAAAGACCTTTATTGGCATAATACTCTATTACATCCATATCTACACTAATCACTGCCCCCTCTCTTCCTTCTGCTTTCCCTCTTGTCCCCTAACTTCTCCAGCGTCCTTACCCCTGTCCCATCCTCTCTCATCCATTCCGTCACTCTTCTATTCCCTCTTATTCCCACCCATTCCTCATTCACCCCCTCGCACTCCTCTGCCAGATGGCTCTACGTATCCCTCCACCGTTCACACATTACACACCTCCCATACTCTTCCCCCATCCACACCTTCCTTCCTCTCTCCTCCGACCCACACCTCGCCCTCGCCAGCACCACCCTTTCCTCCCTACTCCATCCCCCTCCAACAAATACCTCGGCATTCTCCCATGTACCTGCCACCTTCCGTACCTATCGTTGTATACACTCCTCTCTATATACCCTTGCCTTTCCTGTGCTTCCTTCTCCTTCTCCTTCTCTTTCACCCACGCATCCATCTTTACCCCATTCCCCAGCCACTCTATCACCTTCGCCTCCGACAGACCCACCCTCTCATACATTCTCCTTCTCTCGCTCCTCCATTTACCCTCTCTCCCATTCACGCACGCCATCCAAACCGCCTTCACCAGTCTCTCTTCCTCCAGGTCCCATAACTTCTTCATACCTAGCCATTCTCACCATTTCCTCACACTCTAGCTTCTCTCTATTCGTTTCCTGTAGTACTATGTATCCGGGTGTCGGTCTTTCCAACCCCAACATACGCTTCAAGAACCACAACTGCTCCCTCTCTATACACTCATACCCTCTCGTCCCCCATACTTCCACCCCATACATTAACACTGACCTCACACACGCATCCCATACTTTACACGCCACTCTTACATTGTTCCCCATCCACTTCCCCCACTTTTCCCACGCTATCCCCCACGCCTTTCTAGCCTTCCCCTGCACCCACTTCACATGCTCCTCATACCCTCCCGTCCCTTTGAACAAAAACCCTAAATACTTGAATTTTTTAACCCTCTCAATCACCTCCCCCTTCCACTCTAATTCCTTCACCCTCCTCTCCCTCCCTTAATTTCTGAATCTCATCCATTTCGTTTTTCTCACATTCACGCTCAACCCCCTTTTATCCATAAACCTCTCCGCCCTTTTCAGCATATCCTTCATCCCTTCCCACTCTCTTGCCACCAGCACCATATCATCCGCATATGTCAACATCCACACCTTACTTCTACCAATTACCCCCCGCCTGTCCTTTCCTCATCACCTCCTCTAACTCACTCGTGTATAGGTTAAACAACACCGGGCTCAATGGGCACCCCTGTCTAAGCCCCTCCCACGTCCTAAACTTCTCCGACTCTTCCATTCCCACTTTCGCCACAGCCCATGTTTCCTCATACACTCCTCTCACCCACTCTACCATTCCCTCACTCACCCCTCTTCTCCTCAGACACCCTAACAGTCCTACCCTTGGTACCGCGTCGTACGCCGCTTTCAGGTCCACAAACACCGCATACACGCTCCCTTTCTCTTCCATCACCTTCTCTACCATTCTTGCCAGGGTAAAGACCTGCTCCCTTGTCCCCCTATCCCTCCTAAAGCCCCCCTGCGTCTCCTCTTTCCATTTCTCCAACATTTTAGCTATTTCTGTTATGATGTTTCCCTCATTATCTCTACATGTTTCCACTTTTGGCACATATGCTCTGGTAACACCTTTGGCCTATTTGTAGAATTTTTTGCTGTTGTGCTGCTGTACTTATTCTATTTGTCGCATTATGTAATCCCTTTTCTTCTTTCTCCATATTCTATTTGCGTTTTTACGTTTGTTCTCGTAATCCATCTTGCTCTTGTAATCCTCCTTGTAAAGTTCTTCATGCTTCATTTTTTACTTGTATTGCATCCATACATTCTTAATCAACCAATCCTTCTTATACTCTATACTTGCTTCCACAGAGCTCAGAATAGCATGTTTGGCGGCACTCCATTCTTTCTCTATATCATCACTTGGTTGTGTTTCATTTAGTTCCATCATATGGCTTCCTTATGGACTGGTCTCTTCATTTTTTCTATATCCCATCTCTTTTTCTTGTTCTCTAGTTTCTACACGTTAGAAATTCTGTGTCTAAACTTGCCGTTTACCAAGTAATGGTCTGTGTCGCAGCTTGCCCCTCTGATGATCTTACGTTTATAATTCATGTGGCTCTTCTACTGCTGATCAGCATGTGGTCTACCTAGTTAACGGTATAGTGCTATCCTTGTTCCCTTGTGGATGTTTTTGTGTGAAAATTGTGTACTTCGTATACTTAGGTAATTTTCAGTGGCGAATATTACAAGTTTTTCACCATTAGAGTTACTTTAACCATTAGAGTTACTAGCTACCTTGCTTATTAGTTCCTCTCTGCCAATTTTTGCATTGAAATCTCCTAATATAAATAATGCATCATGACGTTGCACTTTTGGACATGTTCGCTGTAGCTGGTCATAGAACTCTTCCACATTCTGTCCGTCCGCTTCATTTGTGGCGGCGTATACGCACACAAAGGTGACATTACAAAATTTTCCTTTCACTCTAAGTTTAAATATTTTATTATTTACAGGTTAAAATCCCATAATTGTATATCTAAGCTTTCTGTCCACCATGAAACCCGTTCCATAGATACCTTGTATGTCAGTCATTCCGCTGTAAATCAGAGAATACTCTTTTCTATCCAATCTTCCCCCGTATTTTTACCGTATTTCCTGAAGAGCTGTGATATCTAGTTTATATTACTCTAGTTCTTGGTATATTTTATTCATTTTACCTGGCTGAAGCATTTTTCTAATATTCCATGTGCCTATCCGTAGTTCCGGACTCATATCATTATTCCGTTGCGTAAGTTGATCCTTGTTAATCCGTCCTACCTGAAGCTGATGTTGCTTTTTCGTAGCAATGTTCTTTTTTTCCGAGGTACGGTTGTTTACGAAGGGCCATTTCTTTCGCTCGCGTTCGCCCTGACCCCCCATCAATACGGGTTTGCTACCACATCTCAGAAGGGGTTGTTAAGGTGACTAGGGTTCGGTTCGTAGAGGTGTGAGTCGGAATTGGGTAGGAGAGGCTATGCGACATTCTCTTCCTAAACGAATGTCGTGTGGTACGCATGCACTACCTTATTTTAGGCCCCACCACAATTTTGTAGTTAATAGGAGCTAATATTTTCGTAGAAGTGCCTAGGAAAGACAATAACCATAATTCTGAACATTCACGTTTTCTGTTAATTAATTATTGTTCTTAAATAATTATAAAAATCATTACACATTAATTATCATTCATGCAAATATTTAAATGATCGCTAGAAAGATGATCCATACAGGGTATTATTCTTTTAAGTATACACATTCTAAGCATATACTGTAAAACTTCAGATATTTATTGTTTTTATATGAGTTCAATTTGAAGCTTCAAATGAGTGTTTTTACTCCAAGGTTAAGTCTTAAAATTTGTTTTAGTCTCTCCGCAAGCTTTTCCAAACTCGAAATTTTACTTCATGCGCCACGAGTATAAAACAATGATATATTGTGATATTCAAAACATTCTTGATTAACAGTGTATTTTTAATTCTACTTTAGCAGTATATTTTTAATACTGATTAAACAGTGTATTTTTATTTTCACAATATTTCAGTGATCGACATTAGTTGTATTTTTGAAATCGTTTAATTTCTTTCCACTCCCAGATTAAACATGAAGTAAAATTTCGAGTTTAGAAAAGCCTGAAAATTTCTTTTGGTCGCTCCGCTTCGCTACGCGACCAAACCAAATTTTCAGTCTTACCTAAACTCGAAATTTTACTTCATGCTTAATCTGTAAGTGGAAACAAATTAAACGATTTCCAAAATACAACTAATGTCGAAAAATGTACAACATATGCATATATATACTTAAAATAACTATTCCCTGTATAAATAAGTCAATCGCCTGTGACTAGTCTAAAAGTATACACAGCGATAGATATTATGAATAAGAAAAACTCCGCATTAGTTCAGTAACAAACATGATGCTAAATTTATGCAAAATGAACTACAACAAAATAAAATGTTTTATTGATTATTATCACCTCAAATCTCTTACTGAATTTAATTATTGATTGTTTTAACAACTGTTTTGGAAAACTATCTACTTTTATCAAAGTTAATCCAAAATGGACCATAATAACTTGTCCATGAGTTTTGTCCTGCTAGATTGGTTAAATCGTATACTGTGCGACGTTGAAATGACGCTCGTGTGTTACTACAGTAAATAGTAACATTATACTCCGTTTGCTTCCGACTAGTTGGTGCTTTATGATATAACGACTTCAGCCGCCAATTTAGATTGAACTCGAGTACATAAACATTTTGATTTTGTAACAGTGACTAAACAAAATTATTACTATCTTTTAAATCTAGGCAAATTTCGGCCGTAGCTAGAAGTTTAATTGAGTAAATCGGATTACGAAAAGAATGGATCAAGACGGAAACCAGAGTAACTCCTCCGGACAGGCCCAAGGAGACAAAGACGATGGAAAGCGAAGCCATTCCTCTGAAACGGATTCAGGCGCATCAACCACCAGGACAGGACGTAGGCGTGACGCTGGGGACACGACCCCGAGACGTAAAAGGAAGAGAATGAGGGTTACCTCGAGAATATCCTTAATGGATTTCTCCACAATCAAGATACCCGAAACCCTGAGGAAGAAATGCAGGTGTAACGTGAGGAGCGCGAAGACCGCGAAGCGGTTCCCGCGAAAGATGACCAAAGCAAGACAACAAAGGCACCAAAGATTGATCAACAAGCCGAGGACACCACCTCCTTCTCCTGAGATGCCTACGATTGAGATAATCCCGCCAAAACCCGCCCCGGCATCAGCATCAACACGCACCTACACTCCTATGGAGAAAAATAAAGGTGGCTATAAAATTCCTACATCGTGTAAGAAGTTTATCAGAAACCCGCCTCCGAGGTGCCAACAGACGACGAGCGAACCTGAGCAAACCGAAGATCCGTGGCTAATTCCCATTCCGACCCAGCACCCTCCATCTCCCCCTCTGGATGAAATCGACGACTTTCCACCGATTCCCCTAAATATATCAGAGATATTTCCTCCTTCTGAGAGCGAATATGAGGCTGGTGGCCCATCTTGGATGGACGAGAATACAGAAATTCCTAATGATGATGAACCAAGATGTTCAGAAAGAGTTGCTAAGTTGTTGCATCGCGGAGGTATTGATCCGATAGAGCTCCTAAATTTATTCGACATTTTTTATCGTGAGACGAGTATACTCATGAAACGAAATGCTTGTGCAGGGTTGTACATTTTAGGTTTTAGATATAGAGTTAGTGATGGCGTTTGGTACATGCGCGTACCCGGTACCTTCACGGTTCGCCTTGCAAGATTTTTTGATGCCGGGATGTTTATTTACTTCGACCCCTACAGAAGTAAGTTGTATGTGCGGTACCATATTTTAGAATACAACAAAATGGCCCCCTACCATTGGTATGGCTTTAATTAAGGGTGTGACAAATATGTTATAAACTTGAAAGGCTTCATGTAAAACGTTTCTAATTTAACAAAGCAATCGAGCTTATTCCGTGAACAAAACATCATCGTTATAAATCAAGTCTCACATTACAAGTGGGCTTTCTACGCATAATAAATACCAAATCCACTTAATACAGGATCTTAAGTTATTTTGACGTATATACATAGGTTTAAATGCGTGAGCAATCTCATAAGACCAGGGTGAGCCTCCGAGCCCCCCATCCCTTAGGACAAATGTCTGGGTGCGCACCTGTATGGAATAGTCTTGATTGTCGCTTATGGACTATTTGTAATTTGTAAAGCTTGTGGTCACCAGTCGCCACGATCCAACTCTTTATAGGATAGGGGATAATGTTATCAATAACCTACTGGGACCTAACAATATTTTTTGACCAATAAACCTAAAGTGCATTTACCTAACCTAGTTTAATTAAACAAATCTAGTCACATAAAAATTAACTTCATTTTCGGAATTAACTTCATCAAAACTAAACCTAATGTGCACTAACCTAACCTAGTTTAATGAACCAAACCGGGACATACAATAATTGACTTACTAGCCCTAACTAACTGGCGACCACTTAGTTTTTAATTACCTACTCTCTTACATGAAACCCTTCGATTATAAAAACATTCCAGGTAACAGACTGATGTCAATTGATGTCGTTCTAACATCAATTGATGTAAGCAACTAGTCACAGCTTTCTACTTGGAATTGTTGCATTTATTTTGTCCTATTTTGATGTTTCAAACAACGTTAGTTTTAAGCCCGTTATTGTGATGATATTTTAATAATGTTAAATAAGGAGAAGTGGCCTTGGCTGTGATGTAAAAATTATTTAATTGCTCTCTAAGAGGACTGGGCGAATTAGTGTGAAAGCAAAGAAGACGCTCGCCCTGGTGGGCCGTTCACAGTACCGATGCAATTTGTCATCGGTGAGAAGTCGCACTGAAATGACGTCGTTTTAAAAGAATTTACCAAACCATATGGAGTAAAATGACGTCATTTCAGTGCAACTTCTCACCGATAACAAATTGCATGGGTGCTGTGAATAGCCCCCCAGGTCATAAATATAACAGATCAATCTGGCAATTAAAAACCGAATGTTCCACGCGTAATCGTCCAATATAACTTAGAAGTGCTAGTGAAAAAGCGTAAAATTGGTTGCATTTTATAGTCACTGTTCCATTTCACTTAATATTAGTTAGTTTTAATAACAATTAATCAGGGCCAGATTTTGTGATACACTCCCTCACCACTTTTAATAATTGCACTATTAAAAGTGTTATTTATGACAACAAGGGCGCAAAATTAATATTTTCCCGGGTGCACTTTATCTTCACACGGCCCTGCATTGTTTTTTTTTAATATTTAAATAATGTATTCTTTCCCGTAGTTCATAAAATTGTTCCTAGTTTACTTAATATTAATTGTAATTGTTAAAGTAATATTGTAATATTCTTGTTGTATTTAAATAAAAAATAATGAAAAGGCTTTTATTACATTATTACTGCCCAGTGGAGAAATAAAAGCATAACACATTTTTTTTACATATGTGGATATTTTGCCAAATTGAGATATTAATTTTAAAAAAATATATGTGTGTACGAAGATTTTTTCTTCTAAGTATCAATTTAAAGCTTTACCCTAGTGTTTCCACTCCTTGAAGGTATATTTCGAGTTTAGAAAAGCCTGAAAAATTGGTTTGGACCAAACCAAATTTTCAGGCTTTTCTAAACTCGATATTTTACTTCATGCGACACGCGTGTAAGACATTGGTTTCAAGTGAAGTTGACTTGTTCACTATATTTCAGTAATTTTAGTGTTTAATACGCGTGGCGCGTGAAGTAAAATTTAGAGTTTAGGAAAGCCTGAAAATTTGGTTTAGTCGCCCCGCTTCATGGACCGACCAAACCGATAAGAAATTATTTCGCTTAACAATCTATTCACTTTCAAAAATCAATCCCGATCATAAATAATAATTCTGAGAAACAATATTGTCGTAATTTTCAATATTTTTTTATTAACTAATTATAACATCATATAAATAATAGTTTGCATACTTATAATTATAATTAGTGCTGCAATTAATTAAATTATTAAAAGTATCCTGGCATAAGTAAAGTTCGGCGGAGAAAGCAAAAAGCAGACAGGATTTTTTTGTTGACACGAATGTGTGTATGTTTATATTAAGGGCGCTCTTAGATGGACGTTTTTAGCGCGGAAGCTCCGCTCCGCTTTGAGCTCTTATACGGAGCGGATTGAACGCGTTTCGCAAGCGGGTGCTAGGCGAGTTCGCCGCCGAGCCTTCGGTGCCGTCTATCATTCAGTTGTGCTACGCTGAGTAATAAGCATGGACGAAATAGATTTGATTGCGTCATATTATTATTTATTTATCCTTTATTATTCATAGACGTTACTGTATTTATGTATTTAAATAACGGTATATCAGCAGTGCAGCAACATTAAACGTTGTTTTAATGTTGATGAAATATTACTTAAATGGATTTGTTCCTTGGGCGGTTCCTGAATTTCTAAGATTAAACTTTCTGTATCAAATATACTTATAAAATCACGTTTTAGCGCTAGGATATAGACAATCACTTTTTTTTCCTTTTATTTAACCCGTAAACGGTATACAAATTTCTATCAAAAATTTCACAAACTTTGATGGGTAATAACCTGCATATTAAAAATAGACTGTGAAATGGGCATTTCCCTAGTATGTTGGCCAATTGGAGAGTCAGGGAAAAGAGAAGCTGCTGGCGGTACCAAAATTACGAGCACAGAGACCGCTCTCAAAAAAATGATTATTAATTCTTTTAATTATTTTGTTCTCATCACACTATTTTTACAAGAGATTGGGGGCGATTTTAAATTGTTAGTTATTTTATTTTTCGCAATTTCTAGAAAATATCATAGAATTTTTAAATAATAAATAAAATTATACTTATATCTTAGAGATGGAAGTTTACCTAAAAATGTATAATTTATATTTTTTGTTTACTTATTTTTTAATTTTGGACACTTATCTAAACGCAAAAATATTTATTTTTGCGTTACGACTAAATATTGTAAGGAAAATATTACGAATTTAACTCGCTTTGGCCGATTTTTTAGAAAAATATTGAAAAAAATTCCCGCGTGTTATTGATTTATTGTATTTTCGATGTTTTTTTATAATTATTATATTTAATCCTTAAAAAACACAGATATTCTCCTAGCAAACTGTTTTTTTAAATGTATTAAATATTGGCTTAAAAACGTTAATAAATCAACAAATATTTACTTCATGCTTAATCAAGGAGTTAAAAACACTTGTCGGCAAAAAAATACAATTACACTTTGTGTATGCAAATCGATAAAATGCAATTAAATCAAAAAATTGGAGAAAACAATTACAATTTTTTCGATTTTTGTACTTTTGTATACAAATCGATAAAATGCAATTGAATCCAATAACAATAATAAATAGTAGTAGAGAAACATCGAAACCAATAAATTAAAAAAAATTATCTCTAAAATTCAACAAAAAAAATATATGTTTTAGATTAAAATATTTTATAAAGTATAAAATTACGAGAATATTTGTATAAACCGTAAACATTAAGTCTTAACTAAGACTAAATGTTTGCGGTTGTAAGCAATAAATATTTAAATATTCTCGTATTTTTATAGTTTATATGTAAAGTTCTGCAAACAAAAAACGTTAGCAAAATTTCTGCGAACGCGAAATATTTTATTTGTAAATTTTATATACGTGTAATAATTTATATCTTAAATATAAATATACCGTTCGTCAGAGCTGAGCAGGATTCGAATCATTCAGGATTCGAATCCTTTTAGAGGATTGAAAAGAGGCATTCGAATACTTTAGTTCAACTGGATTCGTGATCCGGATTCGTTACATTTTTTAAGAGGATTCGTATTCGAATCCAAATACGGATGATTCGAATCCTCATAAAAGGATTGGAATCCTTATAAAAGGATTCGAATATTTATAAAAGGATTCGAATACTTACAAAAGGATTCAAATACTTACAAAGGATTTGAATCGTCAAAAATAATTCGAATTAATTGTAAGGATAAACATGAAAAATGTCTTTTGTGTGTTTTGAAATTTCTCGTTAAATCACTGTTTTATACGCGTGGCGCATGAAGTAAAATTTCGAGTTTAGAAAAGTCCAGATAATTGAACGGGTGTTTCCACTCCCAGGCTAAGCGTGAAGTAAAATTTCTAATTTAGAAAAGCCGCGTGAAAATTTGTCTCGGGTCGCGCAGCGACCCGAGACAAATTTTCGGGCTTTTCTAAACTCGAAATTTTGCTTCATGCGCCACGCGTACAAAACACTGATTTGAAGTGAAGTTCAGAAACACAGAAATACATCTTTAATCAGAGTAACAGGGAATCAGATATTTAGTCTGCTATCAACGATGTTTATTGTTAATAATAAACAATTCGGTTTTGAATATTTTTGTTAAAACAACTGGTAACGATATTATATATTAATGGTTGCAAAAAAATAATAAAATCAAATTTATTCTTAAAGGATTTGTATTCGTGATTCTAAAAAACGGGATTCGAATCTTTGATTCGAATCATATTCATCTCTTACGAACCCTTTATTCAAGTATTCGCGATTCGAATCATATTAGGTAATTCGGATTCGTGATTCGAATCCTTTTTACGAGGATTCGTCCCAGCTCTGCCGTTCGTTTGCTTTATCGTGGTCACCATTAAGATTTTGTAAACTGTTAGAGATACGAAAATGGTCGCATTAGACAAAAGTTTACATTTTTAATACAAAATAAAGATACGGTAATAAATGTGATCTAGCGTCGTTTGTTTTTAAGATACGGCGAAATAAGTGAAAAACTACAAATATTTCTTTTTGTTATAACTTTGTTAATCAGAAAGTTAATGAGATACAATTTAAAATGTACCCTAAATAACATCCAAAAAACACTATTAAATTGACAAATTTTATACAGGTTATCCCGTTTTCAAGATAAGACATCAAAGCTCAATTTTTCTAATGGCAACTATATGGGATATTTATACCATTGAATAAAGCAGGAAAATGTAGTCCGAAATCATGTATCAAATGTCAAAAAAAATAACTGCAATATCTGAAAAAAAAATGGGACACCCTGTATAAAATGTGTCAATTCCAATATATTTCTAAGAACTAATTTAGGTTACCTATTAAATCCTAATTCCATATCTCTTTAATTAACAAAGTTATTGGAGAATAACATTTAATCAATTTTCACTTTTTTCGTCATATCCTTAAAACAATTGGTACAAGATGATTGTTGTTGATATCGTTTTACTTACAGTCAAAAGTATAAACTTTCATCTAATATTTAGCATTTATTTCAAAGATATTATGAAAAAACTGAGAGTGGATATAATATTATTTTTACTCTAACTTTGTTAATGAAAAAGATATTAAGCTGACATTTTGTTCTTAGTCTAAATAAGTCGTTAAAAATACGAATAAATTCAGACTTTGTACAGGGTGTTTTATTTTATGAAATATAACAATTCCATTTTTAATTTGACATATGACACATTATTTCCAAATCAAATTTTCTGCTCTATTCAATGGTATAAAAATCCAATATGGCTGCCATTAGAAACATTAAACAATTATGTCGAATCTTGAGAATAGGACATCTTGTATAAAATCTGTCAATTTAGTTGTATATCTCGGATGTCATTGAGGGTACATTTAAAATTTTAGCTACTTATTTATTTAAATAACAAAGTTATAGCAAAACTAAAATATTGTCGATTTTTACTTTTTTCGCTATATCTCGAAAACAAATAACGCTAGGGAAAATATGTCAACGCGGTTTTATTTTATATTAGAAATGGAAACTTTTGTCTAATTTAACCGTCTTTGTATCTCTAATAGTTTAGAAAATCTCAATGGTGAGCACGATAAAGCAAACGAACGGTATCTAAATAAATAAATATGATTAAATCATTAAAATTAACAAAAAAATCTTTAAAATCTTGTCAAAATTAACGCATGTAGACAAAACTTCAACTTTACCCTAATATTGATCATTTTTACAGAAATATTGAGCAAATTTTTGCTAAATTTTTATGATATAATAGCCAAAACTTGACAAATTTAGCAAACAAAATATGTTTACAGGTAGTAATAAAAATGTATAACATTACCTAAAATCCTCAACAAAAATACAAGTTTCATAATTCGTAAAAAAATGCAAAATCAACTAAAATTGACAAAATATTATAAAAAATAAAACTTGTAAATTTAACAAAATTAATTAAAATCGTACACATTTTCAAATATTAGCCATTACCGAGTATTTTCCACTCCCAGATTAAGCATGAAGAAAAATTTCGAGTTTGGTCGCGCAGCGCGTAACGCTACGCGACCGAACCAAATTTTCAAGCTTTTCTAAACTCGAAATTTTACTTCATGCGCCACGCGTATAAAACGCTTATTGCTAGTGAATATATTGTTATTAATTATTTATTAATATTTATTAATTATTTTTAAATAAGTATAGTTATAATTATGTAGCAGTAAATAAAAATAAAATGTTCCAAGTTTTAACATTTTTAACATGGTGCTATAAATAACAAGTTCAATAATTTTTACAATATTGCACAAATGCAGCAAACGCAAGGTTCTAGAAAAAATAAATTTGTTCACGAGGAAATTGTGCTTGAATAATATTGAAGAAATATTAGGTATAAAATTACTCAATGTCAGTAGTAGTCCACACAATCTTTTAATTTAATTAATGTTAGTACTCAACTGTATTTATATATATATATACATATATATATATATAAACAATTGTTTCACGCAGCATAGCAAAATCCATAGGTTAATACAGTATAATAGGATTTTCTGAAGTAAGAGAAAGACTAAATATATAGCAGACGAATCGTGATTATTATTGTTACCATGCCTACGTATTACAAAATAAATGTTATCCTGTTTGTCAAATTTTACTTGAAATTTGCAGTTGTAAACTGCCGCGATGTCTTATACTCTGGGAGAGAGAATATAAGTTATTTAATCTAGCAAATTTTGAGAACCGGCGAATTCCACATTGTTTAACAATTTCAAGAATTGTTCGTGCTTTTTATCAGACTGGATGTATTGCTAACAATAAAGAAGAGAACAAAACGCTGCCACAGAACACCAGGAAAGACGGGACATAATGATTTGCGCTATTGTAGAAGAAGATTCGTCAAAATCCAGCTTTCGAATTGCTACAGAAGGTGGTACTCACAGGGAAACGGTTCGACAAGTTCTCAAACGAAATGGATACAAATCTTACAAAATTTCAACAGGTCATCAGATATTTCCAAAAGATGACATTAAAAGAATGGTGTTCTGTAAACCGATGATGAACGTACAAAAAAAAAAGAATTAAAATGACGCCGCATGGATTTCCGAACTCAATACCGACAAAAATTAAAGGTATGGAAGGTATCATCGGAGATCATATTGTTTGACCCTTCTTCATTGAGGAAAATTTGAATGGAGTGAAGTATTTGGATCTTCTCCAGGATAAAATAATTTCAGCAATGAGGCCACTTCTAGGAGTAGAATTCAACCATATATGGTTTCAGCAGAATGGCTGTCCTGCGCACGACATGGTTAATGTGCGTGGACTTTAAAATACTACTTTTCCGAATTGTGTAATTAGTAGAAGAGGTGATCGGGTGGGCAGCCAGGTCTCCCGATTAGCTTCTAATTGACTTTTTCCTTTTGCCATACGTAAAACAGAAAGTTTATAATCATGTAGCCCCCGGTATTATTAACTTTTTTAAACAGGCATTGAGTTAAATAAAGTTTAGGTTAAAGATACATTTAAAATTGTCATGTGTATTATAAATCTTTGTGAAGCATTTTTAAGTAAATATCATTCTAAGATCTGTTGGCAGTAGATTGTATATAGCGTTTTAGTAAATTTCATATTTGCAGGTAGGTAACACTGAATTATAACCTCTAATGTTTGCAGTCAGTCAGTTCATTTGTGTTTCGTTTTATAAAACACTTGTTTGGTTCTACAGGGAATTTTTCTTTTTAGTAAACATATGCAAAGAGCTTAATATGAAACTTTAAACGAGTGTTTTCCACTCCCAGACTAAGCATGAAGTAAAATTTCGAGTTTAGAAAAGCCATGTGAAATTTTTTTTCTGGGCTTTTCTAAACTCGAAATTTTACTTCATGCGCCACGCGTATAAAACACTGATTTCAAGTGAGGTTTAAATATACATAAATTCACAATATTTTTGTTTTGTACGTGTGGCGCATGAAGTAAAATTTCGAGTTTAGAAAAGCCCAGAAAATGTGTCTCGGGTCGCTGCGCGACCTTCGACAAATTTTCACGGGGCTTTTCTAAACTCGAAATTTTACTTCATGCTTAGTCTGGGAGTGAAAAACACTCGTTTATAGCTTCAAATTGAACTCTTCTAAAAAAAACAACGTAAACATTTTTTTTAGGACAACATATGCATAAGGTGTAAATTTTCCAACATCCGTTGTAATAACAAAACACCTTAATTTGGAACTCAAAATGTTCTACATTTAATAACTTATATTCTCTCTTTTAGAGTACAAGACATCGCGGCAGTTGACAACTGCAAATTTGAAGTAAAATTTGACAAACAGGATAACATTTATTTTCTAATACGTAGGCATGGTAACAATAATTATCACGATTCGTCTGCTATATATTTTGTCTTTCTCTTACTTCAGAAAATCCTATTATACTGTATTAACCTATGGATTTTGCTATGCTGCGCGAAAAAATTGTTGAACGGTATATATATATATATATATATAAATATATAAAAAATATATAAAACAAATGTACTGACAGTGAACGTGACATCTATCACTCAGTATATAAAAAAGCTCCTGAGGATGGCAGAAGTGATGCTGCCGAAACGTAGAGCGCAAATAAATCAATTAACGCGAGAAAGCAGCCCAAAAAACTCCAGCCAGTTATATTTTGCTCGCGAAAACCTAAAAATAAATATTACAAACCTTCATGGGGTAGAAGTTCTACACCAACTGAAAAGATACGAAAAACTAAGGACAAGACGTGGACGACTACTGTGTGATCTAACCTTCCTCTGCAGATGTAGAGATAAAAACGTAATACCAAAATCTATAAATATTAGATACAATTACAAATCACAACAAATTAATCGAATTCTAAAGAAAACAAGGGAATATCTACTTAAAGAAGCAATACATAGGGTAAGAAGAGACCTAGATTCAGTAGGCAAAACACTTTTGTATCTTCACTTAGAAACGAGTAATTCCGTACACCCAACAATTTGGAATAAAATTGAACAGCTTAGCTACTTCCAAGTTATATCAGATACTATTGAAAAAACGAATAAACAGATTTCAAAATTTGATAAATTATTACCAAAGAAGATACACAAAAACTCATTAGCCACACCGACATTTGTACATAATCTGTCAAATAAACCTTTAGATAAAGTTACCACTCAGGCACTTGAAAAGGGATTCAATTTCGCTGTAACTTCTACTCATATACCTATAGAAGATCTAATATGTAAAACTGAAGCCGCAATTAAACACTTAGATGAAACGAACTCGGAAATAGTCAGACAAGAAGTGGCAATTGCAATTCGTAGTGCAAAACTTCCTAAATCTAACATTTCGAAAGATGAACGCAGGGCAATCAAATTACTAAAAGAGGACACATCTCTAATCGTTCTACCCGCAGACAAGAGAAATTCCACAGTTATAATGAACTGGAATGACTACAACAACAAGATGTGTGAGCTTTTAGATGACCCAACATACAAAAAATCAGCATCCGATCCAACCACATACCTGGAAAAATTACTAAAAACAAAATTAAAGCTGCTAACTTACCTGACGACGTGAAAAAAGTAATTACACCAAGAGAAAAGTTATCGATGTGCCCTAAATTGTACGGTCTTCCAAAAATTCACAAAGAAGGTGTTCCCTTACGACCAATTGTAAGTGCAATCGGATCGCCCACACATAAATTATCAAAATTTATAGCAAAACAATGGCAACCTTTTTCGGAACAAATGCACTCATTTGTAAAAAACTCTTCTCATCTCCTGGAAATTATTCACGATATTAAATTGGACAGTGACGACCTCCTTATCAGTTTCGATGTTAAATCCCTATTCACAAAAGTACCCATTAAAGAAGCTCTAAAAATAATAGAAGAGATACACAGTCCTCCGAAGGATATTATGGAATTGGCAAACCTGTGTCTTACCTCTACATACTTTAGCTATAACAACCAAAAGTACAAACAAATAGAAGGTGCTCCGATGGGTTCACCACTATCACCAATTGTAGCTAATCTTTACATGGAATTTTTTGAAGAGAAAGCTTTGAGCAGTAATAATTTAAAACCAAAACTATGGTTAAGATATGTTGATGACACATTAGTAATTTGGCCTCATGGTAGAAACAATGCAGACATGTTTTTGGACCATTTGAATAGTATTCACCCTAACATTCAATTTACCATGGAAATAGAACAAAATGACAAACTTCCGTTTTTAGATATTTTACTTCACAAAACATCAAATGGTAACCTGGGACATTCTGTTTATAGGAAAAAAACTCACACAAATCGATACCTAAACGCCGACTCACATCATCATCCTGCTCAAATTAGTTCAGTAGCCAAAACATTAATTACACGTTCTTTCAAACTCACAGATCAAAACAACATACTTTCGGAAATAAATACACTCAAATTCATTTTGAAATCAAACAAATTCCAAGAAAACACAATAAACAAACTAATTGACAGGGCCAATACACCAAAACCTATAAACGTTATAAACACAGATTACACAAACACAATAACTCTTCCTTATATAATAGGAGTTACAGACAATATTTCGAATATTTTTAGAAAATTCAACATACACACATCGTTCAAACCATATCTTACGATAAAACAACTTTTACGTAGCCCTAAAGACAAAATTCTCCTTGAAAAATAAGGAATATACAAAATTCCCTGTAAAGACTGCCATAAATCATATATCGGCCAAACCAACAGAAGAATTAGCGTCAGACGAAAAGAACATAAATTAGCCATAAAAAATCACGACCAAAATTCCTCATTATTCCAACATAAATTTGATACAGACCATAACATAGAATGAATGAAAATACTTCGGTAATTAGTTCTATCGCAAAATTTGAAGAAAGAATCGTACGGGAAGCCATAGAAATAGAAAAACATCCTTTGTGCCTCAATAAACGAGATGATGGCACAAGATTACAAACCACATGGAAACCTTTGATAAATATAATAAAACAACAAAAAAATGACTTGCCTCCAATATTTAACAATTTTCGGAATATTCAGACAAATTCAAGTAATTTCAACAATGCAGATACATCGGACACAAATCAGGAAATGTTAGCACCTTCTACATCGAGTGGACCAATAACACGCAGCAGATCTAGACTACAAGTCCCTAGTTTACAAAACAAATGTACTGACAGTGAACGTGACATCTATCACTCAGTATATAAAAAAGCTCCTGAGGATGGCAGAAGTGATGCTGCCTAAACGTAGAGCGCAAATAAATCAATTAGCGCGAGAAAGCAGCCCAAAAAACTCCACCAAGTAATATATATATATATATATATATATATATATATATATATATATATATTTATATATATATATATATATATATACAGGGTGTCTCAGACCACCCGTACCAGCCTTTTATTTCGACAACGCTTGGTCGAATGTGACTGGGACAAAAAATGTTATTACCAAAGTGAACCCAAGGAATCCACTGATGAATTTATTTTTTACCTGAATAATCCGGAAGTACCCGGAACCGGAAGTAACTTTAAAATTTCAAATGGCAACATAGGTCGAGTATGGTATTAATTGATAGGTCTTTTTAAAAGAAACAACTTTTATTTAAATGTTTTTTTAATATTTTGCATATTTACAAAAATAAACAAAAAAAACAAAATTGAAAACTAGTTATCCATTCAACACTCAATTCCCTCAAGTAGGCTTTGCTTTTTTGTTATGTCAAAATAATTGATGTTCGTGAATATTTGAAGTAAAATAAATTATTATTATCAAAGTATTGAATGTGTCAACATGGTTTTTACAAACCTTGAAGGTTTTGATATGCTGATGATATTAGGTGAATGCTGCCAAAACTATCGTGCTGCTGAGCGAATTTATGTTGAGCGATACCCTCAACGAGCCAGTCAAAAAATGTTTTTCGGCGCCTTGCAGAATGAGTTAAGACAACTGGTAAGCTACAGCCCAACCACAACAAAGGTCGAAGTATCAGAAAACGTGTACAAGATTCCTTGGATTCCTTGGGTTCACTTTGGTAATAAAATTTTTTGTCCGAGTCACATTCGACCAAGCGTTGTGGAAATAAAAGGCTGGTACGGGCGGTCTGAGACACCCTGTATATATATACAAGGTGTCTACGCTAAACCGTTCGTTTAAAGTTTATGGTGTTGCCGTTGCACTAAAAATTTGAAAAAAATCCTCGTCACACGGTTGAATCAGGTTCCACCGGAAGTAACACCAAATTTGTTATTTTAAATAGAACATCCTGTATATTACTAATTTTTTTAATTTCTCGTTTAAATTGCAACATATTTTATCCGAACATATGTACACTTATCTCTTATAGTTTTCAAGAAAAAAAAATATTTCTAAAATTTTGACCTCTAAAAGGCATCTTGAAATCTGTCTGTAACTTCTCTTAAGAATAAGATATAAATATGATTTATATCTCTACTTGTACCTAGAGGATGCCTCTATTAGTAAAGTAATTAGAAACTATCAATTTTAACAATAAGTGTTCTTAAAATGTCAATATCGAAGTGCCCTCTTCAATATCTTGTAATTCAATTTTTTTTAAATGGAATGGCCCATTTTTTATCACATGGTACGATTGAGGGGAAAATTTTCTACAAAAAAGTATTTACAACTATACTCCTAAAGCAAGTAGGTTTCGAATTATTTCAAAGATTTGTTTTTCGTCGCATTTATGCCGGGAATAATGCGCGCATAAGTCGCAATTGAATCTTAGTAGGCAAGTAGTATGCTTTTGTTTTTTACTCTAGGCACCTAGACTATAGTCCCTAGACTCTAATTATCTAGACAATAGTCTAGAATAATTATCTAGACTCTAATCAGTCTGTAGACAAGCTATAGTCTGTATACTCATCCCTAGACTCTAATATCTAGAATATAATCTCTAAGCGCTGTACTATAGACATCTTAAACTCTAGAGTTTTGACATTTGACTCTAAAGACTCTGAACTCTGCATTTTGAGCAGTCGACTTATGTAGACTAAACTAAAGTTTCTAGACAGTCTAGACTAGTCTGTGGACTAGTTTGTATACTTTAATCTGTAAACTCTAATCTGTAGACTCTTTCTAGTCTGTAGACTCTAGTCTATGGACTCTATCTAGTCTGTAGACTGTATCTAATCTGTAGACTCTAGTCTGTGGACTATCTACTCTGTAGACTCAATTTAATCTGTAGACTCTACCTTGTGGGCTCTGTCTAGTCTGTAAATGCTAGACTGTGCACTCTATCTAGACTGTAGACTCTACTCTGTGGACTCTATCTAGTCTGTATACCAGTCTGTGAACTCTTGTTAGTCTGGTTGTTGACTCTAGTCTGTAAACTCTAGTCTGTGGACTCTATCTAGTCTGTAAACTAGTCTTTGGACTCAATTTAGTCTGAACACTCTAGTATTTGGACTCTGTCTAGTCTGTAGACTCTAGTTTGTGGATTCTATCAAGTCTGTAGACTCTATCCAGTCTGTAGACTCTAATTTGTGGATTCTATCTAGCCTGTAGACTTTATCTACTCTGTAGACTGTAAACTCGATCTAGTCTGTGGACTCTATCTAGTCTATATACTAGTTTGTGGTCTCTATCTAGTCCCTAGACTCTAATCTGTAGACTTTATCTGGTCTGTAGACACTATCTAGTCTGTATACTCTAATTTCTAGACTCTATTTAGTCCTTAAACTCTAGTCTGTGGACTCTATCTAGTCTGTAGACTCTATTTAGTCTGTAGACTATAGTCTATGGACTAGACTATAATATGTAGATTTATTTCTAGACTCTGATACCTACTCTAATCTGTAAGCTCTGTATTCTAGATACCCTATACTCTAGACTTTTAACAGTCGACCCAGACTCTAAAATCTGCACTTTGGACATCAAGCAGTCGACTCATGTAGATTCTAAACTGGAGTCTTTAGACAGCCTAGACCAGCCTGTGGACTCTAGTCTAAAGACTAGAGTCTAGTCTGTAGACTAGGCTGTAGATTTTAGTCTGCAGTGCAGTCGACTTATGTAGACTCTTAACTATAGTCATTTGACAACCTAGACTCTAGTCTGTTTACTCTAGTCTGTAGACTCTACTCTGTAGACTAGGCTGTAGATTCTAGTTTATAGTGCAGTCGACTATTCTCTAAACTGAAGTCGTTAGACAGCCAGAGTCTAGTCTGTTGACTCCAATCTATAGACTCAATTATGTAGACTCTTGGCTGTAGATTGTTATGCAGTCGATGTATGTAAATTTTAAACTAGAGCCTTTAGACAGCCTAAAAAGAATTAGTGCAAAGTTTTACAGATATCAACAAAATAATTAATTACACAAATCAACAAATTATCAATTCGGTCTTTATACATGGCAACTGCTATAGAATTGTTACTCGAACATGTAGAGTATTTAATGAAACTTATCCACATTTGCCGCCGAAAAATAAAACAAGCATTAGAAGATTGGAATCAAATTGTGTTCAATTGGCAGTTGCCATGTACAAAGAATAAATTGATAATTTGTTGATTTGAGTAATTATTCATTTTGTTGATTTCTGTAAAACTTTGTACTAATTCTTTTTATTATTTGACATTTCGCAATACAATCGCGACAAAACAAAAGCATGCTACTTGCCTACTAAAATTCAATTGCGTCTTATGCGCGCATTATACCCTGCATAAATGCGACGAAAAACGATTCTTCAAATAATTCGAAAACTACTTCAGGAGTATAGTTGTATAATACTTTTTTTGTAGGAAATGTTAATCCCAATCGTACCATGTGATAAAAAATGGGTTATTCTATTTAAAAAAATTAAATTACTAGATATTGAAGAGGGCACTTAGATATTGACATTTTAAGAACACTTATTGTCAAAATTGACACTATTCAATTAACTCACTCATAGAGGCATCCTCTAGGTACAAGTAGAGATATAAATCATATGTTTATTTTATTCTTAAGAGAAGTTACAGATAGATTTCAAGATGTCTTTTAGAGTTAAAAATGTTAGAAATATTTTTTTTTCTTGAAAACTATAAGAGATAAGTGTACATATGTTCAAATAAAATATGTTGCAATTTAAACGAGGAATTCAAAAAATTACTAATATATAGGGTGTTCTATTTAAAATAACAAATTTGGTGTTACTTCCGGTGGAATAGGAAGTGATATAAAGTTGAAAATATTTCACGTGAGGAGAACTGATTCAACCGTGTGACGAGGATTTTTTTCAAATTTTTAGTGCAACGGCAACCCCATAAACTTTTAACGAACGGTTTAGCGTAGACACCCTGTATATAAACAACAATCACTAAACAACACCACCTCCCCTACTGCATTAGTATTTATGGGTTATTTTTTTTTGTAAATGCATCATTCAACTGCCTGATGAAACCACTGTGTGGCGAAACAATTGTTGCAATATCAATTAATAAACAGTGGAATCTTAACCAAGTGTGTTATTTACTAAAAGTGTCGATTATATTTAATCCTAATAATCATTATTCTACTGGCATTTATTATTTTGATAATGTCAGTATTAACGTTGTTATTTTTGTTTGTTGACCCCTTGACTATCATTGACTCTCAATCAACCCCTTGACTATGATCGACCCCCAATTGACCCTTTACCCATCATCGACCCCCTGCTAAACCTTATCGACCCCTAGGGGGTCAATTCTGATCCCGCTGAGCATTCAAATGATTATACAGGAAATTGTTCTTATAAGTATACATACGCTTTTTTTTAAATAGTTCCATTTGAAGCTTTAAACGAGTGTATTCCACTCCCAGATTAAGTATGATGTAAAACTAAAATTTGGTTTGGTCTCTCCGCTTCGCTACGCGACAATCCAAATTTTCAGGCTTCCCTAAACTCGAAATTTTACTTCATGCGCCACGCGTATTAAACACTGAAAACACTGAAGTATAGTGAACAAGTTAATTTCATTTGAAATTAGTGTCTTATACGCGTCTCGCATGAAGTAAAATTTCGAGTTTATAAAAAAAATATTACTTCATGCTTAATGAAGAAGTGGAAACAACAACCTACACTTTGTTATTTTGTGTTATATTTCAATTTTGTTGTTCAGTAAACCGTTTTGTTTAATAAACTTGTCTTAATTTACGCGAAATCCGAGTAATTTACAATATCATTGCTTTCTCGACCTACCTACTATCAAACATTTTTTGTAAATTAAAAAAATTAAATCTTTAAGGTATCCAGCCGAGATTGGCAACAGCGCAATTGCAGTAGAGAATTGGGAAACTGAGTTGATATATCCTCCCATACAATTTGCTGGAGCGAGAGATTCCTTGAAGTACTTCACGGCGTTTCCACGTAAGTAAATCTTTAATAATTGCAATAGTTTCCAAATGAGTACAAGTTATTAATCATTATCACCACTTTGAATATTACCAAATAAACCACACATTCTTAAACTCAGGAAATTAACTGAGTTTAACCATTAAATATCGAAAACTATAGAATGGTAAAATTGGGCGACGCTAACTGCACGCAACCCAATGTACACGTTATTAGTTATTCAATGGTTTAACACATTGGCTGTCGTATGAATCAAGTACTAAACATCTGATTCCGGGTTATTTTAATTATTGTTTTGTGTTTTTGAACTTCACATTAAAAAACGTTGTGGTAATATTGATTAAACGTTACTTAAATGTGTTTACTTAATAGAAAGTTGCCACACATACACATATGTCAAAAAATGAGACATTAATACACATTTGAAACATTGTAGCATACTACCAGTCCGGATTTTTAACTCTTCAATCAGCCATTTCAAGAGAAATAATAGGCACGGTTTGCAAAGGAGATTGTGGCAACATTGAAATGCAGAGATATCCTTATCCTGCCACCATCAGCGACCCCTTGCTAGATATCTTGCAATTGATGATAGGGATAATTATAGTCTTGTCGTTTGTTTACACAGCAATCAGCATAATCAAAGTGATCGCCGTTGAAAAGGAAACGCAACTGAAAGTAATTAAAAAAATCCATCAAATAATCAGCTCAGTTGTATCAACTATCAGTTGCGCTGGTAAAATCACGTTGTGGATATATCACAACCTGATTTTACCTCCGAACAGGTCGTGATTGTCTTAAATTATAGGAAGCTATGAAAATTATGGGATTACCCGTGTGGATTCATTGGCTGGCTTGGTTTACAAAATCCATGTTGTTCATGTTGATATCCATAATACTAATGATAATACTATTCAAAACTGATGCTTGGTACGCAGAGGATGTGAATGCTATACTACCAAAATGTGACATCAGCGTACTGTTCGTGTTTCTCTTCTTATACGCATGTTCCACAATAACTTTTTGTTTTATGATCAGCGTTTTCTTCAATCATGGTAAGATTTTGTAACAAAACTATAACTCTTGAACTAGTGGCCCAACTTTACTGTGGCGCTCGTATAATGATAATAATAGCCATAACTGTCTAACGGGATGTACTACTTACAGGACTATACAGGGTGTCCTAGAAGGAATCTGCCAAACTTCAGGGGTGTATTACTTAGGTCATTTTAAGCAAAAAAGTGATATCAACATAGGTCCGATTCGAAAAGGTTAGTGAATTATGGCTTGCTAAAGAAAACTGTTTAAAATTGTAAGGAGTAGGATTTGGGAAGCAATTATTTGTTTTGCTGTCACTTGTAAGTTAACCTAACTGGTAAATGTGATTATTTTAAATATGCCTTTAACATTTACCAATGAATAATATGCAGATATTCATTTTATAATGGTAACGCTAGAGCTGCCGTGCTGGAATATCATCGGCGTTTCCCATATCGTAATAGGTAAATAAAATGATCATCCGCATATTCTTCATTGGTAAAAGTTAAAGGCATGTTTGAAATAATCACATAAACCATTTAGGTTAACTTACAAGTAACAGCAAAACAAATCAAGCGGACTTCTTACAATTTTTAACATTTTTCTTCAACAATCTATAATTCACTAACCTTTCCGAATCGGACTTATGTTGATATAACTTTTTTTGCTTAAAATGACTTAAGTAATACACCCCTGAAGTTTGACAGAATTATCCCAGGACACCTTTATAATAAAAATCATAATAAAGAATTATAAGTATTAATAAAAAACCACATTTAATTTGAATTTTGTTTAAATTAATCATCAGATGTCGTGCAACGGACTTTAAAAAATAATATTTATATTCATTGATCATTTGAATGATCATTCGAACGATCATTTGAATGATCATTCGAATTATCATTTGAATGATCATTCGATTGATCATTTAAATGGTGATTCAAACTACCTATCTATCAATACTTAATGTTTTTCGAATATTTTTCAACAATATTTCAGTGTTTAATTGTTAATTTCTTTAAGTTTATCTATAATTCTAAATTTAATTTTAAGTTTTTATTATACGTTTATATATATTATATTATAATTGAATTGTCCTGTAATTGGTTTATCTGTGGTGCATGAAGTATAGTTTCGAGTTTAGAAAAACCTAATTTTCAAGCTTTTCTAAACTGTAAATTTTACTTCATGCTTAATCTAGGAGTGGAAAACATTCGTTTAAAGCTTTAAATTGAACTATTTAAAAAAAACGCATTTATATGTATACTTAAAAGGAAAATTCCCCGTATAATCATTTAAATGATCATTTATATTACCATTTCAATTATCATTCGGATTACCATTTGAATGATCATTAATATTATCATTTAAATTATCATCATTCGAATGATCATTCGAATCATCATTCGAATGATAATAATAGATTACTAAATAATAGATGATTTTAATAATCGATTGATTAGATTATTTCCCTTCCTTGCATATGTGTCGAAACTGTAACCTCATATGTCTAATCATTTTTTAGCAAACTTAGCTGCTGGTATCGGAGGAGTATTGTTTTTCTTTTGTTACGTACCGTACACTCTATTACAATCACAATACCAAACCCTGTCACTGTCAACAAAACTTGCAGCATCACTAGCAGCGAATTCCGCGATGGGTTATGGATTTAAATTGCTATGCATGTTCGAAGGAACAGAAGAAGGTAGGTTTGTTATCTTAATAATAATTTTTGGATAAATTTAGCGTCATATGTTCCTTCGTTACAGGTCTGCAGTGGAGTAACCTTTGGAGTACTGTCACTCCTGATGACAACCTTATGATGGGGCAGATTTTCCTGATGTTAATCGCAGATAGCATAATCTACATGCTGATAGCATTGTATGTTGAAGCTGTACTCCCTGGAAAATACGGCGTACCAAAAAAATGGAATTTTATCTTCACATGGATGTGCAAAAAGAAAGTTGATCAACAAGGTAGCAAACTGCTGCACCTAACCCTTACACCAACATTAACGCTTTATTTTATAAATAGATTATATAGAAGACCAACAATTAGATCCACAATGTTTCGAAAGTGAACCGGACATCTACGCCGGCATCGAAATCCACAAACTGCGCAAAGTTTACGGAAAAGACCAGGTCGCGGTGAGGAATTTGTCTTTGAACATGTACGAAAACCAAATCACGGTTCTGTTGGGCCACAATGGAGCCGGAAAGACGACGACCATGTCAATGCTGACGGGAATGTACACTCCCACGAGCGGAACTGCCATCATCAATAAGTTCGATATCAGGACAGAAATAGACCAAGTCAGATCGAGTTTGGGCCTCTGTCCCCAGCATAATATACTATTTGATGAGCTGACTGTTGCCGAGCACATTCACTTCTACAGTAAGCTGAAGGGAATGACGAGGAAGGAAATCAAGTATGAGATTGAAAATTACGTGAAACTTCTGAGATTAGAAGATAAGGTATGCTATTGAAAGAATTACCAACGCTTGCTCAAATAATAGGAACATAAAAAAGAATTTAACTACTATATTTATTTTGGGTAAAATACCTCGTCCATTTATAACTGTAATATCATGCCACTAGGGAAGTAACGCCTTAAAATCTGACGAAGGATTAACTTTGATGAGCTTGGACTGAATAAAATTAAACTATTTTATTTGTTTCGGAATCAAATAAATTAGTTCAATTTTATTCAGCCCAAGCCGTTAACACCCACATCAAACTTATTCCTTTGTGAAATACTAACATTACAGGTAGTGGCGTAACTAATATTTTGGGCCCCCCTCTATATACAGGGTGTCCGTATTGCGTGAAAAACATGGAGCTCTCTGTTATTTGATGATATAAAGCACGAGTCTCCATACTTTTTCCATCGCGGGCCATTTATACAATTCTATATAATCAGGTCGGCCAAGATCCAACTGATTTTATAACCATTTTCAAAAATTTTAACAAAATATCAGTATAATCTTTCTAAATATGAATTTTTACGCAAAATTTAACTGTTGGTCGTAGGCGTAGACCCGGAGGACCGTGGCTAGAGATTACCGGCGGCATCTACATATTTCTAGTGGTTGTCCTGCTTCTCGTCTGCTAGCTGCTGGGCAACGAAATTCTCGGCTGAGACGATGATCCTCAGGTCTCTGTTCACATTTTCGGCGGTCCGTAGCGTTCTCCTGAATGTAAAGCAAACAGCGATGTGTCCTGTGCTGCTGAAGACGTGGGTATTCATGGCGAAGGTGATGGCGGATAGTTTAGTAGGCCAGGAGTCGTGCTGGGTTCCCTCTAGAATCTAAAGTTGTGTTTTTATTCCCGATTCTTTCTTTCCACTGGGTTAGCTTACGGGCGGTAAGACATGGTGAAGTTGTGGTGTACTCCTAGGCTAAACATCATTTGCTGCACGACAGCACTAACGAATTGCGCCCCGTTATTGGATAAACAGCGGCGAGGAATTCAGTAACGTAGAAATACTTTATTTAGTAAAGCGGTGGCACATTCTGAGGCTGTGGCTTTGCGCAGTGGTAGGATCTCGACTCACTTGCTGGCAACGTCCTCTACAATGAGAATGGTAGTGTATCCTTCTGGGGGTGTGGGCAGCGGTCCGAATAGGTCAAAAGAGACAGTTTCTTGTGACCTATTCGGAGCGCTGTTTTGTGGCTGTGGCCTAGATCAATCCTACGGGCTTCAGGTTACAAGGTTTGTAAGGCTAACATTCAATGCAGTTGTTGAGGTGTTTGGCAATATCGTTCCTTATATTCTTCCAGTAGTAGCTTGTGGCAGCCTGTGATAGGTCCTGTGGAGTTTGTGTTGTCCGGCGGTAAGGTTATAATGTAATTCTTCCAACAGGGCTGATACTTCTTCTCTCGCGATACATTGCTGAGCCTCTTTGCTGTCGACGTTCGGGCTGTATCCATACAGGACTTCTTTCTCGAGGAGGTATCCTTTGTTGCTCAAATAAACGGCGACTTCCATCTTCGGCTGGGCTTCGCGTTCGTCGATGATTTACTTCAAATTTTTGTCCTAGTATTGTGTCTTCCGGATATCGGCGGCGCCTCGTTGGGGAACATCAACCTGCACTAAGGTGATTTCGGTGACGCGGCTCGGTATCCTGGATAGTGCCTCAGCTACGAAGTTTGACAAAGGGATATATTCGATAGTGATGTCGAACCGATGCAGTTGGAAGGCCCATCTAGCCTGTTGGCTTTTTCAACGACATCACCTAACATAGGGCTTGTATTATCAATGTATTCTCGCTCCGTTGTCTTGTAATTCCGCTCTGCTGGTGTGAGCATGCGGCTTGCATATTCGACCGGATGTTCCTCTAGTTCCTCCCCTGGATGAGAACTGAGGGCGAAGTCGCTAGCGTTAGTTCTGTTCAGGAACGGTTTCTCGATGGTGCTGGCTTCAGGATTAAGGCGGTGGTCAGGAGCGTTTTCATCTTTTCCGTAGCGGCTTGGTGCGTCTCCCCCCATTTCCAGGTGGCGTTCTTCTTGAAAAGACTTGCTATCGGCCTGCTTAGGTCAGAGAAGCCGGGAATGAATCTACGGTACCATGAGTATGTTTATACGAATGATACGGCTTCCTTGCGGTCACGGGGGCTTTTCCACGTAGCGATAGATTTAATGCAGTCCGGATCCGTCGTGATTCCTCCGTTGGAGATGACATGACTTTGATAATTTATCTGTTTAGTGCACATGTTGGTCTTCTCTCGGTTTGCTGACATTGAAATCATGGTCATAAGTTTAAGGACGTCCTCCAGGTCCTGGATGTGCTGTTCAAAGGTATCGAAGAGAAGGATACTATCATCTAGACAGGCGAGCATTCGGACATGAGGCCCCTTGGCTCGGAGGCGGTCCATTGTCCGCTGGAATGTAGCCTGCGCATGTCTTAGTCCGAACTGCATTTTCTTGAATTCAAACAATCCGAATAGGCAGGTCAAAGCGGTTCTTTCCACGTCTTCGGCTGCTACAGGAAATGAAATATCTATTTTAAATATCGATGGCGAATGTGTATTTTTCTGTCGATTCGTTGTCTAACAGGATACCTGTAGGGTGTTGTTGTGGCATTCAGCACTCTGCAGTCAACACGAAGACGAGAAATGCCTTCTTTCTTAGCTACCATGACAATGGGTGATGCCCACAGTCGTGACGACGATTGAATGATGTAATTTTCAAGGAGTTTTTAATTTGGTCGCCCAACTCCTCTCCCCTATAGGATGCCTGGTATTCACAGGTGTGTGTTTCCCGGTGTTGATGTGGTGATATTCTAAAGTGGTAAGCGGTGTCGAGCTTCTGAACGCGTCCTTGTTAAACCTCGATAGATAGTATTCGTAGGGGTGGCCTCATTGGCCTGTACCAGCGCGACCTTTGCAGATCTATTGTGGATCCCTATTACCCTAGACGACGTGCTCGAGCTTCGCCTCTTTGATTAGCCCTATTAACCCTAACAGTGAGCCTTGGGTATAGCTAAACCTAAGAATGCGGTTTAATTTCGACTTCCGCTCAAGGTTTAGGGAAGATCTTTCGTCGGGCCTCAACTGCAGGGAGATCGTCACGATATCCATAGACTCCGGGTAAAACTAGAAAAACGCTTTTATGGGCTGGATTTTCCTCAGCAGCTCGGGGGGCAGGCATTCTTGTTTTTGGCGTCATAGTGTGGATATGTATCTCCTGTAAATGGCGGAGTGGCGGTTTTGCGGAGCTTCCTACGACATTCCTCTGCCCGTGGTTTTTATAGTTGGCGCATCTAAATTTCTCCTGAACGTTGGTTTTCCCTGCCTAGATTTCCTCCTCTAGGAGTGTTTTAGCATCTTTAGGAGAGCTTAACAGTTTGTTGTATACTTCAAATGAATTTCTAAAAATGTTCTTCCGGATATCTAGATATAGCAGGCGGTAGTGCTGTTTGGTTTAGTCGTTCTGGGAAACGACCAAACTAAGTTTTCAGGCTTTTCTAAACTCAACATTTTACTCCATGCGCCACGCGAATAAAACACTAAAATATTGTGAAGTTAAAAATATACTTGCAAAGCAGAATACTTTGTATAAATTTTACGTCATATTTTTAAAAATCAACTAATGCCTGAAAATTTACAGCGTATGCATCAAGATTTGTATACTTTAAACTACTAAAATTTCCTGTATGTTTTAGAAAAATAAGCAGGCATCAACATTGTCAGGAGGAATGAAACGAAAATTGTCAGTTGCTGTGGCATTTTGCGGTAACTCAAAAGTTGTGATGCTTGATGAACCTACAGCCGGTATGGATCCGGCTGCTAGGAGAGCCCTTTGGGAACTCGTAGAATCTCAAAAACAAGGAAGGACAATCATGTTGACTACACATTTCATGGATGAAGCTGATTTGCTAGGAGATAGGATAGCCATCATGGCTGGTGGTAAACTCCAGTGCTGCGGTTCGAGCTTCTTCTTGAAAAAGAAATACGGAGCGGGCTATCATTTAATCATGGACAAAAGCTCGAGCTGCAACGTCAAGGCCATCACTCAGACGATGAGATCATACATCCCGGACATAGAAGTGCACAGCAACATCGGTTCCGAATTAACCTATCTGCTCAACGAAAAAGATGCGTCGTGTTTTAAAGAAATGTTGCACAGCGTTGAAACTAACAGCAAAGAATTGGGCATTAGAAGTTACGGTATTTCCTTGACTACCTTAGAGGATGTTTTTTTGAGGTAATAGATTTATTATAAGAAACATCATTTCATTAATCCCAACCGGCTATTTTTTTTCGCTTAAATATTTTAGCGTTGGTGCCGATCATGGACAGGAAGAAATGAACAATTTAGAAGAGGCGACGCTCAAAAACGGAGATATTAACCATACAGCAAACAACGATAGATCAAAATCAACAGAAATTTTGAGTAAGCACAACCATCAATTTTAAACCCCACATTTACTAACTGTTCCAATCCTTTAGTAACACCTGATAACGATGACCAAAAACTGACAGGATTCCAACTACAGATGAACCACATAAAAGCTATGTTCTTCAAACGCTTCTTGAGCACCATTAGGTCTTACGGAATAACAGTGGTACAATTCATAATGCCAATTTTCTTGCTGACTGTATCCATATTATCAGCACGCCTGACCGCTACGGATGATTTAGTGAACTTGCCAATAACCCTGAATTCGTACAATAAGCCGGTTGTAACTTTCCAAACGGACAGTCTAGAAAATGAATACTTTAAAGCTAGCAAACAATGGGTTGAAGATCAGAAGAAACAAATTGAAATTATGGATGATATACCAAAACAAATATTAGACCTTGTAATAAATATTGAAATCTAGCCAATTCTGATATATTTGTAAATTATTGTTGCTTTTAGACAGAGGATGATCCGTCAAACGTTCGTCTGCACTACCAAATCGGTGTTAGTTTTGTGGATAAAAACTTAACAGGGTGGTTTAACAATGACCCTTACCATACACCTCCCCTTGTGTTGAATTTCATGATGAATTCCATTTTGAAGAGCATTGATCCTAAACGTGAAATTATAGTGAATAATCATCCAATGCCCTTCAAGTTAGAAACAAAGGTATTACTAAACCATTTCAATTTGGCCGATGAGTTGAGTGTTGCGCAGATCCAAAACCGGCCAAACCCATTCAATTTCAAACTTCTAACAAATCTTAGAACTCCTTGATTTAGCATAATTTAAATTTAGGGCGAGTTGCACCAAACACGTTAAACTGGTTCAACTCTAAACTCGAGTTCAAAGTGACATTAGAACAATAGGAACTGTCATCTTGAAGTTAAGTTCAGCTTGAACTCGAGTTCAACATTTTTAGAACTTAGAGTTTAGAATAGCCAAAAAAACAGTTCTGGCGGGTTTTAGATCTGCTCGGCACTCAATTCGTCGTCCAGATTAAGATAGTTGATAAATATGTATCAAATAACTAATTAAAAAAAAAACAAATATGTAAAAAGATGACTTCAAATTTTAGTTGCAACTTTTACAACAAGGAAACAACATGGGCTTTCAATTGGCAATGAACATCGGTTTTTGCATGGCATTCCTCTCGGCGTTTTACACGCTTTTCTACATCAAGGAACGAGTTTGCAAGGCGAAGCATTTGCAGATTGTTTCCGGTGCGAATATCGTCATCTTCTGGGTAGTGTCCTACGTTTGGGACTGGATCACATACATCATCACCATTGCTATTTTATTGATCACCCTACTATGTTTCCAAGAGGAAGGATTTAAAACTTGGGAGGATATAAGTACGAATATTTGAAATATTCACAGAACAATTTCTTATTTTTTGTTTGTTTTCAATATTAGGTCATTTGATTGTAATTTTCCTCTATTTTGGATTTGCAATGTTTCCGATGGTTTACCTGTGCTCTTTAATATTTAATACACCTGCTGCTGGATTTACACGAGTCGTATTGTTTTCAGTACTTCTTGGTAAGTAATATTTAATAATCAGTTTTAAAATTTTCAGAAAATTAATTTTAATCAGGCGTATTTAGTAAGAAAAAACGTATAATTTATTATCTATGTTATCAGCGCCGTCCCAAATAAAAGCGGAGCCGGTGCAAACTTGAGTTGCGAGGCCTTGAACAGGATGAGGATTATTTCAATTAAATTTTCAGACATTTCTTGTGTTATTAAAAACTTTCAATTTGAAGCCTCTAACGAGTGTTTTCAATCCCAAATTAAGCATAAAGTAAAATTTCGAATTTAGAGAAGCCTGAAAATTTGGGCTTTTCTAAACTCGAAATTTACTTTATGCGCCACACGTATAAAACACTGATTTAACGTGAAATTTAAAATATACTGCTTAGGTTTGATTGCATGTTAATTAATTTTATAAATCTTTATATGGAACAAAACAAGGATTTGAATTACGAATCCGAATCACCGAATACGATTCGAATCACGAATACTCCAATAAAGGATTCACAAAATATTTTTTCTCAAAATATTAAAACGAGTAGTTTAATTTATACAGGATTTAATATAATTTTACGAGTTTCGTGAGCTTCACAATTTCCTAAACCCATTTTCCTGGTTTTTCTGTAATTCTGCGCTTAACTTAAGTAAAAAAATCGCTCGATTTATGAAAATTTTTTATTTAAAAAATTAGTTTTTAAATTATTTTCAAAATCTCAGACTTTACTTGAAAAAAAATCCAGTTTAATAACTAACAAAGCGAGATATCAAATTTTCTAATTGTACCCAGTGAAGGTCAATTTTTTTTAAAAACATTATCTTAACAAATCAATCAATCAATCTTTATTTTAATTTTACCACCATGATACAATATAAAAACATAAAGCTTTTTGTGGATATCTACGCCACTTGGTAATCTATATCTTAAAAACTAATACTATATAATAAAATAATAATACAATAAAAATAATAAAAAAAGGAATAGAAAAAAGTACACTATAATTTAATCCATACTAAGTGATAAAGAGAAGTGAACACCTAGAAATAATTATTTAATTTTAATAATTTGTGCTATACATATTCAGTATAATAATGTGTTTAATTAATTACATTAAAAAGTGATCGATTCATCAGAACGTGTGCAAATGTTAATAATGTGTTGGTCCTCCACACATTCACGAGTACGTTCAAGCATACTTCTCATAAGATGATCAATATCCTCCTGCGGTATCTCATCCTGGGCAACCTGTATTTCACGGCAAAGATCCCTTAACGTCTGTGGAGGACTAATTGAACGCCTTAGTCTTCTAACCCTAATATCCTACATATGTTCAATTAGACATAGATCAGGAGATCTTGCTAGCCAGGGTAAAATATTAACTCTAAAACGTTCAAAGAAGTTCAATGTAGCTCTTGCAACATGTGGTCGAGCGTTATCTTGTTGAAAAAGTGGTCGTTGTGGTGTTGCAAGGTAGGGTATGATATGGGGTCGTACAATTTCTTGTATGTAACGAAAGGAAGTTATACTGCCTTTGATAAATACTATTGGTGACCTGCTACCATATACAATAACTCCCTATACCATAACTCCAACTGTTTGATTTCACACTTTTATTTGAATTACCAAATGTACATTTCGGACACAAAGTGACCATTATCAATGGATTAACACTAAATACAAAACAGAAATTTTAAACTATATATAGGCAGGCAGATTATAATACAAAGGCGGTGGGAGTGCAAAAAGGGGAAAAACGTAAATTAAGAGGTGAGCCGAGGAAATGAGGGTGGCGGTAGAACCAGGTAAAGTGGATTAGGGGAAAAAACACAGATTAAGGTGGTGCAATTAAATCTAATAATGTATTGTGAAATGGACTTAAATCAAAATTCAATAATTTATTTTCCTGTTTTTTCATTTCAATGGCTTCTAACATGTTTAATCGATAATTTGATAATTGTTTTAATAATTTTATGTTCTTTATTGTGATTTTGTGGCCGGTTTCTAGTTTCTAGTTTCAAATAAAAGTGTGAAGAAAGGTTATTAGTGCTTTATTCGTTAAATTAATTTGATCTTCACGTAACTCACAATCAATTTATGCCTTACAATATCATATCTTCGATCTCGTCTTTTACCGCGTCGTCTTCTCGCCCTTTGTCGGCCATCATTCATCTCTAAACAAAAGCGTCACTAAAGACAACTCTATTCCGTTCCTCATCCCATTGCAATCGCTCTTTGCACTACTGTAAACGATTACGTCGATGCTGTGGAAAAAAGACCGAAACTAACTATTCGTCTATATACGGTACGCATTCCAACAGGCCTTCCATGTTCTGCAAACCACTGATCTGCAATTGCCCTAGTGCTAGAGTTACGGTCCCTTATGGCTAGTTACGTCTAAGGCGGCGATCTCGGAGCTCTGCTGTACTTCGCAGACGTTCTGTGCCTCTAGCTCGCTGTCTTCGGCCTCCCTGATAGTATGCCTAACAACAACGAATCACCATATGTACGCTTACTTATACTCATTCTATGAGCAATTTCACGAAAAAAAAAGCGCCGTCTCTCAAGCTGATAATTCGACCTCTCTCAAACTGAGTAAGTTGGCGCAAATCTACATATCTTTGGACTCTTGGCATGGTAAATAGGAGAAGTAAACGTTTTAAAAAGCAAAATTGAACTCATACTGAAGCTACAAACCTTAAATATAGTGATGCAGGTGTTAAAACAAAAAATGTAAAACTAACAAAAAAGAGTAGAGAACACTAACATGTATGATAGGTATATACATTTTTGTACCGTATATTGTCTGAATAAAGATGTTTGTATATATAAGAGTAAAGGTACAAGGCTGAACTTTTAATCACTCATTGTTTATGGAAAAACAAACACATACAAGTTTTTTTTAGTATACGTTACAAACTAAAAGCTAAATAAATATATAGCAACAGTCGATACATTAAACAGTTTTTTCTAATCTTGAGGAAACTCTGTATAACTGCAGTAGCATTTGTCTCTAAGGAAAGATCTTAGTGATTTTTTAAAATGGATATATTTGTGCTACATGTTGTATTGGTAGTAATTTATTAAAAATAAAATAACACAAATTATATTTTTTTAAAATCACTCGTTCAATTTAGAAATATTACTTATAAGTACTTTAGCTAGTGATTCGGTAATTTTATACCAAAGGTAATTTTTTTAAAAAGAGACTATTTTTTATTGAAAAGTTGTGAAAATTCGAGTATGTTGGATCATTGTAAATCTGTAAGATTTTGTTTAAAAAATAATGCTTTCTAAGAACCAGCAAAGTATTTTCAAATATTTCACATATTTAATCTGTCTAAATTCGATTTTATTCTAGTAATAAACATTTACAAACTTCGAATCCAGGATTCGAATCTTGCACAGCTCTGATATTGAATATGTGAAACTATACTTAAAAGAAAAAATCCTTGTAGGATAAATTGACATAAATGTAAAAATTTATCAAATCAGCAAAAATTTCAATTCTAAAGTGAAATTTATCCTAAATTTTAAAACTGTCTTGGGTTTGGATTTAGACGTTACGCTTCGTCCCGAATATGGATTTGCAATTTTAAAAATGTTCACGGTTGCGAAAATTATTATTAAAGAATTTGTATCCGTTATTCGAGTATTCGTGATTCGAATCATATATGGTGATTCGGATTCGTGATTCCAGCCCTTTTTAAAGTTTGAGGATTCGTCATAGCTCTATGTGGCACTTACTGGAATATCTTCATCTTATTTCTAACTTTTACTTTCGGAATATTTATTGTAACATTCTACAAACAACGCTTTAGCATTATTAGTATGAACATAACATATTATCCCCAGGAATCTTCGGTTTTGTTGTCATTGAGATCCTCTCCTTTGAAGCATTTGATCTAACCTATGTTGCTAAACCGTTGGATTGGGTTTTTATGATAGTACCACACTACGCACTTTCTGTTGGAATTCGGAGCATCAATTTGGAATTCAGCCAGTTCAAATTTTGCAAACAAATCTTGAACAAAGACCCATCAGAATTTTTTTGTGCAGTACCAAACGCCACAAATATATGTTGTTGTAAGTTTCTTTTCTAAATATAAAATTTCCCATAAATTGAAACTACGTCAAATTCAGAGATCTACTCATAAATCCTAATCATAATCCTTATAAATCTAAAAATTAATTATCTAAAAAATTTCAGTTAGAGATGAAGAATACTACGCGTGGGAGAAACCAGGTATACTACGAAACATCGTTATATCCTTAGTGGTCGGAGTCGTGGGTATAATCATGCTCTTTATGAAGGAATACAAGGTATTCGCGGAAATTGGTTACGTCTTCCAAAAGAAGCACGGTAGCAATCCGATGGATCAAAATCAAGACGAAGATGTGGCGGAGGAAGTTAACAATATTAAGCAGTTGTCCATGGATCAGATCAAGGATCAAAGTTTGGTCCTCCTCAATGTTTCGAAAAGCTACAAGAAGTTTAGAGCAGTCAACAATCTCTGTCTAGGTGTTAACACCAACGAATGCTTTGGTTTGTTGGGTGTCAACGGAGCTGGAAAGACGACGACTTTCAAAATGATTACTGGCGATACGCGGATCACGGAGGGCGATGTTTTTGTCAAGGGGTTGAATTTAAAGAAAGAGATTGCTGAAGTTAATAAATTAATTGGTATGCAATTTTATGAAATTTTAGAAAACAGTCGATTACCTTATTAATGGAACTGATCCTTTTTACTGAAATAGCTAACCTTTGTATTTAATTGATGTGGCGGATACATGATGAAACTCCATATTAATACTTGAAATAAAAACAACCTAGTTTGGAATGTTAATTGTTTTGTATTCCAATTTTGTATATATGTTAAGAGCCGTCTAGAGGCACGAAGTAACAGATGCACGGCATCCTGGCGCCAATAGCAAGGCCGCTTCCAAACGTGAATTTGGATCGCAAACATTTTAAAATTCTTAATGTTATGATCATGTTGATAAATGAGGGTGCTGAACCATATCACTTCCGGGCGTTCGTTAACCTCAAGCCACCCCTGTATATTTTATATTAAAAAACCCGAATATGTATAAATTCTAGGACCTGTGTGCCAGGATTTTCACAGGGTTTTTTTGTAGGTTACTGTCCGCAATTCGATGCCCTTTTAGAAGACCTCACAGCAAGAGAAACAATAACACTATTTGCTCTACTACGCGGATACACACAGCCTTTTATCTCGCAACTAGCAGAAAAGTTAGCCAAAGATTTTGATTTCATGAGACATATTGACAAAAAGGTCAACGAAATGAGCGGTGGCAACAAAAGAAAGCTCAGTACAGCGGTTGCTCTAATAGGAGACCCACCAATCTTGTATTTGGATGAACCGACAACAGGTAACATATAATGCATATGTATCGTATGTTCAATAAATGAAAAAGTGTACAGTGCCATGATTAAATATATATTTTTTAAATTAGGTTGGCTAGGCGCTTTAGAAACTGACAAATAAAACATCAGACATAACAATTATAATATATAATTTGAGAGTTGCCAACCTACGATATTTTCCATAGCACTCAGAGGTTTTCTTTAATTGAACATACGATACATAGGCGTAGCCAAGGGAAGCAACGTTTCAGGTGAAAATAATTGACATATACGTTTTTTGCAATTCATTGTTTGACTCTTGAACTTGTAAATTAGGAGCATTCTTAAAAAGTGTAAAGAATTTATTGATGCACATACAATAAATTCTTTACACTTTTCCAGAATGCTCCCAATATTGACGTTTCATCACTTTTCGACATTTTGAACAACTTTTACATTATCGACAATTTTGACAGTTTTAACACTAGATGCGCAATTTATGACTTTTATTTTTTATTTTAAATAAATATTCCTATGATTATGTTTATTGAAAAATTGATGAAACAAATTTCAATTATTTTTTTAATTTAATTCACAACTACACATTATTTTTAAATTATTGGCAATTCTTCGTGACTTTCCGTTAATTTGAAAAATGTTGGCGGTTTTCGTGAATTTAGAAAATTTTAGTTCATTTTCAATGTTTCGAGAATTTTCAAGGAATTTCTAAAATTTTAGTTAATCTTTACCGATTTTTTTAACTTTCCCAAGATTTCATTTAGTTTTTAAAATTCCTGATTGTTCGTTATTGTTCGTTAATTTTAAAAAGATGATACTATTCGTCAATTTTTCAGTTGGGAGCATTCTAAAAAAGTGTAAGTGTAAATAAATTATTGATGCACATATTAGACTTTTTTTATTAAATGGGAAGAATATTTTTAACTTTACTTTGAGAAAAGCCAGAATTCTTCAGGCTTTTCTGAACTCGAAATTTTACTTCATGCTTAATCTGGGATTAAAAAACACTCGTTAGAGAACAATGAATAGGTTTTTCAAGAATTTCATTCGTTTATAAAATCTTATGTGGATCCCAATTTTCCAATATTTGTAAATTTCGAAGTTTTTAATAATCTATTAAATTTTGACGCGTTTCACGAAATTCAAAGATTTTCGTTAATTTTGTAAATTCTGAGTTTCGTAAATTTTAAAAATGTTGACACTATTCACGAATTTTCTAGATCTTCGTCAGATTTTAAAACATGAATTTCCAAGAATTCCGCTGATCTTCAAAATGTCCATATAAGTGAAGTTTTAAGAAGTTCATTAATTATTATAGTTTATCATTTTTAATAAAATTTTAAAATGCATCATGAATTATTCAGCATTGCCCTTAATTTGCCCTCCTGGACATCAAAAAATCGTATATTTTTGACGTTTTACGTGACAATAATTGGCATAGCATAAGTTTTTAACAAATATGTTGACTCATAAATTTGACAATAAAGGAAACTGCAAAATAAGTTTCCGATTAATTGTCTAACGAGGGTTTCTACTCCCAGATTAAGTATTTCGAGTTTAGAAAAGCCTGAAAGTTTTCCAGGGGCGCGCGAGCGTTGCGAGTCGCGCCCCAAGTAGTCCAAATTTTCAGGCTTTTCTAAACTCGAAATTTCACTTCATGCGCTACGCGTATAAATCACTAACCTCAAGTGAAATCTCCAACTAATTGATTAGAGTAAAATATATTTAGTATGTCAATTATCAATTGTTCAAATTACCGGGAAAGTGCTATGATGGACACATCACCTTTTTTTCACCATTTTTTATTTTGTTTAATACTATTTTATGTGTCATATTCGTGCTCTGAACATAACTAACAATTTGTTAATGTTTTAATCGTATTATTTGCATATTTATTATTATTATTAATTTTAAAATTCCCTGACTTTTCGCTAAATAGGCCGAACTTTCTCGACTTTTCGAAGACTTTTCCCCATGAATAAAATCCCCTGAACAGGGATGGGCGTCGACGTGTCGACTTTAATTGTCGACGTGACAGCACATCGACAATGTCCAGAACGTCAACAAAGGCGACAATGTCAACAGAACTACTTATAGGTTATGTTATTATAATGTATATGTTGTGGTTATCGATATTTTTGGATGCTTTAGATAATCTGTAAACTTTAAAATGATTTGCTAATACCGCATCGCATTTTGTTAAATACTTTGACTGTTATACTTACGGAAACAATTGTCGACATTGTCGACGTCAGTAATGTTCTACAAAGAGTCGACGTGGTAATTGACGCGTCGACAATGACATTGTCGACGTGACATTGTTGACGCCGCCCATTCCTGCCCATGATTTTTACAGTTGGTCGCCACTCTGTTACCAGAGCTGGGACGAATCCTCGAAAAAAGAATTCGAATCACGAATCCGAATCACCTAATATGATTCGAATCACGAATACTCGAATAAATTATTCGTAAGAGATAAATATGATTCGAATCAAAGATTCGAATCCTGTTTTTTCGAATCACGCATACAAATCCTTTAAGAATAAATTTGATATTATTATTTTTTTGCAACTAATAATATATATATATCGTTACCAGTTGTTTTAACAAAAATATTCAAAACCTAATTATTTATTATTAACACTGAACATCGTTGATAACAGACTAAATATCTGATTCCCTGTTACTCCGATTAAAGATGTATTTGTGTGTTTCTAAAGTTCACTTTAAATCAGTGTTTTGTACGCGTGGCGCATGAAGTAAAATTTCGAGTTTAGAAAAGCCCCGTGAAAATTTGTCGAGGGTCGCGCAGCGACCCGAGACAAATTTTCGGGCTTTTTTGTGTGTTTCTAAAGTTCACTTTAAATCAGTGTTTTGTACGCGTGGCGCATGAAGTAAAATTTCGAGTTTAGAAAAGCCCCGTGAAAATTTGTGTGTTTCTAAAGTTCACTTTAAATCAGTGTTTTGTACGCGTGGCGCATGAAGTAAAATTTCGAGTTTAGAAAAGCCCGAAAATTTTCACGGGGCTGTTCTAAACTCGAAATTTTACTTCATGCTTAGCCTGGGAGTGGAAACACCCGTTCAAAACTTCAAACTGGACTCTATTATAAAATCGACGAATGCCTGAAAATTACGTAAATAAAAATTTCACTGAATATCATTAAAACCGGAAAAGTCAGAGAAAAGTCATGGAATTATATTCAAATTGACCAAAACACTAACAAAAAAGCCATATGATATTATTAAATTTGTTAAAATCAGCAGGCAAGTTACAAAACACGTAAAAAATTATAAAATTAACTTAAATATTGACGAAAACAATGAAAACAATTTAACAAAATGGGGATTTCCCACAGAAGAAAGTTATTTTAAAAGGCCAGAGAAAATAATCTTGAATCAGGGAAATGTCGGAAAAATTTAACATTTCAGATTGTGGGTACCATGTTAGTTTTACTTCAAATAATATTAAACAAAATTTTGAAAACTAGATTATTATCTCTAAAAATATTTTCAGTCATTTAATGTTCTTATCAAAGCATTCAGTTTGAAGTTTCGACCGAGCGTTTCCACTACCAGACTAAGCATGAAGTAAAATTTCGAGTTTAGAAAAGCCCCGTGAAAATTTGTTGAGGGTCGCGCAGCGACCCGAGACAAATTTTCTGGGCTTTTCCAAACTCGAAACTTCACTTCATGCGCCACGCGTATAAAACAGTGCTTTAACGAGAAATTTAAAAACAATCAATCGTTAAAAAATCACAATTATTTCGAATTATTTTTGATGATTCAAATCCTTTTGTAAGTATTCGAATCCTTTTATAAATATTCGAATCTTCTTATAAATATTATAATCCTTTTATAAATATTTGAATCCTCTTACAAGGATTCGAATCACCCGCATTTGGATTCAAATACGAATCCTCTTAAAAAAAAGTAACGAATCCGGATCACGAATCCAGTTGAACTAAAGTATTCGAATGCCTCTTTTCAATCCTCTAAAAGGATTCGAATCCTGAATGATTCGAATTCTGCCTGTTACATAAATAACTATTTGTATAGGTATGGATCCAGGAGCGAAACGTTTCCTCTGGAACGCTTTGTGCAAAATTAGAGACAGCGGCAAATGCCTGATCCTGACCTCGCACAGCATGGAGGAGTGCGAAGCCCTCTGCACCCGTTTGGCGATTATGGTCAACGGAAGCTTCAAATGCCTAGGCTCCACACAGCACCTCAAAAACAAATTTTCTCAAGGTTACACCCTCACCGTCAAATTAGGCAAGATCCAGAACGACAAGCCAGTTTCCAGCGATCATATCGAGGCTCATGTGGTCAGATCATTCCCGTCGGCTGTTTTGAGGGAAAAACATCAAGAGTTGATCACCTTCTATATTCCTGACACAACTGTCACGTGGTCTTCGATGTTTGGTGTGATGGAGGATGCGAAGAGTACATATAATATAGAAGATTATTCTTTAGGGCAATCAACTTTAGAACAAGTGAGTATTGAAAGTATTGCGAATCCAGCTGTAGTATTACTTCAAGTTATGAAGCTGGAAGCAATCCTACATGTTTGGCTTTCGGTTTTGAGTAAAATTCTTTGATTTTGCTACCCCAAACTAAATTATTACTCTTGATTAAATTTCTTTGCGTAATATAAAATATTAATTAATATACAGGGAGTTTTTCTTTCAAGTATACATATCCTAATTATATGCTGTAAATCTTTATATATTTAAATATTGTATGAGCGTTGTCCACTCCCAGGTTAAGCATAAGGTAAAATTTCGAGTTTAGAAAAGCCTCAAACGCGACCAAACCAAATTTTCAGGCTTTTCTAAACTCGAAATTTTACTTCATGCGGCACGCGTATTAAACTCTGATTTTATGTAAAGTTCGCAATATACTATTAAAGCAGTATGCTAAAGACGCATATTTTGAACTTCACTTAAAACCAGTGTTTTATACGTATGGCGCATTAAGTAAAATTTCGAGTTTAAAAAAGCCTGAAAATATGGTGTGATACGCGACCAAACCAAGTTTTAAGGCTTTTCTAAACTCGAAATTTTATTTTATGCTTAATCTGGGAGTGGAAAACACTCGTTAATAGCTTCAAATTAAAAAACAACGAATATCGGAAAATTTACAGATTATGCATATGTATACTCAAACGAAAAATTCACAGTATGTAATAATTTACATTAATGTATTTTTTAGGTCTTCCTAACATTCACAAATCAACAAACTATTGGGTAGCTGCAAAATTCATTATTTATTTATAAGTTGTCACATTGAAATTTAAATAAATAAATTATTGGAACAATTTAAAAAATAATTTGTGATATATTTTTAGAAATTTTAATAATTTATATTTGTAAAAATGAAAAAAAAACGCGCTAGGTATATTTTATAAAGTACGTAAAGATACGAAATGATGTAAGAAAAATTGAATAAAATCGAAGATAATAAAATAATTGTTATTATTGAAAATACCACTGATATTTAAACTCACCTTTTTATAAAATACGAACTGTAACTCCATGGATCAGAATAAAATAGTATGTTACATAAAGAGAGTCGAACAAAGCAATTTAGACACAGAGGCAGTACTCGAATACAAGTACTTAAACTTTGTACTTTTCGTGTACTCGTTACTCAAAATTTGTACTTTTCATGTACTCAGTACTCAGTTCAAAAGTACTTTATTTTTAAAGTATTTGTACTTGTACTCGGCGCGTTTTTAAATCACAAAATGAACTCGAGTACATTTGGGTGCTAAATGTATTCAATAAACTACCAATTCTAATACAAATTGACGGGAGGAAACAGAGCTTGGACGAATCCTCGTAAAAAGAATTCGAATCACGAATCCGAATCACCTAATATCATTCGAACCACGAATACTCGAATAAAGGATTCGTAAGTGATAAATATGATTCGAATCAAAGATTCAAATCCTATTTTTTCGAATCACAAATACGAATCCTTTAAGAATAAATTTGATTCTATTATTTTTTGCAGTCATTATTATGATATTTATCGTTACCAGTTGTTTTAACAAAAATATTCAAAACCTAATTATTTATTATTAACACTGAACATTGTTGATAACAGACTAAATATCTGATTCCCTGTTACTCTGATTAAAGATGTATTTGTGTGTTTTTGAACTTCACTTCAAATCAGTGTTTTGTACGCGTGGCACATGAAGTAAAATTTCGAGTTTAGAAATGCCCGAAAATTTGTCTCTCGACAAATTTTCACGGGGCTTTTCTAAACTCGAAATTTTACTTTATGCTTACCCTGGAAGTGGAAACACCCGTTCAAAACTTCAAATTGAACTTTATTATAAAATCGACGTATGGCTGAAAATTACTTAAATAAAAAAATCACTGAATATCATTAAAATCGGGAAAGTCAGAGAAAAGTCATGGAATTATATTCAAATTGACAACAACACTAACAAAAAAGCCATATGATATTATTAAATTTGTCAAAATGAGCAGGCAAATTACAAAACACCTAAACATTTATAAAATTAACCTAAATATTGACAAAACCAATAAAAACAATTTCCCAAAATGGGGGTTTACTACAGAAGGAAGTTATATTAAAAGGTCAGGGAAAAAAATCTTGAATCAGGGAAACGCCGAAAAAACTTAACATTTCAGGTTGTGGCTACCATGTCAGTTTTACTTCAAATAATATTAAACTAAATTTTGAAAACTAGATTGGTATCTTTAAAAACATTTTCAGTCATTTAATTTTCTTATCAAAGCTTTCAGTTTAAAGTTTCAAACGAGCGTTTGCACTCCCAGACTAAGCAGGAAGTAAAACTTCGAGTTTAGAAAAGCCCTGTGAAAATTTGTCTCGGGTCACTTCTAAACTCGAAATTTTAAAATAAAACAGTGATTTAACGGAGAAATTTAAAAACACACAAAAGACATTTTTTAAGGTAATCCTCACAAGTTATTCGAATTATTTTTGACGATTGAAAACCTTTTGTAAGTATTCGAATCCTTTTATAAATATTTAAATCCTTTATAAGGATTCGAATCACCCACATTTGGATTCGAATACGAATCCTTTTAAAAAAAATGTAACGAATCCGGATCACGAATCCAGTTGAACTAAAGTATTCGAATGCCTCTTTTAAATCCTCTAAAAGGATTTGAATCCTGAATGATACGAATCCTGCCCAGCTCTGGGTGGTAAACGAATCTAATAAACTTTTTGGAGGCGGTTTCCTTCGAGTTAATTAGGGGAGAACTCTCATTTTGTGATTACTAATGAGTCTGTTAATTAATTTATTGATTGTGTCTATTTTGTAATTTAATGAAACGCCTATTTTCCTGGTTAAACTAATTAACTCGAAAAAAACCGTCTAACAAAAGTTAGCTAGATTCGTTTACCAACCATTAATTTGTATGAGAATTTGTAGTAGATTGAATAAATTGAGTCTTTCTCCTGCTTTTTATGTCAATACAAAAATAAAAAGTTTACTTGGCAACACTTTTGCAAAAACAAACCACCTAGAACAATCCGCAATGTATTCAATAAACTGCAACAATTGCAATAAAATATACGTAGGTCAAACAACGCAATATATTAAGAAGATTTAAAGAGCACCGACATTATTTTAAAATTCAAAACCCGAACAAATCTACGATCGCACACGATTCATTAGAAACATGACACACATTTTCGGTTAACAATATTAAACATTTAAAGCAGTCAAGTCATCGTAGATTAAACATGCTTGAATCCATTGAAACGTACAAAAATACAAATGTTTTGCCTAATTTTGATCTTAGTCCCTTAGTTAATCCATTATTAGATTTATTACCCAAAAAGAGTCCCACCAAGAATGTAATCCCACAGACAACACACACCTTAATTACTTGTTGCTTTTTCCTAAATCCCTTTAGCTATATATACCGCGCAAATAGTTGTAAGAATTCAGGGTGTTATTGATAATGAGCACATTGTGTTTTGAAATGTACATCTAACGATACAAATAAAAAGTGAAGTAAGGAATAACAGTATTTTTATGTGTGATATGAAATCTCGTCATCGGCTTGAAAACAACATCAATGCACTTGATGATTTTTACCCGTTAAATAACATGATATTGCGATTTATCAGAACATTACCAACAAAGGTTTTGATTGATAAATTCTGTGCATTTTTGCCAGAAAAAACATTCAATTTGAAAATTCTAACAAATGTTGTCCACTCCTCGATTGAGCATGGTTAAGTAAGATGCTATTGTATGGAGTTAGGTTAAGTTAGAATTCAAATTTTGGAGTTGGTCAGATGTCATTTTGTGGAGTTGGGTTAGGTTAGACGTCATTTCGTGGTTAGAATTCATTTTTTTAAGTTTTATTTGATTAGATTAGATGTATTTTTTAGAATTTGATTAGATTAGATTAGCTAAGTCAGAATTAGTTTTGTGGAGTTAGGTGTAGGTTAGATATTTCTTTGTAGAGTTGGATTAGCTTAGATGTCATTTTATGGAGTTAGGTAATGTTAGAATGCATTTTGTGAAGTTGGGTTTAGTAGATGTTATGTTGTATAGTTGGGTTATGTACAGCACGGGAAAACCCCGAACCTGTATATACCTACCTCCAAATGTCACCGGTTACCTTGTTCTAGAATTGACAGATCTCCATCTACACCTAACGGTTGCAAGTTTAGGGGGAACCAAAATCTACCTGGCATCAGCTTATCAACCCTATGACTCACAGCACAGTTCTCCGACACAAGAATTAGAAAGGTTGATAACATACTGTGAGGCACAAGGGAAACACATGATCATTGCACATCATACCGTCTGGAGTAGAACCAATATAAACCAAGGAGGTAAGCCACTACTGAAATACCTCATGGGCACATCTCTAAACATTCTAAACAAAGGTAATGAACCAACTTTCATAAACCCAGTGAGACAGAAAGTGATTGACAGCACACTGATATCACAAGACATAACTTACACCACGGTGGTCTGGAGGGTGCACAAAGAGGCAACCATGTCAGACCACCACATACAGAAACCTCCGAAGAACGAACAGGTCTAAGTATCGAGACCTTCTCGAAGTAGCATTTGGCTGCCTTTACGCAGAAAACACATACAAAAACACACCAAGATTCGAGGATGCAGCAGACAAACTCTCTCTCGATTCCTACAATAAATCATGGCCGGTGAGTACACCTAAGGAACGGAGGAAAACACTATGGTGGAACGCCCACCTTGATGACATGAGAAAAAAGCCAGGAAACTATTCAACAGGGCCAAAAATAACAAAACAAAAACGGACTGAATTGCGTATAAAGCACACCGAGGCACCTACAAAAACGAGGTTTGCAACAGACAAAGACAAGCCTGGAGGAAGTACTGCCGAGACATAGAGTCAACGAGTACAGCCGCCAGACTCAAAAAAAGTGCTAGCCAAAAAGGCACACTATCTTGGAAGCATCAAACAGGAAGACGGGGAACTTACCTCAAATGAGACTGAGGCACCTACAAAAACGAGGTTTGCAACAGACAAAGGCAAGCCTGGAGGAAGTACTGCCGAGACATAGAGTCAACGAGTACAGCCGCCAGACTCAAAAAAAAGTGCTAGCCAAAAACGCACACTAAATGAGACTGAGACCTTCCAACAAATGTTACACTTCCCTGGGTGTGAATCCCCAAGAAACAGTACCAAACAGCGAAGACAGAGAGCTAGCTTGGAAATAGTTACAGACAAAACCATAGCATGGCCAATCAAATTATTTCAACCATACAAGTCTCCGTGCCCGGATAGTATCTATCCGGCCCTTCTTCAATAGGGACCACCTACGTTTGTGACGCTGCTTGTGGCTGCCTCATGCATCGCTCCATTCCCAGGTCATGGAGAATGGTATTCATCCCTAAGCCATGCAGGAATGACTATAGGAACGCAAAATCATTCACACCAATAAGCCTATCCTCGTTCATGTCAAAAACGCTAGAGAAACTATGTGATCGACACATCAAAGACAACGTTCTCAGATCCAGACCGATACACTAACACGACTACACACCAGGCAGAAGCACCGAATCCGCACTACATCTTGTAGTCTCAAGAATAGAGCGGGCGATACTGAACAAAATGCGGGCGATAACGAACAAAGTAACCTCACTTGGTGAGTGAAGGCATTCAACAGAACTGGTGTCAACAACATGCTCTGCGGGTGGATAGGTAATATGCTCCGCGGCAGACGAGTAACTGCATCTCTGGCAGACGTCAAAATAACAGCTTCTGTCACCAGAGGCTGATCACAGGGTGGACTCCTATCGCCACTCCTGTGGACGATTCTATACAATAAAATATGCGGATGATATAGCAATACTCCTGAACGGAAAATATGAAAACTTCCTCTGCAACAGAATGCAAGAAGCACTAAAACTTGTGGAGGACTGGTGCATAACCAAGTCGCTATCAGTAAACCTCACAAACACAGAGGTAGTGATGTTTACCAAAAAGCATAAAGTAGAAACATACAAGCTACCAAAACTATTCGGGATTTAACTAAAGCTATCAAAAGAAGTCAAATACTTAAGAATTTATTTAGATTCCAAACTAAACTGGTCAAAGCAAAGAAAGCAAGCTAAGCTTTCTGTCAATGCAGAAGAGCCATAGGTAATACCTGGGGACTATCCCCAAAGATAACGTTATGGATATACACAAGTATTATTAGACCGGCACTCGAATATGGAGCCTTAGTCTGGTGGACGCGGACTAATCAACAAGGGGCGATACAAAAACTAAACCACATACAGAGGCTGGCCTGCTCGTGGACAATAGGACCCTTCAGAACAACACCCACTGCCACCATGGAAACAATACTATATCTTCCACCCCTTGACATTCACATCAAGAGTGTAGCAAGACAAACAGCAGAAAGACTGAGAGCCATGAACACATGGTCAGATCAAATCACAGCCACAGAAGAACACGGAAACATACTCAAATGCCGACCTTCCCTACTCAAAAACAAAACAGATCAGAAGATTTCTCAGTACATCTTCGAACAGAAATACATCGTGAACCCAAAGCAGCAGACACTATTGGAAGACTGTGTATGGATCAAATACAAAGACAGGCTGTGGGGCGGGTATGTACTCCGAAGACCTGGTATCCGGAAACACCTTCCGATAGTAGCACATGCCACTGCAACACAGACCGAAGTCTACGCGATTTTAGAAAGCGCCAAAATAATAATAGACAGGAAAATCAGTGAACGAAACATAACCATCGTTACTGCCAGCAAAGTGGCCTTAGCAGCAAAAGTACCAATATTCAGATATTTGAATATTCGAATATTTGAATATTTCCTGTGCTCGAACTACTTCGTGACTACAAGGCTTCTTTTTGTCTATTCTTTTCATAAAAATAAATATAGTCCATAAAACAATTTTGAGTTGCCGGTACAGGACAACAAAAGTCTAGCGATCCTTTCTCGGTTTTCATTCATGTGCAAACTTCAGAGAATATTTTTAATTTTTACTTAGAACTAATCTCTTTTATTTGTGTTATTTTTTTTAATTCTCATTTATTTTCTTATCATGTTATTTTATTAAACAATTTTAGGATTTTTTTTTTTTAGAGAGTTAGAAACTACATCTAATACACCCCTTGGAAATATTTATTTTTGAATCTAAAAAATCTCTGACTTTTCGGTAAAAAAAACCTAAATTCACTGACATTTCTAAGACTTTCTCGGTTGGTTGTCAACCTGTTAAAGCTTAGTAAATTTACTGCACAAGACTAAATTGTTTATAGATTAAAACATTGTTGATTGTGAAATTAAGATGATTAACTTCAATTAACGATTATAGTATGTAATACTTACTTTCTTATAATATATAATTACGTTTTCTATTTAAATCTATGAATTCAAAAATTCGAACTTTTTTATATCTAAATATTTATTTGAACATTTGAATTTTCGAATATTCAAATATTTGAATATGTAATTGTTTAAAGTTGACTAAATGTGGTATGTAATTTTGAACACTGTATATATTATAATTACAAAAATAAATCCCTATTGGCTATTTTTGGGTATAAGCTTTTAATAGCCAATATTACATCTCTTCGATTTTCTTTCCTTCGGGGATACAAATTTCAAAGTGAATTATGAAAAAACAAAACATTTTTAAAAATTGTCAAATATCTAGAAAACTGTTAAGATTTCTTTCGCAGAATTTCATGTAGAATCCAAATTCATTATAAAAAATATAGCATTATATTTAAAATAAGTAAGTTGGTGTTTACTTTCGGTACAAACAAAAGTTGTATAATCTTGAAAATATACCAATACCAATTAGAAGTCCATAAACTTTTAATGTGCGGTTTTAGTGGGACACCCTGTAAAAAAACATTATTCGTCAACAACTATTGAACTAAAGTTTTTTGTGTTTTAATTTATTGTGCTCAGTACTTTGTATATGGAGGGCAGTACGCGAATTGAAATGTAGATGATTCGAATACTTACAAAAAGATTCGAAAACTTACAAAACGATTTGAATCCTCCAAAAAGAATCCAACACCTGTCAAAGTTTTGCTTATTGGCTAAGGAAGTGGGCATGGTCGAATTCTGCCGTTATATGTTGTGAAGCAAGCAGATACAGTAAGTACAAAGTAAATGTCACTAAGTACATAGGAAGCCAATAGTACTTAGTTACTTCGAGCGCCTAGAGTAGTTAGCACCAACTGCTCTATGGTTGCTTGTTTTAAGAAAACAGTATAAGTTATAGGAAAACTCGTATTTTATTGTAATTATCATGTAAATAATAGCTGATGAATGTACATTACAAAAATTTGTTTTGATTACAATAAAAACTCTTACTAAATAGGCCCGAATTCATTTAAAAAAATATATGTCGACAACGTTTACCTTGAATCAACTTAAGTAAGGTAATACGCACTTACACCTCAACGAAAACTCCCGCCGGTATTCCTTTAAAAAAAACACAAGGGATCAAGTATTTACAGTTTATATACAAAAACTATTGACGTCCAGTTGAATAGGTAAAGACAACAAACTCTATGCAAAGGCTGTAGATGTTGCTACTCAATATACACACTCAGTTATGTACAAGATAAAAAAATCATGTAAAAAAAAATTATTAAATAACAAATAATAGTATCACACTGAAAACAATTTAAGGGTTGAAAAGAAAAATTATACAAATGGTATTTATAATTTAAAAAAATAGTAAAGATTTTTTTGTAACTTATGTAATTAAAACATATTATTGATTAAGTTGATTAAGTTGAAGGATCTCAATCAATGGTTTATTGCAACTTTATTTTGTGTAAAGGAGTAGATGGGGTATGTTGCACAAGCGTTAGACATATCAATTGGAGCCAAAAAAAAAGATTAATTATAATTAAAAATAAAAAGCTCATAGGAACGAGCACCAAATTGAGAAACGCCTACCAGCAGACTGCGAAATTTCCTAGAGATCCCATCCACTCCCATTTGTTTTTATAACGTGGATATAATTAAACGTTTGGCAATGTAAAATGCCAAATGTTTTATATTGCAAAAACATCATCGAAACACAAACTTCTTTTTTAAAAGTTGATCTAATTTTAATGTGGGCAACATTTTTAAAACGTAAAAAAACAGGGCTAATCTGCTAAACATTTAAAAAAAATGTGTAATTTGGGTGCCTATTTAAATTATTTGTACATACAAAGACATTTTTGTTTTAAGTGTACGCATTGTTAAGCATGGGCTGTGAAATTTCAGACATTCATTGCTTTTGTTTAAAACCATATTCCCACTCCCAGATTAAGCATGAAGTAAAATTTCGAGTTTCGAAAAACCTGAAAATTTGCTTTGGTCAGGTAGCGAAGCGAAGCGACCAAACCAAATTTTCAGGCTTTTACTAAACTCTAAATTTTATTTCATGCTCCACCGGTATAAAACACTGAAATATTGTGAAATTTATACTCCTAAATCAGTATTAAAAATATATTGCTAAATCAGTATTACAAACATACTGCGAAAGCAGGGTTAAAAATATACTGCTTAACAAGAATATTTAAAATTTCAGTATATTTCAGTGTTATATACCGGTGGCGCATGAAGTAAAATTTCGAGTTTAGAGAAGCCTGAAAATTTGGTTTGGCCGCTCCGCTTTGCGACGCGACCAAACCAAAAAGCCAGCCCTTTCTAAACTTAAAATGTTACTTCATGCTTAATCAAGGAGTGGAGACACATGTTAGTAACTTCAAATTGAACTTATTAAAAAAAAGCAACGAATGCCTCAAAATTCATACGCATCGAGATGTGTATACTTGAAAAAAAATTCTTTGTATGTCTTTGTATGTTAACGTCTGCAACCCCACCAATAAATATTCTCAAGAGCTTCAATTGAATATAAGTTTTTAATTTAGATAAAACATAAATTTTAAGGTTTTCTTTTAAGTTAAAGTAAACTTTAACTAGTGATGGGATCATTCGAACACAAATAATAGATTCGTTCGATTATGGAAATAATTGAATATTTTGAGATATTTCGGAGATCACTCAAATGTTTGCTCAAAACAGATCGCTCAAATGATTTGCTCGAGAGATGTCTCGAGAAATTGTTCTTGAATAATTGTTCAAGAGATCTCTCGAATGATTGTTTGAGAGATCTCTCGAATGATTGTTTGAGAGATCTCTCGAATGATTGTTTGAGAGATCTCTCGAATGATTGCTCGAGAAATTGTTCAAGAGATTGCTCGGGAGATCACACGAATGATCAATCAAATGGTTGCTCAATGGATTTATAAAAAATTGCTCGCTGCACTCACTAATTTAATTTATCTGAATCATTTTTGCAACACATTACAAAAAAAAACCTTGTAAATCTATAAAACATAGCTAAGATTATGTGAATGCGAAATTCACCAGAATATCGATGTTTCATTGACATTTTAACTGGATACGCTTCAGCACATGGGCATTTCAACTAAGGCTTTTTTTTGTCGCATTATCTGAAATTGCACCAAATCTTCGTTCTTTATAGGAATTAAAAATGTATGGTTGACACTGTAATTATTCTTAATGTTTTTTGATGGATTTTAAAAACTGAATTTTTGCCATGAGTGTGGCTCGAGAGATGTCTCGAATGATTGCATACGGCCTTAGCCTAAATTAATTATTAATTAATGGTCATCATAACTAAATTATTCTATTTTGATGCAGGCATTTCTGTGAATTAATTGCATTGTGTTTTCGAACATCTCGAGATATTCCGGAGATCATTTGCGAGATTGCTCAAATGACTGCTTGAGAGATCACTCAAAAAATTGCTCGAAAGATTGGTCAATGGATTTGCTCGAGAGATCTCTCGAATGATTGGTCAAGATATCTACTACATTATTGCTCGAGAGATCGCCCAAATAATTCCTTGAGATCGCACAAATGATCAATCAAATGGTTGCTCAAATGTCTACTTCTTCGCTCGTATGATCATTCAAATTATTACTTGTATGCTCATATTCAAATTAACCCTTTCACTACGAGGAGCGTATTCATATGTTTAATTTTTATTTACTCCATGTGCGAGCAGGGCACGAAGTTTGTGTACTTTTTCAACGAGTTTATACAGTGTACAATTAAAAATAATCTATGGCCAACTTTTGTTTGTTTTGTTTTTTTGCATTTTCCTCAAAGAAAATACAATGCAAGCCAATGAAATGATTACACATGGTATACGCCGGTACGGAGCTGGGACGAGAGATAAATATGATTTGAATCAAAGATTCGAATCCTGTTTTTATGAATCACGAATACAAATCCTTTAAGAATAAATTTGATTTTATTATTTTTTTGCAACCATTAATATATAAATATCGTTACCAGTTGTCTTAGCAAAAATATTTAAAACCTAATTATTTATTATTAACACTGAACATCGTTGATAACAGACTAAATACCTGACTCCCTGTTACTTTGATTAAAGATGTATTTGTGTGTTTCTGAACTTCACTTCAAATCAGTGTTTTGTATGAAGTAAAATTTCGAGTTTAGAAAAACCCGAAAATTTGTCTTGGGTCGCTATAAGGATTCGAATCACGCACACTATGGATTCGAATACGAATCCTCTTAAAAAGTTAAATGAAAGTATTCGAATGCCTCTCTTGAATCCTCTAAAAGGATTTGAATCTTGAATGATTCGAATCCTGCCAAGCTCTGCGCCGGTATGAGCCTGCGCTATGAAATACGTACGGATACACATTGTGTTTTCGAGCACCGTACACGGGGCATGCAGTTGAAATTCAAACTACGTAGCGAAAGGGTTAAATTTCTTTACACTTTTAAGCCATATATTTTTTTCCTAATTATTATAAATACTATAAAGTATAGATAAAATGCATTACTAAACTAATACATAATATTTAAAGTTACACATATTCGGGCCGATTTCATAAGCGAAATGTTAAATTTAATGTACATGTTATTGTAGAACATCACAATCTATTTGGTATTTACTATGAATACTAAGATGTGAGATTAAAGAATAAGATATTGAGAACTAACATGACCGATGAGGGTGCTGGCATCACACCAAAGAAAGAGTACTGTCGATCAGCTGTTCCGGCCATTTATTAGGTGTTTTAGTAATTGGCTGCATTTAAACTGACTATTTACACTTGTGTGGCTAATTGAAACGGTGTTGTTAAAATTATAAGATATTTAGTGGTTATAAATGGAAGTGGTACGAGTAGAATATGTTACAGAAGTTAAGAATTTTAAATTGTTTATATTTTAAACATAACCCCCCAAATGTGTGTATAATTTTAATTAAGAAAAATGTAATAATATGTTTATATCAGTGCAAAATAGAATTAATGGCACATCTTAAATTTTTTATCAGAAAGGGTGCTAAGACTGTTTTTGAAGATGATCATTGTTATGTTATTCATGATAAACGAGAAAAATCAATGTGTTGAGCGGTAAATGAAACTAAAATTAATTTTTATTTTCTCTTCTGACACAATATGTAAGCTGCACCACCAGTGTTTACTAACACTTAATTCACTTATTAAAAACTATTCCCCTTTTTATTAGTTAATGCAACACCAATGCAAAACATAACCTAAAATTATATGGTCGATATGGAAATCTATGGATGCTAAGTGCCATATTTCAACCTGCTATGAAATTGTGCTCCTGTAAGCAACAGTTTGGCAGTGATTTTAGATCTTTTGGGTTTAATTTCAACATTTATGAGACAAATAAAACACAAAAAAACATTCTCACACGTTGTTTCTCTAATATTTTTTCCTGCCACCAGGTGGCGTATCGAACGCCTTGGTTCTCAATACGTTAAATTTAACTTTTCTCTAACAGAATCACACCGAATGTATAAGTATGTATTTAGTAGTGATGTTTGTATTAGAGCATATTTGATATCGAAAATTAAAATATTTCTGCTAAACCATCTTTCTTGATCATAAAAAACGTTTTGGTTTAATTTTGATTTTAATACAATTTAATTAAAGTATATTATAGTACTTTATTGTTTGTATTACACTAACAAATTACGATTTACAGAAATAGAATGAAATCATTTATTTTCATTGGATTTCATTTTATTGCGATAGAATATTATCTAAATTATCATTCGATTGATCACACGAACCACAGAGCAATCTATCGAATGCTCTCCAGCAATCATTTAAGTGATCTCTTAGGCAATCTTTTAAACGATCTTTCAAGCAATTATTTTAACAATCTCTCGAGCAATCATTTAAGCGATCAATTATGAATATCATTCGATTATGCCCATCACTAGCTTTAACACTGTTCTAAGGATAATATTAACATTTTCGTATTAATGAAACATTTTAGTACATTACTGTTGTTAGTTTACAACTAATGATAGCATGGGACCCCTGTTTAAGGCACGAGATCTGTGTTATACATAACCTTAATGGCCATAGTAAATTAGGGTTATTTCGAATTTACTTGATTAATCTATAATTCATAAATGTATATACCTATCTAATCAGCAAATTTTGAACAAACATAAACAGTATAAAATAACCTTTAAATTACATAAAAATGCGATGTTGCCACAGTTATTTTATCAATAGTTCAAAACTATCTAATAGTATGTAAATTTTGTTCTATTAATACGAAATGTTAGTATCGTGTTTATATGGATATAGTACAAAGTAACTAGCATTAAACTATAATGATATAAACGGCAATTCGATTAATAAGGCTTAATGATGACTACCTTTTGATTATGAAGTGTTTTATTTTTGCTGACTTTTTTTTTGTGAAATTGTTTGTTTATAAGATTTGTCCAGCAATGAATATTTTCAACAGGTTGACTGCCGTGTTGTTTTTACAGATGGAGATTTTCATTTAACGTGAATCGTATTTGATTCACATGGCAGTCAACGTGTTAATGAAAGGAATAAAACTCAGTTTGCTAGTATCACACACTTGTGTTATTTGCATGGTTGTAGTTTCAACCTAGGTCCCTGACTATAGTCACTAGAATAAAACAAGTGTCAGCTTAATTTATCCTGTGTGATTTAACATGCATCACAAAGTATTCATATAAAAATACATTTGTATAAGTTTCGATTTCAATCCCCGAATTAACTAAGTAAAACGTAATTAAATATAGTAAATACTGTGAATTTCAAAGTTCAAGTTTACAATAGGGTAATAGCGCGTCTTTGGTTGTATCTCTCGGTTTAAGGCATTCCACGCGACGAAATGAGATTAGAAATCGCAGCGTGTAGCGTAGTCAGACGTCCACTGTGATCTCCTCATCTTCGTCTTCCCGCTTCGTGTTCATCAAGAAGGCTTGAGGTAGCGTTTGAGGAACTGGTGAAAATGATTCGAAAACTGAAAATAAACAATTTGTTTAAATTTTACAAATTCTCATTGGTAAATAAAGTGTCAGCATGCAGTAGCATAGATAACTATTTAAGATGGCAGGGGAATTGACTTAGTATTTTATTTCATAAATTTAGTTTTCTAAAGTTCTTCACAAACAAGTAACAAAATGGTTCACTTAGATATAAATAAAAATAATAACAAAATAAATTCCCAACCAGTAAAAAACAAGTGTTGCCTTTTAAATAGTTTTGTTTAAAACATTTAATTTGTCAATTTGGTTTTTTTTTAATAATGAGATGTATATTGAATGAAACATAACCTGATTTGAAAATGTTATCATATTTTAAAATCCAACATATTTATTTGACTTCTTTAACCCCACTTGCGGCAACAATAAAAGATGAATGAGCTGGTTTTGAACTTTGGAATAAATCAGTGTTTTATACGCGTTGCGCATAAAGTAAAATTTCGAGTTTAGAAAAGCCAAATTTTCAGGCTTTTCTAAACTCAAAATTTTACTTCATGCTTAATCTGGGAATGGAAAACACTCGTTAGAATAATATTAATGATTTCAATAAGAACATGTTAGTTCAGCTTTAGTGATTTTATTTCAAATTCACGATTATTTTAATTATGTCATTGATTTCCAGACATTTTTATAGTTTTTTCCATTCTAAATATTCTAATAGTTTTAATAATTTTTAATATTTACGATTTTCTGTTTTTATACAAGAAATTACGGAACTCTTGAAAGTAACTAAAATTTGACCAAAGCCCAGCCCGGGCAATGCCTAACGTAGTTTGTCAATTTTTTTTCCTACTTAATTTTTTACAAGTTTGTTTTTTTAAATTTTGTTTGCTGACTATTAATAAATAATATTTTTGATATCGTATTGATCTTGAATTTTCCAATATTGACAATTTTTGCTCATTTAAATCAACGTTTTGAATAATTTTTTCAATGTTAACGTTTATTTTTTTTTTGATAAATATTATTTGTATAAAATTCAATTTAGAATATTTCTGTAATTTCTAGCTTATTTTATCAATTACAATGTTGACAATTTTGATTATTATTTCCTTTATAAATTATATTTATAGAATTTGTTTTGTCTAAATTTATATAATTTGGGAATAGAATAATAATAAAAACTATCAACATTTTAAATAAATAGTGACAACAATAAATGTTGTCAACGCTTACAAAACTAATTAATAAAATACACTAAAAATAGAAATCTTCAAAATTGAACATTACACAATTGATATTAAATTTTTTTTGGCCAACAAATTTTCCAGATTTCTATAATAGTATTAGTATTTTTTTTTATGATTTCTTATTTTAATTTACTTTGCTAATATTGATTTTTTGTTGTTTTATGATGCTTGTTAGATGTCAATCATTTTGATATTTTTCATCATTTCTGAATATTTTTTTTACTTTTCACAATTTATTTAAAAAGCGTTTTTTTAGTGTTTTGGTCAATTTGAATCAAATTCTCTGACCTTTATTGACTTTTTCTCGTTTAATGGTATTCAGGAAATTTTCCTTCTAAGTAATTTTCAGGCATTCGTCGATTTTATTACAAAGTTCAATTTGAAGTTTCGAACAAGTGTTTCCACTCCTAGCTTAAGCATGAAGTAAAATTTCAGGCTTCTCTAAACTCGAAATTTTACTTCATGCGCCACGCGTATAAAACACTGATTTTAAGTAAAGTTCAAAAACACACAATTGGATTTTTAATTAGAGTAACACGGAATCAGATATTTGCTCTCTTATCAAGGATGTTAAGTTAAGTTAAAACAAATGGTAAAATATTATTAAAATATTAATGGTTGCAAAAAAAAAGCAAATTTATTTTTAAAGATTTGTATTTGTGATTCGAAAAGACAGGATTCGAATCTTTAATTCGAATCATATTTATTTCTTACGAATCCTTTATTCAGGTATTCGTAATTCGATCCATATTAGGTGATTCGGATTCGTGATTCGAATCCTTTTTTGAGGATTCGTCCCAGCTCTGGTATCTACTAATTTACCCGATCAAATAATCGTTTAAATTAGTATATACTATTTTACCTGATCAAATAATCGCTTAAATTAGTTTATACTTATTTACCCGATCAAATAATTGCTTAAATTCTTATTACTATTTTATCGATCAAATAATCGCTTAAATTAGTATATACTCATTTCCGCATAATAATCGATTATACCGATATATTTCAATAACCGACAAATTACTAATTAGTATATCGATTATTCCCATCACTACTAATAATCAGTAAATATTATATTTAAAATATCTGAGCTAATTTTATCTGTAAGTTTCAGCAAAAGTTGAAAAAAAAGGGCAATTTATCATTTTGAGAGTGTCAGATTATATTTAAAACGATTTAAAAAAAATCTAATCAAAATGTAGACTGCAACATATTGATAAATAGAATATCCAATTTTTTTAATTTCAATAAGTATTTATAAATTGAATGATTTTTATAAATTTTAATAATGAGAATTTAGTAATTTTTCTTGTTTTCAATACTGTTTAAACAAAAAAGAACCTGTTTTATAAAAAAAACGCGTTTGTTTTAATTAAAATAGAAAAAATAAAGAACCTTTTTACACGTATCACAACCCTGTCGCTTATAGAAAAAGATCATTTTCCCATTTTTAAAGACTCATGGGGGGATTGATCCCCTTAATTCCCCCCTATTTACGCTACTGTTACCACATAAGGCAGAAAGGTAAGGGATTGAAGCAAAAATATACCTTTGAGATTTAGGTGTTCGTTTAATTGCTCTATTGTGAGGTTGGCGTCTACTTCTATTTTCACGTGCGGGAGTATGACGTCTTGCTTCAACGGCTGCAGCTGGTGTATGTGTTGATGGTGTTGTGGGTGCTGGTGAGCTGTGAGGGTTGTTATTGGAGACGGTTGCGAGTCCTGGTAATGCGCCACGACGTGAGACAAATTTAAAACCTGTATAGGAAAATATGATTATAATTTTTTTTTATTTTCAATTAGCTAATAAACTTCAGCACGAGCCATAATTATGTTCATAAACATACATTAAACATGTATTTAACTGACTAATCTCACTAGAGAACAATTTTTTTTTTAATACAGATTATTTAAAATAATCAAAATAAAACATTTATATTACAAGTTGTTAAAAAAATTACAGCAAGAATAAGTCTTGTATTTCATTTTAAATTAGTAGAAAGTGAAATAGTTAGATATTCCCGAAACTTTTAAAACAAATTACAAGAAAAATAAACTACAAGGGGTCAAAGCTGTTCTAAGTACAAGTAAAATGTACTAGAGTACTAAGTACTAGTACTCTACATAAAATGCACTCGAGTACTAAGTACAAGTACCTAACAAAAAGTACTTAAGTATTATTTACTCATGTCCGTCTGAGCTCGGTGTAAGAATAGGCTCAGAGTATGCCCGCTTGTCGTAAAAGGCGACTAATAGGGCCTTCTGTCCGAAGTCCTACACTATGTATCCTCACCTCACATCAAGCCCTTCCCGGCCGTCGTGTCGTGGCCAAGGGACTGCACAGGGTACCCAACGATGCCGGCTGTCTTAGAACAGCCGTTATACCACGTGCCCTTGGGACGTATCTGATATGACTCAAGGGTGAAGGGGGTCCTGGCTTAACCGCCCGGGCCGAGAGGAGATAACCTCACATAAACCCCATGGTCACGGTGGAACAGCCTATGCCTACTTCCATGGCTGCCAGCAAGCACTGGTAGCTGGCCAGATGGGTAAGTCTGGTCACCAATAGGCGGACTCTGGATACCTGCCGACCTCCAGATTTCAATAGGCTTACTCAGGCAAGGGAGCACGGCCTGAGTGGACCTTTATTTCTGCCCATCTCGTGGGACCATTTATGGACCATAAGAATAAAACCAAAACCCCGGACGAGGGGGGGAGCCTCGTGACTTTACAAGTGGAGGCGATGGAGACTGGGGTCAATCCCGCTCCAGAAAAGCCAGCACAGACCTCTCCAGAAGGCGAGCGGGAGACAGTTTCCCCTGGCACAGAGGAGAGGCTGTTAGCAAGACCCAGCGATGAGGACATCGAGAAGATGACGAACCTCTCGCTAAAATACAAGAAATTCGGGGGAGCCGCAAGAAAACGACTCTCCAGAATGCTCAAGAGCGGAATACCGTACGAGACCGCCTTGAGCACCGTAATCGAGCAAGGCCGTAAACGTCGTGAGGCCGAAGGGACCGGTACCCACCCCGAAGGGGCGGAAATCCAACCCAAGGCCGACACGACAAAAAAACGGCAACGCTCTAACGTGACTACCCCTGAGCAGGGCGCAAAAAAGACCTGCAAGAAGGACACACCGACAGACGTCACTGCGAGGGTGTCGAAGCTGTCGTACAGGGCTGCAGTCGCGGGTATCAGAGTGGGTATAGTCCACACTGACTACCCCGGCACTGCCCTGACGACTGAGCAACTCACGACACTTCGCAAAAGCATCATGGCGGAAGTAGACAGGCTGCGGGACAACGGACCGCCTGTCAGGTTCCAGGGATGCACAGCAAGGCCAGGCTGGCTGCTCCTGACCTGTGCGAATGAGCCAACCGTCTCATGGCTGCAGGAGGTGTTAGTACGCCTGCAGCCGTGGAGCGACGCGAGGCTCAAACTCGTACGGGGAAAGGAGCTGCCTAAACCAAACATATGCGTGGCCTATATCCCAGACGACGAAGCAGGAGAACGGCTCGCGTCAGAAGTAGTCCTTAGAAGACTGAGGGTCATGAACCCGGGACTGCAGGCTCAGGAGTGGGTAGTTCTACGCCATGAGGATGCAGGACCGGGGCAGACCTGGACGTTTTCGATGGACGACGGGTCATTGGCCTATCTCAAGGAGATGGACCTCAAACCCTACTTCGGCTTTGGACAGGTGACGTTCAGGGTCAAAGGCAGGGACAAGGAGGCCAATAAGCCCCCTGCTGCAGAGCCAGGGGAGACAGAGGAGGAGCGGACTCCAACCACCCTCTCAGTCGACCAGGTGGCCGGCGGCAGCGGAAGACCAAGCGAACCCCAAAGGACACATCCTAGGCCTACATCGGCCAAGGGTAAGGGTCCACTAAGGGGCAAGGCACACCCAAAGAGGGGCGGTAAATCGACCTTCCGGGGAGCCAAATCACCGTCGGGTAAGTGATGTACCCGACGGTGAGATGTGTGCAGGCCAACCTGCACCATGCCAAAGGAGCCTCTTTTCTCCTTGGCAAACGGTTCAGAGAAGAGCGTGCAGATATCGCCTTCATACAGGAGCCATGGGTGACTAGCACAGGCCGGATAAGCGGCCTGAGCAACATACCAGGTAAGGTAATTACATATAGTTCGGGGCAAAAACCCAGAGCTTGTATATTAATCCGTAAGGACATTGAATACTTTCTGTTAACAGGATACTGCACCAGAGATGTAGTCGCTGTGCAGCTGAAACTCCCGGTGGGGAAGAGCAGGCTGGACGTAATAGCCTGCTCGGCATACTTCCCGGGGGACAGCGCAGACCCACCACCTCCAACAGTTGTGAGAAGACTGGTGGCCCACAGCAAGAGGGAGAATATCCAGCTTGTTGTGGCATGTGACGCCAACGCACACCATCTAGCGTGGGGCAGCACTGACACCAATCCGAGGGGTGAGTCTCTATTAAACTTTATTATGGGGGAAGGGCTAGCTATACTTAATACTGGCAACGAACCTACCTTTGTTACGAAAAATCGCGCAGAGGTATTAGATATTACTTTCTGCTCAAACTACTTGAGCACAAAAATTTCCGACTGGAAGGTGTCAGAAGACCCCTCCTGCTCTGACCATCGGAACATTCAATTTAACATTGAAGCAGGCACTAGACCAATAGTGGAATACCGTAATGCTAGAAGCACTAAGTGGGACGGTTATACGCGTACACTTGGAGAGCTTCTGGGATCAACGGCACCCACTATTAAAAGTCATGAGGACATTGAGACGGCGGCGGAGCATATCTGCCGATCAATCGTCTCAGCGTACCATGAAAATTGTCCACTACAAAGGAAAAAGGACAGTAGAAATGTCCCCTGGTGGAACAATACATTAGAAAAAATGCGAAAAGAAGTCCGGAAACTATTCAACCGGGCTAAGGAGGCGGGCAAATGGGAACCGTACAGTACAGCTCTAACGGAGTACAATAAACAAATTCGCAGGGCCAAGAGGGAATCTTGGAGGAAGTTCTGCGAGGGTATTCATGATACTCCCCGTAGTGCAAGAATCCACAAGATTCTAGCCAGAGAGCCGGCGCAAGCACTTGGATCGATAAAACGACCTGATGGCTTATATACGGCCTCTGGTAAAGAGACGTTAGAGATCCTGGCCCAAAATCACTTCCCAGATTGTTCCCTTCTAAGTAACGAAACACCGGATACAATGCTTCCACGGGATCGAACTAAGAGACCGAGGAAGCAGGACTGGAAGGTGGTAAACAAAATCGTTACCTACAGATCAGTAAGTTGGGCGGTCAAATCCTTCCAACCATACAAAGCACCAGGAATAGATGGGGTCTTCCCTGTCTTACTCCAAAAAGGCTTGGAGAAAGTAATCCTCCACCTTATAAGACTGTTCAGGGCGAGCCTAGCGTGGAATTACATTCCAACTAGCTGGTCGGAAGTAAAGGTAGTCTATCTACCTAAGGTGGGAAAAACAGATCCCCTACCAAAATCCTTCCGACCTATAAGCCTGATGTCATTTATCCTAAAGACCCTGGAAAAGGTGCTGGATGGCTACATCAGGAGGGAGATACTGAGTATTAACCCTCTTAGTGTGCACCAGTATGCCTACCAAAAAGGGAAGTCAACGGACTTGGCGCTGAATAACCTAGCCGGGAAAGTTGCGCAAACCCTGGACTACAAGGGAATTGCGGTAACAGCTTTCTTGGACATAGAAGGGGCCTTCAACGCTGCTCTGACGGGATCACTCTGCAAATCCGCGAGGGACAGAGGGGTTCCACCGGCTATTACAGGCTGGATCAGAGCAATGCTCGATACCAGAACCGTGACAACATCACTATGTGGCGACACGGTCAAGCTGAGGACTGCCAGGGGATGCCCGCAGGGAGGGGTTCTTTCCCCCCTGCTGTGGTCTTTACTGGTAGACGATCTGCTTGCAATAATAGATACGCTTGACGTCGAAGTGCAAGCGTATGCTGATGACATAGTCATTCTTGCAAGGGGCACGGATGAAAACCAAATCTGTGAAGCCATGCAGGAGGCACTGGATGCGACTCAGAACTGGTGTATAGGGGAACGGTTAAACGTAAACCCTAGCAAAACATCAGTTGTCCCGTTCACGAGAAGGAGGATCCTGAAATTGAGACCTCTTACTCTACGGGGAGAAACCATACCATTTGTGGAGGAGGCGAAGTATCTAAGAATCACCCTGGATAAATCGCTGAATTGGAACTCCCACTTGGACAAGACAATCCGCAAAGCAAGGTACGCCCTGTGGACGTGCCATAGAATTTGCGGGAAGTCATGGGGATTAAACCCCAAGCAAATGTACTGGCTATATGGTTCGGTCATAAAACCAATAATAACCTATGGCAGTATCGCCTGGTGGCCGATTACAACTCGAAAAACGGCCATATCAAGGCTCTCCTCACTGCAGAGAATGGCGACAGTGGCGGTAACTGGAGCCATACGCACTGCCCCATCAGCGGCGCTGGAAATGCTACTGAACCTCACCCCCCTGCATATCCTAATACAGGGCGAGGCCAGATTGGCAACGTATCGATATCACCACGCGGCCCTATTGGATCCGAAGGTGATAGTCTTCACACCAAATGGGCTGTCAACTGCCATTGAGGCGGATGACACCCTAAGTATGAGGACTGACTACGCAGTCACGGACTACTGCGAGGATCAGCCGTACAAGGTCCAGTTCCCAAGCAGGGACGACTGGGAGCGACACAAAATCACCCCAGAAAAGGTTGACTCCTACTGGTACACTGACGGCTCAAAACTGTCCACTGGAACAGGAGCCGCAGTCGTCGGACCAAGGACTGAACTTTACTACAGCCTTGGCAGGTATGCTACCATACTTCAGGCTGAAATATACGCCATTGAAATGTGCGCCCACGAAATCCTTTCAAAGGGTTGGGCGGGCAGGACAATAAAAATATGTTCGGACAGCCAGGCGGCCCTTAGGGCCCTGGCATCTTCTAGATGCTCCTCGCTGGCTGTACGGAACTGCAAGGAAGCCCTCTGCCAAATGGCACAGGTAAACGGGGTCAGTCTGATGTGGGTGCCAAGCCACTCTGGCGTGGAGGGAAACGAATTAGCCGATTCCCTAGCCAGAGAGGGGGCGCGTACAGCCTACATCGGACCAGAACCCGCTCTGGGGATACCCAGATCAACAGCTAGAGACCGTAACAACGGATGGATGAGACACGAGGCACAGGATTTCTGGCAAAACCGCCCTGGGATGAGACATTCAGAGCGGTAACAAGTGGACCATCTGCGGCCAGGACGGCCTCATGGTTGAAGCTGAGCAGATCAGATGTTCACACATTAACTGCTCTCTTCACTGGACACAGCCGTCTAAGGCATCACCTTAACAAACTAGGACTGAGCGACACCACTGAGTGCCGCCTATGCCTAGAGGATGATGAAACAGCAGAGCACGTCATATGTGCCTGTCCAGCTGGCAACCAGATCAGGACCACGGTGTTTGGCACACCAAAGCTAAACCTGAAGGACCTGGAGAAAACTTCACCTGACAAGATCCTTGACTTCATCAAGAAGATGGACTTGGAAGGTGAATTGTAAGGTCGGATGTTCGACCTTAATTGTGAGCCACAATAGATCCTTGCGGTCGCAGTGGAGGGTAGCATAACTACCCACTCACTTTCAATAGAATAGAATTATTTACTCATTATTTATCGAATAGAGAAGCCGTGTACAAGCCCAAGTTAGTTACTACTAATGGATTTGGTCTATCTGTATTCTACCAAAATAGGACAAAATTATTTAAACTTTATAATGCTGTTTTCCCGAATGACTTTGATGTCATATGTATTTCTGAATCATGGTTACATTCCGATATACGAGATAACGAAGTTATCGATAACCGATATATTATATATCGCTGTGATCGTTACAATATCACATCAACTAGTTCAAGAGGCGGCGGCGTCTTTATTGGAGTAAATAGGAAGTTAAGCTCTTCTCTAGCTACTGTGAATTCTGAAAATCGTGAAGAGATTTGGGTGTCTATCAACGGCCAGAATATTATTGGCTGTGTCTACATTCCTCCACGATCAGCTGCTGAAATATATGCCGGACATATTAGTGCATTACCTGAAATCATTGATCAATACTCAGATTCCAGCATGCTTTTGCTTGGGGATTACAATCTACCGGAAGTGAAGTGGATCATCAAGGATGAATGTATTGGATATTTACCTATAAATACGGTCAGTGAAAGTGCCCGTCTCTTATGCGATGGTGTTATGAGTGGCAGTTTTTATCAGTTTACCTCCTTTATTAATAATAGCGGTAATATTTTAGATCTTCCTTTTTCTAATGTTTCCACTGTAAATTGTTCTATCTCTGATCCATTAGTGAAGTGTGGCAATTATCATCCTCCGTTACTAGTAGATTTTAATGTTTCTAGCAGTTTATCACCCTTAGATAAATCATTTCACTATGATTTCTCTAATGCTGATATTGTAGGTATATGTAATTATATTGGCAGCTACGACTGGTTAAATATGTTTAAGAGTACCTCGATAGAATATGACATTAATATATATTACGAAATTTGGTTGGTTCTCAAAATTTCTAATAAGTTTAAAAGCGGACAGCTCACAGAAATTTTAAACGGTCAGGCTCTAGGAATGACTCCTCAAATTTTTCTAATTTACATGCTGTCTGCAAAGATGCTATTGTTAAGGATCACATAAGTTATATCGAGGATGTTGAGAGGAGTATACCTTATGATGTCAATATATTTTAGAAATATTGTAAATCTAAAAATGGCAGTGGTGGAGGTCGTTCATCCATTATGGCATATGGAACGCTGGTCGCAAACTCGGTTACTGGCATAGCGGATCTATTTGCAGACTATTTTGGGAATTCATATTCATGTCCAACGTGTACATTGGTCCTGAAGTTAGTGAGTCCAGTGACCTAATATTTAATAACTTACAATTTAGTGAGACAGCTCTGTCTTTACCTCTTACTAAAATAATTTAGTCGTTCTCTAAGAGATGGATTCTTCACATCTCTTTGGAAGCGATGCTACACTGTCCCGGTCTTTGAATCAGGCATAAAGATATTTGTTCACAATTATAGAGCGATAGTTATTCAATCATGTTTTCCTAAATTATTAGATAAGTTGGTTGTGAAGTATATGTTAAAAATGTTGAAACCACTTTTATCTGAGCAACAACATGGATTCTTTCCATTCAGATCTACTGCTTCCAACTTGTTTGTATACTCCAATTTCATTACCGACGTGATGGAGGAAGGGGCAGTGGTAGATTCGATCTATACCGACTTTAGTAAGGCGTTTGACAGAGTTAGCCACTGTAGGCTTTTATACAAACTCCGAATGTATGGTGTTGCTGGGTCCATGATTGAATGGCTCCGGTCATTCATAAGTTGTAGACAACATGTGGTGAAAATAAATGATGCAGTTTCTGGTTCTGTAATTAATACAACTTCAGGTGTGCCCCAGGGTTCTCACCTTGGGCCATTGCTATTTCTCATCTTTATCAATGATATTGGTAAAGACATTCAATCAATTTTTTTAACGAAGGATTTATTTTATGCTATGCTTTGCATATCGTATACTGAATGGACTGATACTTTGCCCATCTATATTTTTGTCTATTGGCATTAACGTTTCGATATGGACACAAACAGTTGAAGGACGGATATACCTTATACTATTCTGGGAAACCAGAAGGAGAAAGAAGAAAAGAAGGTGTTGGAATTATAGTAGCAGAAGAAATAAACAGGAAAGTCACAAAATGGAAGCCCACCTCATCGAGAATCATAGACATAGAAATAGATATAGGAATAAAACTAGCTATTGTGTAAATTTACGCCCCAATCCAGGGATCAAAAGAAAAAGAACTAGATGAATTCTATACAGAACCTCAAGAAATATTGGACAATCACAAAGAAAGCACGGAACACATAATAGTCAGTGGAGACTGGAACACAAGAATAGGAAGTGACGTAGAAATGGGCCAAGGATGCATCGGAAAATTCAGAGAAAACAGCAGGAACAGCAATGGAACCAGAATGACAAACTTCTGCATAGGAAACAGCCTAATAATAGGAAACTCATTTTTCAAACAAGACATATACTACACATATGAAGACATAGAAAGGAACGTCAGAAGTATAATAGACTACACAACATATACCCAGGAGATGGAGAATTTAGTACAATCAGTAAAAATAAGTAAAGAAGCAGAACTAAGTACGGACCACAAACTAATAATAACAAGAACAAAGCTAACAACTACAAAAACGAAACCTGGAAAAGCGCATAAGAAAATAAAAGTAGAAAGGTTAAAGGAAGAAGAAATTAGAGAAAAACACGAACTTGAAATAACGGAGGTGCTAACAAAACTGAAACAAGAAGAAAACCAAACACTCACATTAAATCAAAAATGGACCAAACTAAAAAACACCATGATAGATACAGCTAAAAAGATATGCGGAGAAAAGAAAATAACAAGTAACAGCAAGAGAACAAAATGGTGGAACAACGAAGTAAAACACAAAATCAAACAGAAGAAAGAAGCATGGAAAAAATACCTACAAACAAGGAGAAGTGAAGACAAAGAAGCATACATAATAAGAAGAAACGAATCAAAAGAACACTGCAAGAAGCAAAAAAGAAAAGCTGGGAAGAATTCGGGGAAGAAATCCAACAACTAAGCGAAACAGACAACAGAAAATTCTGGAAAGCAGTCAAATCCTTAAGGAAGAAAAGAGAGAAGAACATAAGAAGTATAAGAGATAAAAACGGGTGTATACAGAGCAAAACAACAATGATAGTAAAAACATGGAAAGAACATTACGAAGAAAAATTCTCACCAAAAAACAACACGAAAAGTGAAACAAAAACAAATGAAGTAGAGGGAAAACAAACACAAGACGAAGAAACAGAAATACAGATGGATGAAGTGACAGATGCAATAAAAGAACTGAAAACAGGAAAAGCTGCGGGACCAGACGGAATCACGCCAGAACTAATGAAGTACGGAGGCCAAAAAGCAATAGAATGGATGAAAGATATATGCAACATGGCATGGAAAGAAGCAACAATACCGACTGATTGGGAAACAAACGCGCTGGTCCCAATACACAAAAAAGGAAGCTTTACAGATTGCAACAACTATAGAGCGATATGCCTAGCCCCAGCAGCTATAAAAGTGTATAGCAAAATTTTAGAATTAGAATTTAGAAAGGAGGCTAAGACAACAAATAGAACACAAACTAGCAGAAGAACAAGGAGGATTCAGGAGCAAAAGACAAACCACAGATCATATTAGCGTACTCCGGAAAGCAATAGAAGCAAAAATAGAAAGAAACGCAGAGCTATATATCACCTTTATCGACCTGAAAGCAGCATTTGACAATATCGACAGAACAAAACTATGGGAGACCCTACAGCAGCTAAATATATCATCAAGCCTATTAAAAGCAATTCAGAGTTTATACACAAGAGTAAGAGGAATAGTACAAAATAAACGGCATTACATCAACAGAATTCGAGATTAAAATTGGAGTAAAACAAGGAGACTCACTTAGCCCCCTACTGTTTATCATATACATGGACAGAATATACAAAAATTGCAAACACAGAACACCTAAGACAGTATGGGGATATAAAAAACTGAAGGCGTTACTAATAGAGGCTCTAATATACGCAGATGATGTAACACTAATAGCGGACAGACCAGAAAAGATGGAAAAAATGATAGACATATGGACAGAAGAAATAGACAAAATGGGTATGAGCATAAACACAGACAAAACAAAAATAATGGAAATAAAAGGGTGCAAGAAAGATAACAACACAGAATATACATGCAAAGGAACAAGATTGGAGAAGATAACTAACTACAACTACTTAGGAACAATCATTAGCAACGACGGAAAAATAGACACAGAAATAGCCAACAAACATAAGAAAGCAAACAACATCTACTATGCGATAAACAAGACAATTCTAGGCAAAAAAGAAATAAATTCAAAAACGAAACAACATACAGGGTGTCCTCGAATGGTCTGTACAACGCTCTACCACATATTCTCTGAAACAAAATAAGACGATTTAACTAAACTTATCTCTATCCAAAGTGGTTCCTAAGCCATCTACGAGGCCTCAAAGATATTATTTTTTTTCATTATTTTTCAAATATTTTTATTTTGGAATTAGGTAATAAAACCTAATTTGGCACATTTAATTACATTGATACCATGCACTTTTTGCGATATGTTTCTTTATCCTACGTTTAAAGTAAGTGGTCAAACTAGGACCATCGACTTCTTAAGATACCTAAATCTTTTTATTCAACAGGTCAAATCATAAGGAATACTTTTTTTCTGCAAGATCATTCAATTTTACTAATTTTTTGTCTCTTATAAAATTTTGCTATTTTCCCCACAAAAAAAATATTTTTATTTGTCAAAACAACAAAGAAATAAGATTCTAAAAAAAAAAACTGATTCATTATTTACAAAAATAGAAATTGAGACACCTGTGAAATTCAGTTATCGGTGATTTTGTGACGTCAGTCATGTACTCAATTAATGAATTAACTGATATTGTTTTAGTTTTTGGGTTTTGTGAAGGTAATGGCCGCAAATGTGTAAGAGTGTACAGTGAAAGATTTCCAAATCGCCGAATACCAAACCATCAAACATTTGCTTCCGTAGAAAGGCGACTTCGAGAAACTGGCCGCTTAGAATACTCTGCGAGGGATTGTGGTAAAAGACGCACTGTACGAACTGTGGATGTTGAAGAAGAGATTTTAGAACGGATAGATGAAGATCCATCTAAAAGTACCTGGCGTTTAGGTGCTGAACTAGGCGTATCTAAAAATGTTGTGCATAAGGTGTTTAAAGAGCAACTGCTATACCCATATCACATTCAAAAAGTTCAAGAGCTAATGCCTCAGGATCACGATAAGCGACTTCAGTTTTGCCAATTTATTGTTAATAACCAAATTGACAATTTGAATTTCACCAAGACAATTTTGTTTACAGACAAAGCGTGTTTTACCCGAAGAGGTATAACAAATCTTAAAAATGAACATGTTTATTCCGAAGATAATCCACATGCAACTAAAACCATGCATTTCCCACGGCAATTTAAAATAAATGTTTGGGCCGGTATAGTAAATGATATTATTGTAGGACCAGTAATTTTACCACAAAATTTAAACGGAGAACAGTACTTACAACATCTTCAGGAATTGCCAGTCTTACTGGAGGATGTACCGCTTTTACTTAGGCGTGATATGTGGTTTATGCATGATGGGGCTCCACCTCATTTCACTTTACCAGTGCGTACTTTATTAAACCAAAAGTATCCCGGTAAATGGATTGGGAGAGGCAATGACGCACCAGTGCCTTGGCCTCCACGTTCCCCGGATATCGCCCCAATGGACTTTTTTTTTGTGGGGAACTATTAAATCTATTGTTTATGGTAAGCCCATAAATACGCACGACGAATTTTGGGCGCGAATACAGAATGCGTTTCAAACAGTTAAAAACAATGTTGGTGTTTTACAACGTGTCCATTTTAATTTTTTGCGACGTGTAAATTGTTGTATTGCTGAAAATGGCAATCAGTTTGAACATTTGTTGTGAAACTAATAAATTTGTGTTTATTATTAGGTACCTATCTTTATTTCTACTTTGTTAATTGTTTTGAGAAGCAAAATATTGTTCACAATTTTATAACTTTTTTTTGACAAATAAAAATATTTTTTTGTGGGGAAAATAGCAAAATTTTATAAGAGACAAAAAATACGTAAAATTGAATGATCTTGCAGAAAAAAAGTATTCCTTATGATTTGACCTGTTGAATAAAAATATTTAGGTATCTTAAGAAGTCGATGGTCCTAGTTTGACCACTTACTTTAAACGTAGGATAAAGAAACATATCGCAAAAAGTGCATAGTATCAATGTAATTAAATGTGCCAAATTAGGTTTTCTTACCTAATTCCAAAATAAAAATATTTGAAAAATAATGAAAAAAAATAATATCTTTGAGGCCTCGTAGATGGCTTAGGAACCACTTTTGGATAGAGATAAGTTTAGTTAAATCGTCTTATTTTGTTTCAGAGAATATGTGGTAGAGCGTTGTACAGACCATTCGGGGACACCCTGTATGTACAACAAAATTGTAATCCCCTCAGTGCTATACTCCACAGAAACAATGACCACACTACCGGTACATAAAAATAAATTAACCACGATAGAAATGAAATTCCTGCGAAAAATATCAAACCTCACAAATTTGATAAGAAAAGGAACGAGGAGATATATACCAACTTAAAACAGGACACAATACCAAACAAAATAGAAAAGAAACAACTAAATTGGTATGCCCATGTCAGGAGAATGGACAACTATAGACTAACAAAACAGGTGCAGCAAACAACCATGGAAGGAAAGAGGAAACCAGGCAGACCCAGGAAGACAATGACCAACATAATTGAAGAAATAGGAGAGAGACATGGGAAAAGCGCAGAAGAGCTAGGAAAAATCGCGGAGAATAAACAGTTATGGAGGAGATGGCTCGATAACGAGTACCCGACGCCCTAAGGGGCAACAAGGGATAGCAGAAGAAGAAGAAGGCATTAACGTTCCAGTTCGCTCAACCAGACAACAAAATCTTCTTGCTGACGTACACAACATTACTCTGTATGGCTATAACAGACCACAGAGTAATTTAATAAGACATGTTAATGCTCATTACGAGTCAATAACATTTTTTGGGGTCTCCTTCAACTGTTTTAAAAGACTTTGTTTAAGTTCCATTAACTCATCTTAAGGTCCTTTATTATAATTATTTATTTGATCCTCCTTTATTAGATGTAATTTCTGTTTCTGATTGTATTGATTTGTGTATATTTTTTTTGTTTTGTGATTATTGTGTATATATAGTTGTATTTAATGGTCTCCGGTAATAAAGAATTATTATTATATAAAATGATTACATTAAATAAGTGAAACAGATTGAACATTTGATAAGTTAATAAAACAGACATTAGTTAAAATAGAAATATTTACCTTAAATCTTCAAAAATTGATAAACAATTAATATAATTAATCCTACGAAAACAGTAAATTTAAAGAAATCCACAAAATAGACATAAGAAATCGAATATTTTTAAAATATTAATTATTTGTCTTTGTCGTATTTTTGTGAGTCTGTCTATTTTTGCTTAACTTTTGTACAATTATATTGACTAAACTTGACTCACCCACGAAAGTATCATTACTTCTATTTGGAAATAAATAAATTGGATTGTATAGAATTGGATTTCATAAAAATCACCATAATTTATATTATTCCTATATAAATTGAAAAATCGAACATTAACAGGATTTCATTTGTTCACACAGAGAGCTTTTCTTAAGGGGATTATTGCAGTGTAACACGTCGATCGTGTTGGAAAGACCCACATAGTTTAGAGTAGCTCATCCGATGCCAAATTTACAGCATAAGTGGGGCGAATACAGGCAGAAAGAAAAGCGGCAGTTCGCTGTGCATTTGTGCATTGCTCCTTGGCATGAACGGGTGGGGTCTCGCGTCGCGTGGAATAGACAAAAAAAAAGCGTATAAAAAAGACGGACCGAAAGAAAGTGTCGATTCGTATTATTTAAACATGCTGATAATACATACAAGCTATGTATTGTTTTCAATTCGTTAGAAAGCAATCCTGTGTTATTTTTCGGTATTTACAAAACTGATGATTCTTATTCTTGTCATTATAACACATTATTTTTATGTGTTTTATTTTATTAAATTATAGATTATTTCTTAAAAATATAATAATAAAGTAATTCATGTTCATAAGCTCATTGTGAATATTTATATGCCGGACATACATATATGAAAAAAACGGAAGATAGGATTTTCAATGATATTTTTTAATTGGGAATATTATCTTCCCTAACTGCTATTGCCATGAAAATAATGTGTATTAATTTGGCCTCTGCCAAATTGGGTAAATACCCCAAATTTTGGGGAGAATTTCAATTTATATTCGGTCAAAAATTTTAGTTTTTATGAATGCAACAAATAAATAATAGATTGAGAAAAAATTAAACGGAAAGCTGCCCTGTTTTTTATGTTTAGTACAGGGTTTACAAAATGATGATGTGTATAAATAGGCTCAGTCAACTTAGCCCCCCGAAGTTCGACTTTTTTGAATAAAGCGATTGCGCTAGACCGGCCTTAGTTAGCGCCACAAAAATTAGAGCTAGCGCCATTTAGACAAGAAAAGTACGGGGATTTGAACGTTCGGGGGGCTAGGTTGATGCTAGCCCCCCGACTTTGGATTTTTTAAGTTTTTTTACACTATTCGGATTCCTCAGAGCTACACAACCCCAAAAAATGATAAAACATTTTTAACCCTGGCCCCCTAAAATGAGATGTTTTAATCAAATTGGGTGGAAAATATAACTTAAAGCTAGCGCCAAAAGAATATGACAAAAATATTCTCTCAAAAATATCAGGTAAAAAAAAGTTCACATCCAAATTTTGATGCGAGAGCTTTCAGATCCTGAATTTTAATACAAAATTATGTTTGGCATATAATATACCGCTTCCAACAAATATTTCGGCGTTGTAATTACTTTATTTATGTTCATAATCACCAGAGCTGGGCAGGATTCGAATCATTCAGGATTCGATTCCTGGATTCGAATCCTTTTAGAGGATTCAAAAGAGGTATTCGAATACTTTAGTGAAAACGGATTCGTGTTTCGGATTCGTTACATTTTTTTAAAAGGATTCGTATTCGAATCCAGACGTAGATGATTCGAATCCTTATAATAGGATTCGAATCCTTATAAAAGGATTCTAATCCTTATAAAAGGATTCGAATCCTCATACACGGATTCAAATCCTCCCAAATAATTCGAATCATCGCTATTAAGGCTGGGATTCGAATTCGATTAATTCAAATAGTTAAATATTCTAATACAAATATTTAAATCACTAAATTATTCATATTTGAATATAAATATTTACATTTTCAATAATTAAAATATTTGTAAATGCATATTTGGTTATTTAATCCTATAAAATTTCCAACCTTAATAGTATATTTTTAACTTCACTTGAAATCAGTGTTTTATACGCGTGGCGCATGAAGTAAAATTTCGAGTTTAGAAAAGCCCCGGGAAAATTTGTCTCGGGTCGCTGCGCGACCCTCGACAAATTTTCTACGCGGGGCTTTTCTAAACTCGAAATTTTACTTCATGCTTAGTCTGGGAGTGGACAACACTCGTTTGAACTTTAAATTTAACTGTTTATTAAAATCTACGTATGTAATATAATAAATCATTCATTGAAATCATAGAAAAAGATGCAAAATTTTACCTAAAAAGAACTTTTATAGTTAACTTTATAATTTGCTCGGCTCTTAATGGGTAAATATTCTATTCCTAAGAAAAACGATATTTGTTTAATATTAAAGTTGCATTTAATATAATAACAAACTGTGAATAAATCGACAATAATCTAGAAATATTGAAAATCTCGACATGTAGAAAATCTTGACGGTCCACTCCCAAACTAAGCATGAAGTAAAATTTCGAGTTTAGAAAAGCCCCGTAAAAATTTGTCTCGGGTCGCGCAGCGACCCGAGACAAATTTTTACGGGCCTTTTCTAAACTCGAAATTTTACTTCATGCGCCACGCGTATAAAACACCGACTTAAAGTGAAGTTAAAAACGCACTGAAAACCAACTCAACTTCGATAATTTTTTCAAAATTTGATGTTTTCTTTCCTATCCATGCCCTAAACCTTCAGATATTCATTGTTTTCTTGTAAAAAAAACTTCAATTATTTTATTACGCCACGCATATAAAACACTGATTTAAAGTTAAGAACGCACTGAAAATCAACCCAATTTCGATATTTTTTCAAAATTGGATGATTTCATTCCTATCCATGCTATAAACCTTCAGTTATTCGTTGTTTTCTTGTAAAGAAACTTCGATTCCCTGTAGTCCTTCGGTCCCCGAAGACCATGATTGGTCCTTCGAGCTGCATCCTTTGTAAAATGGTAATAAACTTAGTAATCTAGAGTGATCACTCAATTTGAAACTTCTAAGAACGAGTGTTGTCCACTCCCAGACTAAGCATGAAGTAAAATTTCGAGTTTAGAAAAGCCCCGCGTAGAAAATTTGTCGAGGGTCGCGCAGCGACCCGAGACAAATTTTCACGGGGCTTTTCTAAACTCGAAATTTTACTTCATGCGCCACGCGTATAAAACACTGATTTAGAATAAAGTTCAAAAACACATATATCGTAATTAATTAAAATCATTATTTAATCAGATATTTAGTCGGTAAATGAACATATTTCTTAATAGAAACTGATGGAATAAAGTGTTACTGGTTGCAAATGATTAAAATTTATTTTTAAAGGATTTGTATCCGTGATTCAAAAATGAGGATTCGAATCTTTGATTCGAATCATATTTTTCACTTACGAATCCTTTATTCGAGTATTCGTGGTTCGAATCATATTAGGTGATTCGGATTCGTGATTCGAATCCTGTTTTTGAGGATTCATCCCAGCTCTGATAGACACTGGCTATTAGAAACATGATGCCTAGAAGACAGTAGCGTAACTGACAATTGTGTTTTCACTCCTAGCTAATTTAAATCGTTATAACTCAAGAACTTACCGTACGATTTAAAAAAACTCTTTTGGCATTGTAATTACTATACTAATGTTTATAAACACTGGCAACGAGATAGCTTGCGCTAGTAAGACAGTGGCGTAACTGACGATTGTTTTTGATAATTGAAATCGTTATAACTCGGAAACTAACCGTCAAAATTTATTTTGGCATTGTAATTGCTATACTGAAGTCTATAAACACTAACAACGACATAGCTAGTAATATTAAAGGATAAATTAAAATCACTTGGTTTGTTTCACTATTTGTTTCTATTTACTCGACTAGTTCAAAGTTCACTCCTGATAATGCCATAAAAAGCGAAACTAGTCAAGTAAATAGAAACAAATAGTGAAACAAACCAAGTGTTTTTAATTTATCCTTTATTATTATTTCAAAATGTTTCACCAAGTGATAAATGAGAAAGTTATTCAAGAGATAGCTAGTGCTAGCAAGACAGTGGCGTACCTTACGGTTGTTTTTTTTTTTACTACGTGATAACTTAAATCGTTATTACTCGGTGGAAAACACTCGTTGGGAGTTTCAAACTGAACGCTTTTCAAAAACAATGAATGTCTGAAAATTTACCTAGTACACATCGGGTTATGTATGTACCTAATCAAAACATGGGTATCTTTTCGATGCTACAAAATTGTGATTAAGCTCCTTTCGTTGCTATTCAATTGACTTTATTTTCATTCTAACACAATCTATCTCAATATCCTAATTCTACAATATACAGGGAGTTTTTCTTTAAAGTATACGTTTTCCAAATTTAGCTTATTTTCTTTAAATCTTTAGATATTCCTTGTTTTTTAAAAAAAAAAGTTCAATTCAAGGCTTTAAACGAGTGTTTTCCACTCCCAGACTAAGCATGAGCCCAGAAAATTTGTCTCGGGTCGCTGCGCGACCCTCGACAAATTTTCACGGGGCTTTTCGAAACTTGAAATTTTACTTCATGCTTAGTCTGGGAGTGGAAAACACTCGTTTAAAGCCTTGAATTGAACTTTTTTTAAATACAATTAATATCTAAAAATTTAAAGAAAATAAGCTAAATTTTGAAAACGTATACTTTAAAGAAAAACTCCCTGTATGTTATTATGTTGTATTCAACTTAAATATTATTAAGTTATTACTCATATTAAGTTTAAGATTAATTTCTTGCCTGATGAAGGAGCAACTCTCTAAGCAAACCTAAATATCTAATCCATGTAAATATCTAATCCATGTTACATATCAAATATTTAGCTTAAATGTTTTGATAGTTGTTGCTTACATTATACGGCTCAGTCAACTTAGCCCCCCGAAGTACGACTTTGTTGAAAAAAACTTGTCAGTTAGGCTACTGTTTTCTAGGCATCATCTTTGTAATAGCCAGTGTCTTTGAACATACATAAAGTAATTACAACGCCAACATATTTCTTGAAAGCGGTATTTTATATGCCAATCATGATTTTGTATTGAAATTCAGCAAGTAAATGGTAATACGCATACAGGAGCTGAAAGTTCTCACATCAAAGTTTGGATGTGAACTTTTTTTTACCTGATATTTTTGAAAGAATATTTTTTTCATATTATGCACCCAATTTGATTAAAAAAATCTCATTTCGGGGGGCTAGGGTTTAAAATGTTTTATAATCGTTTGGGGTTGTGGGGGTGGCGCTAGCTTTTAAATTGGTAGCGCTAGCTGGCGCTAGCTCTGAGGAATCCGAATACTGTAAGAAAACTTGAAAAATCCAAACTCAGGGGGCTAGCATCAACGTAGCCCCCCGAAAGTTCAAACCCCCGTAACTTTCTTGTCTAAACGGCGCTAGCTCTAATTTTTGTGGCGCTAGCTAAGGCTCGTCTAGCGCAACAGTTATTTTTTAAAAAATCGAACTTCGGGGGGCTAAGTTGACTGAGCCGTATAAATAGAGGATTGCAATAACATTCAATTACAATTCATTTATTCCTTATTTACTTACTATCAAAATATGACTCATAAATCAGCCAAATTTGAAAAAAATATATTGGGCTAGGTGCAATGTTGAGCAAGAAGCTTGTTATTTGAAATGCATTATAATAACTACCTTATTATTATTATAGTTCTATTTTTTCGAAAATAATTAACAATGAATATGCACGCAGTTAAACCCTACATTTATTTAAACATTCGTCAAACAAATATTACCTGTGCTCAGTAAAAAATAGTTGATTTGTAACATAAATCTACAACAACGTCATATTGGTGTTATTCTTACTATTCTTATAGTTTTGATATCATTGATTCGTTGATGAAGTCGCAGTTGGTTCAAATAGATCCGATTGCTAGAAACTTTACAATTTACTTTAATAGCTTTATTGCGAGAAGTTTAATGGCATTTAACAACTGCTTTAACAACGAAAGATTTAAGACGAAATAATGATTTGAACAAGACTGATTGTTATTCGATTGCTTCTGGCTTATTAATCAGCTTAAAAAACTTTAAAAATAATTTCGTGTTTTCTATATTAGTGAACATGCAGTATAAAAAAATACTTATTCCATTAGTAGTCAGAAAGCATGAAAATAAAACACTAGTACAATAAAATATCGATTATAATTGCGAAATATTCATTTTACGAGAATAAATGCTAACGACGCGAGTCGTTTTTGTTAACTATGATTGAAAAAAGAAAAGAAAAACAAACGCAAAGCCGCGCAGCGTTCGCCGGCCCAGGGATAAACGCTGGCCGCATGCTGCTCGCCCCTCCACTAATTGTGCAGATGAGTGTACAACGCGTTCAACTAAGAGAAGATCCGCAAGGCGGCGGTATTTTACGGTCTAATTTTTCAAGATTTTTATTTTAACCTGACTCGGGCATGAGCTATCGCATCCTTATGAAATGTTCACATTATATGCCTTATAGTATAAACTAGTAAGATATGGGAATATTTTTTTTAATTTTGAAAAATTTAACATTATATTTTTCATACCTCTGAAAGCAAATTGTTTAAAAAAAAAGTACTTCGATATTTTACTAGATAATTGGGCTTAATATACGCTGTCAAAATTTCAACTTTCTAGGACCTTTAGTTTTTAAATAAACCTAACATTAAATTTCAGACCACTGTTATATTCCCCTTAAGTATACATATTAAAATTACAGCGAATATGCTGTAAATCTTTAGATATTTGTTGTTTTTTAAGAGAGTTCAATTTGAAGCTTTAAACAAGTGTTTTCCACTCCCAGATTAGGCATGAAGTAAAATTTCGAGTTTAGAAAATCCTGACAAATTCGCATAGCAACCAATCCAAATTAGGCTTTTCTAAACTCTGATTTAAAGTGAAGTTCAAATTATACTACTGAACCAGTATGCTGAAGAAGTATATTCAGAACTTTACATCAAGTCAGTGTTCAATACGCGTGGTGCTTGAAGTAAAAATTTTTTAGAGAAGCCTGAATATTTACTTCATGTTTAATCTGCGAGTGGGATCACTCGTTTAAAGCTTCAAATTGAACTCTCTTAAAAAACAAAGAATGAATATATTTGATTATTTTGTAAATGTTGATGAAATTCATCACTTTGCAATATTAATTGATTTTGTCAATGTTTTCGATCAGCTCAATTAATAAAACTTTTCGATGATTTTTAACTATGTGTCAAAATGTGTTGGGTTGCTTTCGCGAACATGTTTACAAAAATCAATAAATTTTACTACAATTGACTGTTGTAGAATTTTTACCAGTTTTATTCGTTTTTAAAAATTTCATACAATTTTTATATCTTTAAGAATTGCAATAATTAAACAAATACCTTTTTATTTCTATATATTTTATATGTATATTCTTGATATTTTTTAATTTTTTAAGTCCCCCCCCCCACTTCTATTTGGCTGGGACCCTGATTATTATTATTATTATATTTTACTCCCGCCACTGAAAAAGAATCTGCGGGCGCCCATGCACATCAGAATTGTTTTATTGTAAATCCTATTAAGTATCATGCTGTCCTCAACCCTAAAATAGAGGGGCCCGTCAGACAACCTGGCCTGGGGGCCCGAGTTAGAATGTGGGGGGACATGATTCCATCCCTACTGCAGGGGTTTTGGTTTTGAAAAACAGAGCTATTGAATTAACAAAAACATAGAGCACCTTGAATTTTGAAATACGAAGTCATTTTTGAAACCTCTTAATTTTTTGAAACCAGTTCGATGGGTTTAATTTTCTTGAATATACCTTTCCTCCTACATTTCTAAGAACTTCAGTTTGACGATTGGGAATTTCAAAAACGTAGGTGGCCGCCATCACTTTCGGATTTTCAATGACAGATTTTGAGCGTTTAGGTTTATTTTTTGCTTTTTGCACACGCGGTGTAGGTGCTAGCGGTATGAGAGCTCCAAGACCACACGACTTCAAGCGGTCAAAATATCCAATCTGAAAATAAACAGACAGGGGCTTCGTGAAATAAATGATACAAACCACGAGTGCCCTTAGGTCATAACGAGCTGATGATAATTATTTCAATTCCAGATTCTAATTGTAATTACGCAGCTTGAAGGAGGAATGATGATGACTTGAATTTCAACTTGTTAATAGCGTGATTTAGGAAAGAGTAGATTTGAAATAGAAATAGATAGAGCTCTAATGATTGTAAAGTTGAGCTTAAGTGTGGCAGGTAAAATTAAGGATGACAAAAGATAAAATGTCATGTAAAGTAATTAATAAAAAATGTTAAACCAACTACAAAAGACAATGAATATAAAAATGATGAATTAAATATACATAAAGCTCTAATTCTAAATAAGAAATATATATGTTGTGAAACACCCTGAAAAAAAGACAATGAATTTCTAATTTCTAATATATGTCTACAATTGTTATGCAGATACATAAAAAAGTAATGCAGATCTAGTCTTAAATGAGAAATGTATATTTTGTGAAACACCCTGTAGTTTCATAATATGCAGGACATCTAAAAATATGAAAAAAAACTCAAAACGCATTTTGTCCAGAGTGGTTTTGTTTTTAGGCTTCACATAATATATATCATTATGTATCTATAACGATATTTACTGTGATATATATAGATATTTATAAACTATGATATATATTATAAATAACAATAAAACACTTTAAACTTTGTTTGTATAACACTTATTTATTTTTCGTGACTGCAGTTTCAGCAACTTTAGCTTGCCATTATGCAATTACTACACTACAATTAAATATTCGAATATTCAAATATTTGAATAATCGAATATTCAAATTATTCGAATTTTCGAATATTTAAATATCTGATACTTATTTGTTTGCAAATTTCAGAGAATATTTTAGGTTTTATTTTTAAATTTTATTAATAGTTGTCGAGTTATCCCATTTCTTCTGCTTAAAGAGTTATTATTATTATTTTGCGACTCTTATTTTTTAAAATGTAAATATTGTAAAATGTTGAAATAGTTAAAGTTGTCAAGTGAGTGTTGTAGTCATAACAGTTAATTAAGTCAAAGAACAGTTGATATCGTCAATTTTGTTAAATGATATAGTCAACACAACAATACAGTCAATATTTTCAGTTTAATCAGTAATGTCAAAATTAATAATTTAATTTACACAATCAATATAATCAGTACTGTCAAAATGATCAATGATCTTATATAAATTTTAAATTGTAGTATTTTGTAATAATGGAGTTTCCGTAAATAAAGATATTATTATATTATATATTATCGATACTGTCTATATAGCAGAGCTGGGACGAATCCTGGTAAAAAGGATTTGAATCACGAATCCGAATCACCTAATATAATTCGAATCACGAATACTTGAATAAAGGATTCGTAAGAGATAAATATGATTCGAATCCTGTTTTTTCGAATCACGAATACAAATCCTTCAAGAATAAATTTGATTTTATTATTTTTTTTCAACCAATAATATATAAATATCGTTACCAGTTGTTTTAACAAAAATATTCAAAACCTAACTATTTATTATTAACACTGAATATCGTAGATAACAGATTAAATATCTGATTCCCTGTTACTCTGATTAAAGATGTATTTGTGTTTTTTTGAACTTCACTTCAAATCAGTGCTTTTACGCGTGGCGCATGAAGTAAAATTTCGAGTTTAGAAAAGCCAGAAAATTTGTCTCGGGTCGCTCCGCGACAAATTTTCACAGGGCTTTTCTAAGCTCGAAATTTTACTTCATGCTTAGCCTGGGAGTGGAAACACCCGTCCAAAACTTAAAATTGAATGCCTGAATCGACGAATGCCTGAAAATTACGTAAATAAAAAATTCACTGAGTATCATCATTAAAACCGGGAAAGTCAGAGAAGTCATGGAATTATATTCAAATTGACCAAATCAAATAATATACGAGCGTTTCTACTCCCAGACTAAGCATGAAGTTACATTTTCTGGGCTTTTCTAAACTTGAAATTTTACTTCATGCGCCAGCCACGCGTATAAAACAGTGATTTGACGAGAAATTTAAAAACACACAAAAGACATTTTTCAAGTTTATTCTCACAATTAATTCGAATTATTTTTGATGATTCAAAACCTTTTGTAAGTATTCGAATCTTTTTATAAATATTCGAATCCTTTTATGATTTGAATCACCCACATTTGGATTCGAATACGAATAATCTTAAAAAAATGTAACGAATCTGGATCACGAATCCAGTTGAACTAAAGTATCCTCTAAAAGGATTCGAATCCTGAATGATTCGAATCCTGCATAGCTCTGCTATACAGCGTGTAATCGAACTAATGTACATCCTCTTAAGGGCGTATACACAAAATATTTTGACACCAATTGCAGCAAAAATAAAATCGGAAAAAAATATTGGATTTTTCATAATTTTTCATGCATTTTTTACTTTTTGAGAACTTCTGGTTACCTGTATTCATGATATTTTTCGTGGATGCGTAAGTTGTTGTATTTTTTATTTACTTTTACTACTGCGAGGCGCATAAATCACTTCGCACGCACTAAACACGCACGCTGTCTCGAATGACTAGATGAAACTAGGTCACTCATTTGTGGTATTGTTTATTTACTGTTACTACTGCGAGACGTATAAATCACTTAGCACGCACTACACACACACACTGTCTAGAATTACTAGATGAAACTGGGTCACGTATAAAAAAAATCACAATAAGTGTTCAATTGACGTCCGCCGCACTCAATGCACATTTGGGCTCTACGTATCCAATTTGCACGAACAGTAGCAAACATTTCACGAGGTTTTTCACGAATGGTATTAGCCGCGGCGTTTACTCGTTGTATCAGCATTTCAGCATTGTCAATTTCCGTAGTGTAGACTTCACTTTTAAAGTATCCCCAAAGAAAAAAATCTAAGGGGTTTAAATCCGGACTTCTTGGAGGCCATGGTACAGGGCCTCCACGACCAACCCAACGTCCTGGAAACTCATCATCCAAATATCTTCTAACGCGCCTTTCATAGTGAGCTGGCGCAACATCTTGCAAATACCACATTCTTCTAAGAACCGCTAAGGGTACATTTTCTAGAAGATCTAAAAGGTCATCTTGCAAAAATCGTAAATATCGTTCTCCATTCAAATTAAATGGGTACATAAATGGCCCAATTAATTGATCATTTAAAATACCTGCCCAGATATTAAGGGAGAAGCGATGCTGGAAATGAGTTCTACGCGTAACACGAGGATTTTCTACTGCATAAACATGCATATTATGGAAATTAAAACTTCCATTACGCGTAAAGCACGATTCGTCAGTCACTAAAATGTCTTTGGTAAAGTTAGGATTTTGAACATTTTGTGCCAAAATCCATTGACAAAATGCAATTCTTTTGGGAAAATCATGGGGTTGAAGATGTTGTACACGCTGGTAGTGATACAGATAAAAATTATTGTCTCTTATAACACTGCTGACAAATGTGTGCGATACATTTAGCTGAGCGGCGATAATACGGGTACTTAAACCAGGATCCGCTTCCAACAGATTCAAAATTTCATCTTCCGCTCGCAAATATCGCATTGGACGGTCACCACCTCCGGCGGCTCCGGCGGTGGTAAGTGTCGTTCAGGAAATCGCTCTTGATAAATTCTTACAGCTTCCGCGGAATTACACCGAGTTTCACCGTAAATAAGAAACATGTCTGCCAATTCAATGTTTGAATAAACGTATCGCGCCATGTTACAAAATGTAGATGTTTCATGGAATAAGTTTCACCATAGACTAAACAGCAAACTATTTTTATGTTTAAAAATCATCCACCCTCGCCGCTCTTATCTAACCATTTCAATAAGAGTGGAGATAAAGTGAAGTGTGAACCTAATAAGGAAAATTATTGAATTTCATTAACACGTTTAGAAAATATTTGGAATTTAGTCAGCAATGGGTACTTATGAAAACGATAACATAGACATAATTCTTCACAATCTGACCCACTTTTCTCTGGATGGTGTAATTCGATATCCAAATAGTTTAAAAACTACCAGTCTATGTGGAATTTCTCTTAAAATACGCAATGTGCGCGTATACCAGATACCACAAACATGTGGCCTATTATTATCAATTATTTTTAATAATTATTTGTGAGCTATCTACTAAAGGTATGGTAATTTCAAATGCAGGTATTGTTTATTTAAACGCTGCCCCTTATGTGGTAGAGAGCCTGTACAGTAGTTCGTTTACACGCTGTATAGTCAGTACTGTGGAAATAGTGAAAATAATCGATACAGACAATATAGTTCAGTATGGTCAAAATAGTCAACATAATCGATACAGTCAATATAGTCAGTACTGTCAAAATAGTATACATAATCTATACACTCAATGTAGTCAGTATGGTCAAAATAGTCAACTTAATCTATACAGTCAAAATAGTGAACATAATCCATACAGTCAATACATATAGTTAGTACAATTAAAATAGTCAACATAACCGATAATGTCAAAATGATCAATATAATTGATATTATCAATTAAATCAGTAATGGCGAAATAGTCAATCTAATCGATACAGTTATAAAATGATTAATATAGTCAGTACTGTCAAAATGATTAATATAATCGATACTGTCAATATAGTCAGTACTGTCAAAATAATCAACATAATCGATACAGTGATTATAGTCAATATAGTTAAATAACAGTACATCGTGTGGTTTTTCATCAAAGTGTAGACATTTTTTATTTAATTTAAAATTGATTGTTGTTGTCAAATGACGGACAATAAACAGTAGTTAACATAATCGATATAGTCAAATAACAGCCAATATAGTAAGATAGTATAACTAATATGTAATCGCTCTGTCGACTGTATGTTGACTATTGTAACATTTGCACTGGAAGTCACTTGGTTGACTGCCTTTGGGCTATCATAGGTTTTCGTCATAAAATTGCTCCGTCTACTGTATGTCGACAGTTGTGACATTATGATTGTAAGTCACTTGGTTGACTGTCCTTTGACTATGTTAAGTAAGTCACTAGGTTGATTGTCATTTGAGTATGATAGGATTTTCTCATTAAATTTCTATATTGACTGTACTTGGCTATTGTGATATCACTGTAAGTCATTTGTTTGATTGATTTTATCATTAAATAACTCTGTTGACTGTATTTCGACTACTGTGACATTATGACTATAAATCGCTTGATTGACTGACTTTTGATTATGATGATTTTGTTATTAAATCACTCTATCGACTTAATTTTGAGTATTGTGACTTGGTTGACTGTCCATCGTCTCAACTTCGGCGCTAGCCGGCATTTAGTCCATCGTGTCAACTTGATACAAGTCGGAGTTGGCCGACATTAGCCTACCGTGTCAACTTGCATAAAGAATATTTATTTAAACATTTAAATATTCGAATATTCAAGTATTCGAGTATTTAAACATTTAAATATTTGAATACTTGACTATTTGAATAATTAGAATATTCTAATTATGATTATTCGACTATTTGAATATTTAAATATTTGAATAATTAGAATATTCGAATATTTGAATATATTTTTAAATAAATATTTGAATACTTAAATTTGGGAAATTCCCAGCGTTAATTTCCCCATTTCTCAAATATCAAACAATACAACATTCGTTGATTTTTAATAGAGTTCAAGTTGAAGCTTTAAGGCGAAATGAGCCCGGCAAATCCAAATTTTCAGGCTATTCTAAACTCGAAATTTTACTTCATGCTTAGTCTGGGAGTGGAAAACACTGGTTTAAAACTTCAATTAAACTCTTGTAAAAAAAAAACAACCAATATCTAAGAATTTACAGCATATATGCTGTAATTGGGATATGCATACTTAAAAAAAACTCCCTGCACAATTAATAAATAACATAAATATTAATATTTATGAACACGAATAATTATCGCGAAGTTGTTATATATCAAATAAATGTCGATATATATTGGATATTTTGATATTTATACAAATATATATAACCCTGGTGTACAGTGTGACAAGGTTTTTAAAATAAATATTATAAGTTTCAATTGAATTAAGATATTTTGAAATAAATTTGGTATATATTATCACAACTAATTTCACTTTTTAGATCTTATGATTTCTACTGATTTTCGTTCGCACGTAACGGGGCCGTATTTACAGTTTACTCATTGACATTGAATCTTTATGAGTAAACGGGGTTTTCGATACGGAATTTTGCTTTTAAGTATACATATCCTAATTACAGCGCATATGCTATAAATCGTTAGATTTTTGTTGTTTCTTAAAAGAGTTCAATTTGAAGCTATAATCGAGTGTTTTCCACTTACAGATGAAGCATGAAGTGAAATTTCGAGTTTAGGTAAGCCTGAAAATTTGGTTTGGTCGCGTAGCCAAGTGACTTCAGTCATAATGTCACAATAATGAAAATTCAGTCTATTGAGTGAATTAAGACAAAATCCTATCGTACTTATAGTCAATATTGCAATAGTCAAAATAGTGTCGACAAAGCAAATTACTAAATACTATCATAGTAAAAAAACTTCAACTAAGTGTGGATAGAGAAATTAAATGGCAAAAGACTAAAATAGTCAAAAGACAGCCGACCAAGTAATTACAATTCAAAATTTTACAACTAACGAACGACCCAGTGATTTATAGTAAAAATGCCGTGATAGTCAATTTGACTGTCATTAGACTTTATAGATTACATGTTGATTATATTGACTGTCTTTACAATATTGACTATCATTTGATAACCTTCACTGTATATCACATATGACAATTATATACTGATTGTTGACTAATATTCGATATACAGTTAATATTGTCAATTGACAGATAGTATTGCAAAGACAGTCATATAATCAACATGTAATTTATAAAGTCTAATGACAGTTAAATTGACTATCATCACATTTTTATTATAAATCACTGTGTCCTTTCAATTTTACTGTTGTAAAATTTTGACTTGTAATTACTTGGTCGGCTGTCTTTTGACTATTATAGTATTTTGTTATTTAATTTCTCTATCCACTGTATTATGACTATAAGTCACTTAAATGACTGTTTTTTGACTATGATAGTATTTAGTAATTAAATTCGTTTGTCGACAGTATTTTCACTATTGTAACATTGACTATAAGTCTGTAAGTATGATAGGGTCATTAAATCACTCTGTAGACTGTATTTGGATTATTGTGACATTATGACTGTAAGTCTTTGATTGACTGTATTTTGATTATTATGACTGTAAGTCACTTTGTTGACTTTCTTTTGACTAATATAGGATTTTGTCATTAAAACAACTACCCTTTGACTATTGTGATATTATGATCATAAATCGCTTAGTTGACTGTGTATTTTGACTATTGTGACATTACAATTGTAAGCCACTATTTTGACTATGATATTTAAATGATTCAGTGGAAACTGACATTTAGTCCGCCGAATCAACTAGACAGAAGTCAGATGTCTTTCGACTATTATAGAATTTTTTCATTTAATTTCTCAATCTACTGTATTATGACTATAAGACACTTAGTTGACTGTTTTTTGACTATGATAATATTTAGTAGTTACATTCCTTTGTCCACAGTATTTTTACTATTGCAACATTAATTATAAGTCTATAAGTATGATAGGATTTTATCACTAAATCACTCTGTAGACTGTATTTTGATTATTGTGACATTATGTTTACAATTGTAATAGTCAAAAAAAATTTGGTCTGGTCACTCCTCTTCGCTACACGACCAAACTAAATTTTCAGGCTTTTCTAAACTCGAAACTTTACTTCATGCTTAATGAAGGAGTGGAAAACTCTCGTTTAAAATTTCAGAACCAACTCTATTACAAAACTTTAAAATTCCCTGTATATTAAAAACTCCCTGCATATTATCAAATTATAGGTTGTTTATATTTTTCACTGTTTTAAACACTGTTTAAATGAATTATAAAAAAGACGTTTCTTTTGATTAAAATAAAAAAATATAAATATTTAAAAACACCGGTTTCAGTTACAGTGGCAGATCCAGAGAGCAATTTTAGGGGAGGGGGGAACATTTACTAATAAAAACTGTTTTAAGATTGTATTTATTATATATAAATACTTATTTTATTCTCTAATTTTCTAACGTTATTATAAACTAGATGCTAATCTTTAAATTTAACAAAAAAATTCAATATTTTTAAGTTATCGACTGACCATTTTGGGGAGAGGATATCCCCCCGTGGATCCACGCCTGTTGAGTGACCATATTCTTGCAAACATTTGGTTTCTTTTTTGATTTGGTGTGATTATAATAATTAGTTACAAAAATAAATGTATTTTGTTATTTGGATTTTATTCAAGAATGGTTTTATGGTAATAGTCACAAATTAAATTGTTTAAAGCAATCCAATTATTAACTCATTTTTATTAATTCATTGAAACTGTAGATTCCATTGATATCAACAAAATAAACACTATGCGTCATATCACCTAACCTCTTTAACCTAACTTTTTCTGGCATACATTTATATTGTTATTATTATAATTACCTAAACAAAGATAATGAAAACAAAACTACTAGCATACTGAAAATGTAAACAAGGAAAGAATATTGCAGTATATTTACAAGCATAACCCGAAAGCAGAAACTATTAGAAAAACAAAAACAAATAAAAAATGTACCTTATTTCCATCAGGAGTATGAGGATTCCTGCATCCCCTACACTTACAATCAACACATGCCTTACTCTCCACATAACACGGACATCTCTGCCCGCAACAAGTCAATTTCCCGGGGGTCGCCGTGGCGTTCCCGCAACGGCATCCTCTCCGTGGCTTAATCGCACACTTACTCGGCGGCTTTTTAAACACCGCCTTCTCACTACTCTCCTTCTTCACACCCCTATCACTTTGTTCCTTCGGCTTGCGCTTAATTGTAATCTTATTACCCGAACCGGCGTACATCACCGAATACAACGGCGTTCCGTTCGTGCCTTTCTGGTTTATCAAACTGATCTTATTTGCTTCCACCGAGGAAACCGGGCAGTTTTGTAATGTCTGTGTGGACGAATTCGTGTACACGTAAGGAAGGATGCTGTAAACGTCTTTGCTCAAACCGATGTTGCTCACGTAATCGTCCTGAAACATCGCACCTTCCTTGATGAGGCTGAGGAGGTTCCCAGCACCCCGCTCGATACCCGTTGCGACAGTTTTCGTCGATTCTAAAAGTGCTTTGTATATGTCGGATTTTAGTAGGTACGTGCACATTTTTTTGTAGCACTGTAACAATGTTCGGAGTTGACGATTATCATTATAGGACTCGCAGTCTTTGCACCACTGGCATGCCGGCTTTATTTTCTTCTTGCAGCCCTTACACTTCTTGCACAGGTGGTGTTGACATTTTCCCGCCGTGGGGGACAAGGGGCTGAGCAGGAGGTTTCCACACACAACACAACAGAGGCTGTTTCTCAAATAAGGCAGGAGTCTGTATAAGTCCTGCCATGACGACGGGTTGTCCGGCGAAGATTTTAATATGATTTGATTTGTTGTCACGTACAGGCTCGTCGAATTCATTTTCGACATTTTCAGCGGTTAACATCTATTTATTTTTGTTGAAAATAAGAAACGATGCTTTTGTCAATTGTCAATGTCAGTTATGCCAAAATTTTGAAATTATCTGTAACGAATTTTCGAGGTGTTGCCATGAAAGCCTGTACCACACAACTCAATCATAAATAAGTTTGTTCTATAACGATGCCTAAGAACTGAACCAAGTCATTGTAATACAGTTATTCACATTTTGTCGTTTAATTAACAAATGTAAAGATGTTTTTGCTATTTAATATGCAGATATAAAAATTTGAGATCATGTAATCAAATTAATTAAAAAATAAAAACTACATAAATTTAAAAAATTTCTACTGCGCACGTTCACAGCCGACTCAAGCATCATGATGAAACAATCCTTATCATGGGCGCCCGCAAAATCTATTTCAGGGAGGGGCAAAATATAATAATAATAAAATTAAAAACTATAAAAAATAACGAAGCAAATAGAAACGTATATATTAGAACTTAATATGAATTTTATAAGAATCCCACTGAGCAAAGAAACGTTGCATGACTTGTTGCATCAATGTTGCCGTGTAACACAACACATTCTTCGTTAAATGCATGAATGTTGATAAAACGTTACATAAACGCTGAATGTCCGCCCACAGGAACTTTTCATGCTAACGTTCAAAGAAAAATGTTACACCGGTGACAAAGCAACGCCCATACAACACGAGCGAATTCTCTTATTTGTATGCAACCTAACATACAAATGTATGTATGTTAAGTAAGCGATAAATGCATAGAATTCGTATTGTATACAACCTGATGTACAGCAATTAAGTGAACGTTATAGGAATTGTCCCTTCATTAAAATGTTCAACATCCAACATATTTGGATTTGATTGTGATGTATGTTGACATCTAATTAACGGTACTCCGGCCGCTCTAAAAACTTTAACCTACTAACACCAATCGGTCTCTTTTGTACGATTGTAAAAATCCCAAACACGTTCACGATTTACAATCCGGTCATGAAAGAATTCCCCAACAGTTGGCAGTGAACTCCCAGCTGTTGTCTCTGATGAACGGGCCCAATGTTTGTCTCGTAATTTTAATGCAATATTTTTTTCTGGGTTTAAATGGGTCCAAAAATACAAATATAAATTGGTAACAAAAAAACAAGAAAAAAACTGTCTTACAAAAATGAATCTATACCCACTGAGCAAATACGATTAAGTAATGTTTCATCAACATTAAATGAACGTTTAATGTTGCTTCAATGTTGATATAACGTTACTTGTTTGTTTTTTGATCAGCGGGTAGACTAGGGGGGAGGGGGTAGTACCCCAGTACCTAAGTACCCAGTATCCTTAAACTCTGAAAACAGTAACATATTGTTAACAAGTGAACTTCAACAGAAATCAGCGTCTTATACGCGTGGCGCTTAAAGTAGCGGCGCAACCAAACCAAATTTTTAGGCTTTTGTAAATCAACATTTTACTTTATGTTTAATCTGGGAGTGGAAAACACTCGTTTAAAGCTTTAAAATCTGAAGATTTACAGCATATAATTGGAATATCAGTGACGGCGCGTCAGGGACGGCAGGGCCGGCCGGGCAGTACCGTTAAATTTGATTGAACACGCATTTTTTATAATAAATATATAACAGGCTAATTGGTAGTAATAATAATAAGCACTTAGTATAAGGCCGATAAATGCGGGAATTTATTTTTATTCAATATATGTTTACTAAGCAACTTCGTATCAGCAAAATCGGCCAGCCGTAGATTTTCAGATTATGAAGATTAATGCAGGCAGTTTCTGTCGCTGCATTTCCCCTGCAGCGTGATCGTACGTCCGCAAATGGTTTACTCGAGTACGGAAAATTTGCTGGGGCCGTACTCGCCGTTTTTCCACACAATACACCGATGCCTATGTGTCGATGCACACTTTTAATTCGGTTAGGTTACAGATCACAGATTTTTATTTTAGAACTAGTGGATTTATTTAAATAAATCGTACATGGCATACGTCCCATGTACGTACACGAGTGTACGTCCTATGTACGTACAATGTTGTGTCAAACGGACGTACTATGTACGTACATAGTACGAACACGGACGAATCTGTACGTACATACGACGAACGCGTGGACGAATCGGTACGTCCATAGTACGTACATAGGACGTACTTGTGCTACTAGGGTTATCAATGTATTTCTGATTATTTTTATATTATTCAATTTTTAAAATAAAATAGGTATTTACTTTAATACAAATTGGCCATTAAGGCATACAATTTTATTTCAGAAATCAGAATATGTCTTGCATTTTTAAATATCGTTAAACAACAGATGTAATTTAAAAATGAAATCAATAATTAAATAGTTACCTAATTGTAATTTACAAAATATTACCTAGGTATTTTAGGTAGATTATGTAATATGTATCAGTGTATAATTATAATTAACCATATTATGTATATAACATGTTTAAAAATGTTATTGTAACTCCGAGAACATTGTCTCTCTATTCTTGAAAGCCGAGTGAAATTATTTAATTTAAAGTATCGTTGTAGGTGTATGGTTCGGTACGGCAGGCCGTTTAGTCTCAGTGCGCGTGCGCCAAAATACATTCGGCCGACCCACTTCCTTGGATCACGAGCCGTCACTGTGGGATATGTATACCTAAAAGAAAAAAAAATATGTAAACCATAATGCTGCATTACAGCAACAGTTTCAACAATTATACAATGGTAAACATGCAATATTACCATTTTCAATATTTATCCAATGTTGCATAAAAGTCAAATTGTAATGATTATACAATTTTGTATTCTTGGCCGCAACATTTTTGAAACGTTAGAAAACAATGTTGAATTTTAGTATAATTTTCAACATTTATGTATTGTATATAAACTAATTTTGCAGGAAATACATTTTACATTGATTGTAACGTCGCTAAAATTTTGTTGTAATATTTTTAATACATTGTTTTATTTTAGTACCATGTTCAATATTAGTGCAATGTTTAGATTGTTTCCGTGTTCAGTGAGAGCCCACTGAGCAATCACGTTTAAGTAATGTTTCATCAACGTTGAAACAACGCTTAAAGTTGTTATAATGTTCATAACACGTTATTCATTTATTTTTTGCTCAGTGGGAGGTAGGTTTAGGAAGCATTAATTTGAACGCATTTACAAAATCAATGATTGCCCAAAAATGTGCAGTATATACATCGGGATATGTATATATTTAAGTACCTATTTTTTCTTTTCATTTAAAAACCAAATCTCTGTATAATTATATTCTGAATAGCAAATTATAAATACTTGTGGTATAAAAATCATGGTACTAACCCCCCTCTAGGTTTCAGTCATGAATTACTTTTAGAAGAGTTTGATGCAGTTACTTTGGTCGAACGTAGGAATATTCACAGTCAGATCTTCTTGTTTAAGTTACTAAATAATGGAATTGATTGTTCGGAACTTTTGCAAAACATACATTTTTATGTACCTACCCACTGAGCAAAGACACGTTGCATGACACGGTGCATCAATGTTACCGCGCAACACGAAACGTTGCGTTTTATATTGCGTGAATGTTGAAAAAACGTTGAATAAACGCTGAACGTCCGCCTGCAGGAACGTTGCATGCTAACGTTCAAAGAAAAATGTTGCTGCACCGTTGACAAAGCAACGTCTATGCAACACGAGCGATTATTTATATGCAACACAACATATGAATGTATGTATGTTAAGTTGCATACGATAAATGCATAGAATCCGTATTGTATACAACCCGATGTGCAGCAATTAGGTGAACGTTATAGGAATGTTTCTCTCGTAATCTTAATACAAAATTAATTTCTGGGTTTAAATGGGTCAAAAAATACAAATATGTATTGGTAACAAGAAAAAAACTTACAAAAAGTATTGTGTAGTCTAGGGGAGATAGTACCCCGAATCCTAAGTACCCAGTACCCTTAAACTCTTTCACGCGTGGCGCATGAAGTAAAATTTCGAGTTTAGAATAGCCCAGAAAATTTGTCTCGGGTCGCTGTGCGACCCTCGACAAATTTTCACGGGGCTTTTCTAAACTCGAAATTTTACTTCATGCTTAGTCTGGGAGTGGAAAACACTCGTTTAAAGCTTTCGGTTGAACTCTTTTAAAAAACAACGAATATCTGAAGATTTACAGGATATAATTGGGACATTACTTAAATGAAAAACTCTCTATGTGTAATGTCCATGAAATGTGTGAACAACGATGCTGCATTACAGCAACAGTTTCAACAATTATACAATTTAAAAAACGTAATGTTACCATTTTCAATATATATATATTCAATATTTACAATACAATGGTGCATAAGGGTCAAATTGTAATGATTATATAACGTTGTGTTACGTTGCCGCAATATTTTTTAAACGTTATAAAACAATGTTTGTAACGTTGCAAAAACTTTCTTGTACTAATTTTATTACAATGTTTTATTATAGTATTATGTTTATTATTCGTGCAATGTTTAAAATGCTTCTCTGTTCAGTGGGTAGATTTTCGAATCCACACGTCATTGTACCAGCTTTTATGTTAAAAATGCTCAAACTAATGTCTTGGAACTGTCCCTGATGTGTCGCATTTGTCTGTATCGCAACACATTGGCCACTCATTGTGATATTTTTCACTTGGACTGGTGAATTTAAGAACATCATTTCTAGTACTTGATACTAATAACAACAAACGGCTGCATAGACTAACTATTGTTATTTCTTTTTTATTTTGTCATTATTTTATTATTATAATTACTAAATATTTAATTTATTTTCTTCAAATGGAACATGAACTTATATCACGTGATCTTTATTTTTGTAATTTTGTTTTGTTTATATATATTATTTTAAGAATTTTTACTTTTGTAATATTACTCTGTAATTGGGATGTCCTGTTGGGTAATAAATATTATTATTATTATTATTATTATAAATGTGAACCTAAGTGCGTATATTTCATTTATTATTTAAATGAAACAATACAGCACATATTTTAAATACTCAAATATTTATATCTTTCAAATTAAAAAAAATATTTTGTAAAGTAAACGTTGTGACGTCACCAGTTCAAGCTAGTATAACTTCAATATAGGTTTACTCGCTCGTATTGCACTAAAGGCCAGTTCCACCCGGTCGAGTATACGGTAAGAAGGATCGACAGAATCGAAGATTTTAGCGTGGGGGAAGAGATCGCTTACATCACAAATGCGCGCTGAATTTAAATGTGGTTACTTCATGGTAAACTTTAGGTAAACATGCACAAGCTGAAAATTTTCTGACATTAGTTGATTTTTAAAAGAGTTCAATTTGAAGCTTTAAACGACTGTTGTCCACTCCCAGGCTAAGCATGAAGTAAAATTTAGAGTTTAGAAAAGCCCCGTGACAAATTTTCTAGGCTTTTCTAAACTTAAAATTTTACTTCATGCGCCACGCTTATAAAACACAGATTTTAAGCGAAGTTTGAATATACATAAATTTTACAATATTTTAGTGTTTTATACGCGTGGCGCATGAAGTAAAATTTTGAGTTTAGAAAAACCCAGAAAATGTTCACGGGGCTTTTCTAAACTTGAAATTTTAATTCATGCTTAGTCTGGGAGTGGAAATCACTTCTTTAAAGCTTTAAAATGAACTTTAAAAAAAAAGGAAATATCTCAAGACTTACAGAATATTTTCTGTAATTTGGAATACGAATATTTTAACGAAAAGCTCTCTGTATAATGTAAATACATATTTAAGGGTCTTTTCCACTTTTTGACCTTGACGAAATTGAGTCAGCTTTCCCTGGCGGATTATTTTGTGCATTATTTCGAAACCGGTTGGTTTTCACTGAAACCGGTTGGTTGACACTTAACACTAACACAAAGTCTTATTTTAATAACACTTATTTTTAACACAAAATATTAAAAATCTATCTATGAAAGTACAGCGAAGCCGAAAAGAGAGGTTATGATAGACTCAAAAACGTAACCAAATACAACGTCATTGCTCTCGAACTATGGCCTGCGGGGAAAGAGGTAGGGCAAAACATAGAAAGATACAATTCTGTCATACCTTGTAACACATATGTGTTCACATGTGTTACGCACATCGACGTACCTTAAATTGACAGAATCGAAGATTTTAGAGTGGTGGTAGATTTCGCTTACGTCACAAATGCGCGCTGAATTAAAATGTGGGTACTTCAAGATTTAGAAAATTACAAGTAATTACACTAACTGAATATTAATTCTCACCATTAAATTATATTAATAATATAAAAATGATCTCAGATAAAAGACATAAATTCGATTTGGAAATAGCCTTAGCAATTTCTACATTTAATTCTTCGTAATATTGCTATCGATGTGTACTTTATGCATATTTATTTTTATTGTGATATGATATAAATTTCCAATCTATAAGCATTAACAACTAAAGTAACAAAACCAGGCTTAAATTTTAAAAGCTAGCATTGAAGTGACAAAATAGTTGTTCATACAAAACGGATTATAATAAAGCTGAGAACTCTAATATTTAAATATAAATTTTGATAACGTTTAATTATTAACCAATGTAATCAATTAAACTCTCAGGATATGTAGTGTTACTAGTAGTTTGAGATATTTTTTAACACTAAATAATTCAAATAGTTTACTTATATAAATATTTGACTTACTCCAATTGAATAATTCCAGGAGTAAAAATAATAACAATTTAATAAAATAAAACACTAACTTTGTTCGTATAACATACTATTTTTTAGTTATGACTGTAGTTTCTATTATACAATACAATTATAAAATGTAAATACATATTTACATGCAAATACAACGTCATTGTTCTCTCTCTCAGGAACTATGGCCTGTAGTGGAAAACATCTAAAGATCCAATTCTGTCATACCTTGTAACACATGTGTTACGCCCATCGACATACCTTGATTCCACCAACACGTTGAGCTGGTTCCTCTCTGAACTTAAGTTTTAATTGACATTAAAATAATAGGAACTGTCATCTTGAACTCGAGTTCAGAGATGAACTCATAGCCTTTTCGGTTCACTTCGAAAAATTGCCCTCAGTGCGCACTGAGGACAAATATGTTGGAACTGGTTCAACCCTGAACTCAAGTTCAAAGTGACATTAAAACAATAGGAACTGTCATCTTAAACTACAGTTTATCTTGAACTTAAGTTAAACGGTTTTGGTGCTTGAGTGGACGCGAGAAACTTTTCTAGTGCAGTTCTGCAGCATAATCCGAAAGCGTCCGTGCGATATTTCAATGTTTGTGTTTTGATTTAAGTCTGACAAAAAGAAAACAAAAAAAAGGGATCAGTACCTATAATTTAACGTCACATTTAAAAAAGTCCCATACCTCAGTACAATCAAACTCTTTTGAAAAATAAAAAAAAAATAGTTATTTAGCAATACAGGATTTAAAAGTCGAGATGAATGGCAGATTTGATAAGAGTGGAGAAGAAAGGGAGATTTTAAAATCTTTAATAATTTAATGATATATGTGAGATGGTTCGTGAGTGAGTGAACTCGGGCTTTTGGTGCTCCTCAAATTATTCTTTATTATTGAGTAAAGTGACGAATAAAATAAGTATTAAAGTTACCTACGGAATCTGTGAGTATTCACCTACATACATTTTCGCAATTAGAACTATGCCGTTCACTAGAGAACAAAAAACTGACATTATCGCGATCATAAAGGAGGCAGTCATGGATATATTTAAAGACGACGAAATCATTTCTACGCTAACAGATAAAATTGTAGCCAAGGTTAAAATTGAATTCACAAGTCAATTTGATAAATTAAATGCCCAGATATCATCTTTAGATACAAAAAATCATTCACTACAAAAACGTATTGATCAGTTGGAGCAACAAACTCGCCAAAATAATATACGAATAATTGGTCTAAAAGAAGAATCTAACGAAAACTTGAATAATTCAATTGATGAACTAATGAAGAATAAATTAAAAATAAATAATATGTTCATAAAAAAATGCTATAGATTGAAAAACCTGAAAACAAAGCCGAATAATCCACCGGTCGTCATTGTGGAAACGCAGTCAGCTGATTGCATTAAACAAATAATGAAACAGCGTAAATTATTAAAAAAAACTGGCATTATTTTATGCGACGATTTATGCCCATCACGATACAAATTATTAAAACTGGCGCAGCAAAAATTAGGATTACACAATGCTTGGTCGTCGTATGGTAACATTTATGTCAAATATGCAGTCAGTAATGGAAAGGAGTTAATTAAGAAGATATTTTCAGAAACCGACATCTAAAATTACATTTCATGCATGTTTCATCAACTATTTACATTTTATTTTAAAACTTATTTTTAAATTAATTGGTCATTTTCATGCATGCTACTTTCTACTTTTTATTTCTCTATACATTTTCTTAGTTCGTATCATTAAGTGAATATTAAGTCTAATGTATTGCACGGATATTTTTTAGTTTTTTGTAGTTAACAAAATAAGTAGTGAAATCAATTTGTTTAATTAAAAAATTCGGTTAATTTAAACTTCTATATTGTATTTATCATTAAGTGAATATTTGGATTAAAGTATTGCATGATATTATTTGCCTGTAATAAAATGCATAAAACGCGTTGTGCTTTATGTTTTTACTTATGATTTTTTTTTTCTCAATTACTTATTTTTTTTGTTTTATTATTATTTGCCACATTACTAACGCTTATTTATTGTAATGGAATGGAGTATGTCAAAGCTGCAACCAACAACATAAATATATATATATATATACATAACATATTTATCTCGGTTTTCAATATCATTTGAAGTTAGAACACAAGTTTTGTAGCAAGAAAATTAATTAATCTACTTAAAATAAAACAATTATATTAATTGATTGCATGGGAAGATTTAAAATTGCTGGTATAAATTGCAGATCTCTTCTTGCAAATTTTAACATATTAAAAGAGCAAATCATTTCTGAAAATTATGACATTATTGCACTATACGAAACATGGTTACATAACAATATATCTGATAATCAATGCAACATCGATGGCTACAAACTAATCAGAAGGGACAGACCTTCGAGAGGCGGAGGAGTGGCTTTCTTTATTAAAAAATATATTAAATACAAACTAATTGACTGCGATCACTCAATTGAGCAAATGTGGTTCACCTTTTCATTGCACAAAATCAGCTATGGTGTGGGAGTTGTCTACAGACCTCCCACTTTTAATGTGGATAATTTTTTGACCGGCATTGAAGCGTGTCTTAGTAATTTAATTCCATGTACTGAGGAAATATTTTGCATTGGCGATTTCAATATTAATGTTTTGGATATAAATAGTAATTCGGTACGTTTGTTTGACCAATTTATATCAACAATTTCATTTAAACAGATAATTGCAAAGCCTACCAGAGTAGCACTAACTTCATCTTCACTTATTGACCTAATTATAACTAATAGCAAGCAATCTTTGAATACTTACAATCTAAATTTACATGGCTATTCTGACCACAATTTAATATCATGCGATTTTCGAATTTCCAAGCCTAAATTTAATCCTGTAACTATTTCGTACAGACCTTTCAAAGACATTAATATTAATAATCTTAACAACGACCTAAATTATTGCAACCTGGATTTTATTTATTATCTAAACAACATTGACGAAAAAGTTGAATATTTTACCTTAATATTATTAGACTTATTTGATCTCCATGCACCCATTAAAACATCCACATTTACAAAAAAATATTCCCCTTGGCTTACCGATAATGTTAAGAAATTAATTAACCTTCGAAACAATGCGTTGAACAAGTTCAAGAAAACAAAAAATCAAAGCCATTGGGATTATTATAAGTCATTGCGTAATCTGACTACATCAAGCATTAATAAAGAAAAAAAAAGCTACTTTGAATTTTGTCTGAAATCAAATAAGCCGAAAGAGTTATGGAAAGAGCTGAAACAACTAAACATACAGAGTTGTCGCAAAAATAATACCATAGTAAATAATGTATTGGATGTAAATGTAGTCAATAATTATTTCATTAACTCTATCCCTTCTACTACAGTGAACAATGATCTAGATCAGTATTATAAATCTAATTTACTAAACCCTTTATCAGAAAAATTCTCATTTACAGAGGTTAGCGAGTCAGAAATAAGCAAAATTATAAATAATCTACCTGAATCCTCGCCAGGTTCTGATGGAATTAGTGCAAAAATGCTAAAGTTCTGTTGTCCATTTATTACACCGTACATTACGCATATTATTAATATTTGTCTCGCCCAGGGATACTTCCCCTCGGCCTGGAAAAAATCATACATTGTGCCAATACCTAAAAAAAATACTATCTCTGATCCGAGTGATCTAAGACCCATTAGCCTAATTTGCACCCTTTCCAAAGTACTGGAAAAAGCTATTGAACCTCAAATTAAACGTTACTTGTCTCATAACTCCATCCTACCTAAGACACAGTCCGGTTTTCGTAAAAATTATAGCTGTGTCACTAGCCTCACAGATATTACTGATAAAATAATTCTTTCTCGGGACAAAGGCCTTTTGTCTCTGTTGATACTGTTAGATTTTTCGAAGGCGTTCGATACATTGAATTATAACACATTAATATCCATATTATCCTTTATTGGATTTGATCAAGTTTCTATTAATTTCTTTAAAAACTACCTATTAAATCGATCGCAAATGGTTAAATCTGAGAATATTATGTCCAAGGAAGTAGAAGTAAGTAGGGGTGTGCCTCAAGGATCAGTTTTGGGACCACTATTGTTTTCCATCTATACCTCACAAATATTTTCTAGCCTTAATATTAATAACTTCCACCTCTTTGCAGACGATACCCAACTGTTATACATATTTGCGGAGAGGGATGTAAACTCAGTATGCAACAAAATAAACCTTGATCTTCTTAATATATTAACTAAATGCAGGGATCATGGTCTATTAATTAATAATTCTAAAACGGAAGCTATACTTTTTGGTCCCAAAAAAACGCGTGAGAGAATTCTACCTCAAATCTCAATATCTATGAATAATGACGGATCAAATTGTGTAATAAAAACATGTGTTAAAAGCTTAGGGCTTCAAATAGATTCTGATCTTAGATTCTATAACCACATATCCATGTGCATTAATAGAGCATATGCTACTCTTAGACTCATATTTTTAAATCGCCACTGTTTATCTCAGAAACTTAGGACTATATTGTGTGAATCACTTGTCTTATCGCATTTTAATTATTGCGATGTTGTATTCAACTTCTGTTTAGACAAAAAGACAATTCGTAAAATTCAGTTAGTACAGAACTCTTGTTTAAGATTGATTTTCGGCATTCGAAAGTACCAACATATAAGTCATAAACTAAAAGAAATTGAATGGCTCAATATGAGTGATCGCCGTCTGTTGCACTTCGCGGTGTTTTGTCAGAAATTAATTATTTGCAAAACACCCCCTTACCTGTACGAAAAAATAAAGTTTCGTTCTGATGTGCATACTCTTAATTTACGCTTTAGAGGCTTGCTAACACCGCCTAAATACAAATCAACTTTTGCAGAGAGAGCATTTTCGATACAGGTCTCTAAAGTGTATAATAAAGTACCTCCTGAATGTAAGGAAAGTAATGTCCTTGTTTTTCGCAAATTATATGCTAAGCATCTTCGTGAATCTATCACCAATTACTAACACCCTAAGTTAATACCTTACCTATTTTTGATTAATATATTTTCTTGCCCTACTACAATCTTTATTGTAACAGTTGCGTGTATGTATGTATGTTATATTTTACTTAAAATGTATTATTTTCATATTGGCCTAAAGGCAGAACAGTTCTTTTAATCGCCAAGAAATTGGAATTAGCTGAACTGATTTAGGTCCATTTGACCATATTAGTATGTATAATTATGTATTTATATATCTGAAATCATGTATACTTATGTTAATTGGTCAATAAATGGTTTATTATTATTATTATTATTATTAAGTACAACAACAGAGCTAAAACTAATGAAGGAAAACCTAAAATAAAAAGAAGAGGTATGGAAAAAAAGAGAGAGTAGAAATAAATACTAAAATTAAAAATATGTAGAAAGAATTACATTGTTATTAGAAACTTACAGATGAAAAGGAAAGAGGTAGCAAAACAGGTCAGTGGCTGAACGACGTGGTGAAGGTAGAAAGCAGTATAATGGAAGCATACGAAGTAAAAAAACAGTACCTATAATTTAACGTCACATTTAAAAAAGTCCCATACCTCAGTACAATCAAACTCTTTTGAAAAATCAATAAATAGTTATTTAGCAATACAGGATTCAAAAGTCGAGATGAATGGCAGATTTGATAAGAGTGGAGAAGAAAGGGAGATTTTAAAATCTTTAATAGGATGTACAACAACAGAGCCAAAATTAATGAAGGAAAACCTAAAATAAAAAGAAGAGTTATGGAAAAAAAGAGAGAGTAGAAATAAATACTAAAATTAAAAATATGGAAGTATAGGCGGAACAACAGGAGAAACGTAGTAGAAAGAATTACATTGTTATTAGAAACTTACAGATGAAGAGGAAAGAGGTAGCAAAACAGGTCAGTGGCTGAACGACGTGGTGAAGGTAGAAAGCAGTATAATGGAAGCATACGAAGTAAAAACGAGGGTGATTGTTGCAAAATTAGTAGACTGCGAAACTAAAAGGCGCGTAATGGAAAATAAGGGCAAGCTAAAAGGGTCGGAAGCGTTTATTGATCATGATTTGACCCAACAGGTAAGTAAGATACAGGTGGGGTATCAGAAGATATGGATTAATAAAGAATTATACCTCTGGAACCAGCTGGAGGAGCAAGCAAAAAACTAAACAGTAGGGACTGGAATAAGAATCAAGTCGAAAGGAATCAGGCTATGGTATGTCGATTAGGAAAGGGCAATATAAAACAGTGAACAGTGAAGATAATTGGAATAATTTAGGATTTCGAAAAAAAAAGAGGAATGGTCGGAATACGGAAGGGCCAAGGCTGAACATTGCATTCTGGAATATAGCGGGTCTTAGAAAAAAGTGGAAACCGTTGAGAATGGAGTTTGAGCAATGGTTAGAAAGCAAGGATATGGTGTATCTAGTGGAAATATGGGTGGAGGAAAAGGATTGGAAGGATATCAAAGAGAAGATGCCAAAGGGATTTACGTGAAAGTGTAGGGGGGCAACAAGAAAGTGTCAGCGGGCAGATGCAAGGGTGAGATAGTGACAGAAGTTAAGGCAGGGGTAGAAGAATTAGATATAGTAGAAATAAATGAAGAGTATGCAGTAGAAAAAATATATGTAAGGGGAAGAGAGGTATTTAGAGTAGTAACGATATACAGCCAAAATAAAGTTAAAGACATTGGGAGAGTTATAAAAGGGGCCGGTTTTGTTAAAAGGGGCTCAAGGGAATGCAGGGGTAAGATGAGCAGTCGATAATGGGAGGGGATTGGAACGTAAAAATTGACACCCCAGCGACAAGGAGCGTTGATGAAGAGGGAAAGAAAAGGCGTGAGAGGAGGTCGAAGGATACAACCATTAAAAAAGAAGGATTAGAGTGGCTTAAAGATACACAGCAAATGGGCTTAGAAATTCTAAATGGAAGCACGGTGGGAGACGGGGAGGGGGAGGTTGACGTCATAGGGGCAAGATGAAAATCAGTAATTGACTATGTAATAGTAGAATAGGAAAGTAGGGAAAGAGTGAGGAGGTTTCAGGTTGAAGACATTGTAAGCTCAGATCACTTTCCCATATCGGTGCAAATTTTCCTCTACAATGATCCCATCCAAGGACTAGAGATAGTGGCGGAAAGGTGGAATTGGTCTGAAGCGGCGAAAGTAAATTTTACAAGGAGAATAAAAAAATGTAACGTTGACACCGTCGCCTCCTTACAGCAACTCAAAAATGCAGTCAAGAAAGCAATGACAAAAAGTAGGAAGAACTTAAGTGGAAATGATCAAGCATGGTTTGATGAGGAGTGTAGTGTTGTGCTGCGGATTTACAGCGCTCGCAGCGCTCGCTGGGGTTGTTGGAGAATGCCCGTCACCAAAATTATAATAGAGACTTAAAACTTACTAAAGTTTAATAAAAAAAAAAGACAACGAGTTATAATGATTGTTACAATGATAAGGTATTTACCGAACTGGTAATCAAAAGGTTTACACGATGCTTCGAGCAGTGTGAGTGATGTCGCACGTGACATCATACGATAGTAACATCCAATGAAAAGTGTACAAGCGACATCACCCCATCTTACTCAGCAAAATTATTATGTTAAACTACATGTAGCAACAAGGTGTTCTTGTTGCCAAGTCCAAAAATGCCGATATTGCAAAAGCCATCATGCGCTTTTGCAATATGATATTTGTAATACTTTACAAAAACTAAATTAATAAAATGAAATGAATAATCATATAAAATAAATAATTATAAACTAAAATTAATAATTAATTACATGTTATTACATATATATAGTTAGAATATCACAACACCTCCCCCCTTGAGAAAGAAATTTGTAACTAGGATTATTACGAATTTCTTCTCCCTCCTTGGGCAATTCTACTTTACTTATTTCATCTGTTGTAGATGGTTTTAAAGCTATTCTGTTTTTAAAATATAAATAAAAACTAATTATGATTACCAATAAGATTAAAATATAATTCATATGTTTCTTATAATGAATGAGGTAATTGAATATTTTTATTATTCCCAAAAATGTCTTTTAAATTGAATGTTTCCGTTACAAGATCTAGCGAATAAGTTTTGTTTAACAATCGTATACCAGGTGTTGACTTGGCGGACGCAACATAGGTAATCCCATGTAAATTTTGAAATATTCAGATTTTGGCTCCACTATTTATTTTAGAAACAAAATGTATTTACCTTTTTCGTAGAGGGAAAAAATCTGAATTCATTCGTGTTGACGTTTATCACTTTACGTTTCTCTAAGTTTAAAGAATTAAAAAAATAATGTGATTTCATAAAAATAATGACATGCCATGGAATTGAAACAACTGCGGATGCCAAAATGGCAAAAGATATCGTAATCACTTGATTAAAGTAAATGCGTTTGAAATGATTTACACTATACAAGAAAAATGTCATTATTTTTATAAAATCACATTACTCTTTCCTAATTATTTTAGCTGTTAATTTTCTGACATTCGTTGATTTTGAAAAGAGTTCAATTTGAAGCTTTAAAGGAGAGTTTTCCACTCCCAGACTAAGCATGAAGTACAATTTCGAGTTTAGAAAAGCCCCGTGAAAATTTGTCGAGGGTCGCGCAGCGACCCGAGACAAATTTTCTGGCCTTTTCTAAACTCGAAATTTTACTTCATGCGCCACGCGTTTAATACACAAAAATATTTTGAAATTTATTTATATTCGAACTTTACTTGAAATCTGTGTTTTGCACGCGTGGCGCATGGAGTAAAATTTCGAGTTTAGAAAAGCCCAGAAAATTTGTCTCGGGTCGCTGCACGACCCTCGACAAATTTTCACGGGGCTTTTCTAAACTCGAAATTGTACTTCATGCTTAGTCTGGGAATGGAAAACACTCCTTTAAAGCTTCACATTGAACTCTTTTAAAAATCAACGAATGTCAGAAAATTAAAGCTAAAATAATTAGGAAAAAGTAATGTGATTTTATAAAAATAATGACATTTTTCTTGTATAGTGTAAATCATTTCGAAAGCATTTACTTTAATCAAGTGATTTCATCTGTTGTAGATGGTTTTAAAGCTATTCTGTTTTTAAAATATAAATAAAAACTAATTATGATTACCAATAAGATTAAAATATAAATTATGGTATAATGATGAAATGATGATGAGATTTCTTATGTTTACGGGGCTTTTCTAAACTCGAAAATTTACTCCATGCTTAGTCTGGGAGTAGAAAACACTTGTTTTAAGCTTTAAATTGAAAAAAGATACAGGGAATATCCGCAATTGTTGTATCAATGTCATTATTTTTATAAAATCACATTACTTTTTCTTAATTATTTTAACTTAGAGAAACGTAAAGTGTTAGGTGTGAACATTAATAATTTAGAATTTTACCCTCTACAAAAAAGTAAAATATATTTTGTCTCTAAAATAAATAGGGAAGCGAATATTTGAACACTTTAAAATTAACATGCGATTTCCTATGATGCGTCCGCCAAGTCAACACCCGGTATAATGGGTATTCAATACAAATTTATCATTATGAATTTTACAAGAAGGATTGAATTGAATTATTCCTGAGGAATTTAACTAGAAGGTGAAATGTACACGAATCGGTTATCGACCAACGCGAGAACACTTGGGATTTTTATTACGTGAACTTCGCAGATTTTAGGTAACTCTTTAGAGCCTTTATAGATTTCGATTTCACAATCACTAACCCTATTCACAGAGAACAATGGCAGTTGTTGCTTGCAGATGTACCCTTCTGGATGGCTGACACACTTCTGTATGTCTGAAGTTGTAAGATGAGCGAAGAAGACTCGTAGTTCATCCATTATCAGGAACTGATGTTTGGTGGTGATGAACGCGATGTCATCTTTGATGTGTACAGAACGCTGGTAACTCGTATCAGCTCGTATATAGTCGATGATACCAATGGTATGTATAGGATAAAATAAAGGGTTGAATTTTGAAGGAAAACTGTACGCGTCACCAAGGTGTAAAGGATATTCATGTTTCCTGTAGTCAACTTAAAAGAGAAAATTGCTTCCTTTGGAAGATATGTTTCAGCATTTAATAATAAATTTAGTAATTTCGCGGGACTCATAAGAAAAGGATGTAGTTTACCCTCGTACGCGTGTAAGATCTTTTCAATCAAGTGATTTTCGTAATCGCGTAATTTATTAACAAATGACTCAAAAACTATTAAGTGAAAATCCAATTATTTATGAATTGTTCTAAGAAAATTATATTTCTGACTGCGTCACTTAAATTTGATAAGTGATTATTTATTGAATTTAAATCATTTACTAAACCATTCATGAATTTAGTTTGCTTTGCAAAAGTTGAGTTGATCGATTCCAACGAATTGATAAAGAAGCTTGTGCGTTCTGATGAACTATGTAAAATGTTGTTTAAATTTTTATTTAATTTAATTATTTTTTCGGCGTCACTTTGATCAAGTGTACCGAATAAAAATTTCAAAGACGTTCCGACTATGTTGAGTAACCCCCTTTTTCTTGTAGCATTTATTTGATCGTGTAAGAGGTTAGTAATTAAAACTTCTCGGTTGTTTATAATTTTAAGGGTCGCATTCATGCTGGGAACAAATCCTGAGCATTGCACAAGATTAATATTTTCATTATTTGCACTCAACTCGACACCCGAAAGGATATAAGAGATGTAAAAGCTTATATATATATATATATATATATATATATATATATATATATATATATATATATATATATATATTATGTGCACTTTTACAAACTAAGTTTATGTCTTCAAAGCATTTTCGAAGAGTGATTGATAATTGAAAGTAATTGATTAGATTGATTTTTGTTGTACACCTCTATTCTGAGTTCGAAAGTTGTACAGTCCCGGTGCCTTCAAAACAAATGCCTGAGTTAGGATTTTGCAATTTTTCTATTTCGTTCCTACATTGTATGGAAATTATTAGGAAGAATAGTATTATTAATGACCTGTAACAGATTTAATTTGAATTAGGATTGAATAACTTCAAGCGGTTATTATGAACTTTAACTAATTTACGCTTCATCAATTTACGGATCATTAATTTCTATCACTTCGTATGGACCATTATATATTGGTTCTAATTTTTTACTTCTACCTCGGGTATTTACTTCATTTTTTAACAAAGCCTGATCACCAGTTTAGATTTTTATAGGATAAGTGTATTTATCGTAATAAGTTTTTGATTTTTCTTTTCTTTGAATTAATGAATTTCGAGCAAGTTCATGGCTATGCTGTAAGCGTAATTTTAATTCTACTGCGTAATCATCATAATTGTAATTTAATTCTGGTGGTTGTTGTAATTAATTTGGAGTTTCAGCTTTGTGTCCAAACATTAATTCAAATGGTGTATAATATGTTGCGGAATGTTCTGAAGTATTGTATGTTAACCCACTGAGCAAAACACCAACAAATAACGTTATATCAACATTTTAGCAACATGAAACGTTATATTAATGTTGGGAACATTGCCTGGGGAATCCATTCGTCCCAGTTAGTTTGGTCTTTATTTATAAAATGTCTAAGATATTCAGAGATGTTACGATGTTACGTTCTAAACTACCGTTAGATTGAGGTCTAAAAGCACAAGTTTGGTACTTTTTAATTTTCAATAATTTACATCTGTAGCAATTCGCTAGTCAAATTCGTTCCCCGATCAGTAAGTAGCTATTTAGGCGTTCCGAATATGCAAATATTTTTTGTAACAAACGCATTAGCTACTGTAATAGCTTTTTGACTTGGAATTAGTATGGCTAGACTAAATTTCGTAAGATCATCCGCAAAGGTTAATAAATATTTATTGAAATTTTCGGTAACCGGTAAAGGTCCGACAATGTCAAGGAATACTCTTTCAAACGGACGTTTTGCCGTCGTTGTAATAGTCATTGGCATTTTCGTTGATTTGACTTGTTTATTTCGTTGGCATACTTCACACGAACTAATATATTGTTTAATGTCTTTGTACATATTTTGCCATACATATTTTGTCTTGATTTTCTTATACGTTTTATGAATTCCTTTGTGACCTCCTGTAGTTGTGGTATGATATTCATTAAGAATGGTATTTATTTCTGGTTTTGAGAAGTTTTCAAGAATTTGGTTATGATAACAGGTTATCTCTAAGTTTGTATTATTAAAAATATATCTGAACATTAATCGAATGTTTTCAAATTTACGATAAGGATATAATTTGTTATCGCGAGTTTATTTATTTTTTCGATTGCGCAAAAATATTTTAAATTCAAATTTGAAGTGAATAATTAAGATTCTGTTATTGGATCATGTGAATTATGTGTTTTGATAAAAATGTAATTACTATTGTTATGTTGACATGCACAGGTTTATCTACTTCGAGAGGATCTGATTTCATAAGTTCTTTCACGTTTACATTGTGTAGGTCACGGATATTTGCTGATGATGATGCATCATTTGTAATATACACGCGAACATTTGTAGGATCTTTATGACAAATTGATTTCGGATTTCGACAAAAAATGATCTTAAGAAAATTCTGAATTTGAATTTTTTATTGGGAACATTCGGCTAAGTGCATCCGCATTGGTATTATTTACCAGCTTTGTGAACGATTTCATATTCTGCTATTTTTAATTTGAAACGCATTAATCGAGAACTTGAATCTTTAATTGAAAACATCTATGTAAACGGTTTATGATCGGTAACGATTATGAATTTTTGACCATATAGGTAAGGACGGAAATAGTGATGGGAATAATCGATATACTAATTAGTAATTAGTCGATTATTGAAATATATCGATATAATCGATTATTATGGGGAAATTAGTAAATACTATGGTATGGTATGGTATGGTATGGGGTCGGTGGGTCGTGTGGCCTCTGGGCCTTTCGAAGTTACCTCGACCTAAAAGATCTTTTGTAACTATCCCTGACCTACTTGAGTCCCTCAATGTCTAGACTTCTTATGAAGTCTACTATAACTTGAGGGTTAATGTGTACCAGTTCCTCGGTGTTTAAAGTGGCCGATGACAGGTAGTTCCCTCTTTGAAGGGACAAGGCAGGGCATTCACAAAGTAGGTGCTCTGCTGTTTCTTGTGCCTCGTTGCAGAACCTGCAGTTGGCATCGGTTGTCTGACCCATCTTGGTGAGGTGGTACTTCAGAGGACAGTGTCCAGTTAGAAGGCCGGTTATGAGCCTTAGGTTGCCCTTGCTTAACCTGAGAAACTGTCCGGCTCTTACGGCAGAGAAGGCGATGAACCTTTTCGCCTGCCGCAGACCAGGTGTGTCTCTCAGGTGAGCACTTTTGGCAGCATCTTCCCATTCCCGGATCATCCCCTTGATGCGGACTTTATTATTCCACTGTAAGGTTCTGGTCCGACAAATGGAGTCTTGGACCCTTCCTTGGCAAGGTTGTCGGCAATTTCATTGCCTTTGATCCCTGCGTGTCCCGGAACCCAGACCAGTTTGACTCTGTTGTTCCTAGCCAGCTGCTTTAGGGATAGCTTGCACTCCCAGACAGATTTAGACTTGCATGTAGGCGATTTTATTGCCTTTAATGCAGCTTGACTGTCTGAGCAGATGCAGACCCTCTGTTTGTTGTATCCCCTGTCTAAACATATGTGGGCGCATGTGTTCAGGGCCTCGATTTCTGCCTGAAATATCGATGGGGATCGTCACAAGGCCCTTGATAACTCGCATCGAGGGCCAGTGATACCGATTCCGACTCCGTTTTCAGTTTTGGATCCGTCAGTGAACCAAACTATCGAGGAGCCTTGTAACTGCTTGACCCTCGCTCCAACATCATGGCGGCCATGGATGGCCACTTCAATCGTTGTGTCGAAGTCGTAGTCAGTTGACATGTAGTCTTTGGGTATGTATCTGTCTGGATTATTCTTAATGCGTCTAGTGCTGCTTCCCTTTTCACGTGCAGATGCAGAGGTGTGAGATTTAGCATAGCCTCCATTGCTCCAGTGGGGCAGGTGTTCATAGCCCCTGTGATGCCCAAACATGCCAGCCGTTGAACCTTGCTGAGCCTTGCTTGGGTTGTGATCTCCGTTGTCTTCGTCCACCAGACAACGGAACCATAGGTGATTATTGGTCTTATCACCGTAATGAAAAGCCAGTATATCATCTTGGGGTGTAAACCCCATCGTTTGCCAAATAGCCTGCAGCAAGCCCATATTGCCCTTTCTGCTTTGGCAGTGATGTTATCTAAATAGGTTTTCCAGTTTAGCCTCTGGTCAAAGGTGAGGCCGAGATATTTAACTGTGTTGGAAAGCCCAATGAGTGTCCCATTCATGGTTAGTGCCTTAAGATTTAATTTTCTACGACCTGTAAATGGGACAATTACAGTCTTGTTGGGATTGATAGTGAGCCCCTTCTGCACGCACCATGTACTTACTTTCCGAAGGGCTGACTGCATGCGGTTGGACACCGTATCGTCATGCTTTCCCCTAACTATGATGACGATGTCGTCAGCATAGCCTTGTACGTCAAAACCGTCGTTGGATAACACCGATATTAGCTCATCGACAACTAGTGACCACAGCAGGGGCGATAGAACCCCGCCTTGTGGGCACCCCTTTACTGCGAACACAGTTGCCAACACATCGCCAATGGACAGTGTGATCCTACGACCTTTGAGCATAGCATGGATCCATTTGGATGTGGAGGCATCAATTCCTCTTGATTTGGTGGCCGTGTCTATGGATTCATAGGAGGTGTTGTCAAATGCACCTTCGATGTCCAAGAATGCGCATAGAGCCACTTCTTTGCTTGCGATGCTCTTCTCTATTACACTTGTTAGTGTTTGAAGGGCATTTGTTGTTGATTTGCCTGCTTGATAGGCAAATTGGTGTTTGTGGAGGGGTAACGACTGAAGAGCTTTCCCTCTGATATTTCTATCAATGATTTTCTCCATTGATTTTAGGAGAAAGGAGGTGAGGCTTATGGGGCGATATGACTTAGGCTCGTCAATTTCGCGTTTGCCAGCCTTTGGTATAAACATCACCGCCACCTCCCTCCACTGCTTGGGGATATACCCAAGAGAGTAGCTAGCTCTGAAAATTTGCGTGAGACGTGGTAATAACTCCTCCCCTGCCCTTTGCAAAAGGGCTGGAAAGATGCCATCTGCCCCCGCGGATTTGAACGGCTTGAAGCCGTTGATCGCCCATGTTATTATGCTTGGAGTGAAGATCTTTGTTGCCAGTTTTTTGCTCTCTCTGGTAGGGCGTTCTTCTACCTCAAAGCCGATGGCAGGTAAGTCTTCACTGTTAATTGCCTGGGACCCAGGAAAGTGAGCTTCTAGGAGTACTCTTAGACTTTCTTTTAGGGTTCCAGTGTATTCACCGTTGGACTTTTTTAGTAGTCCAATACCGTTCGTGTGATCCTTTGCAAGGACTTTTTGGAGGCGTTGTGCGGCAGGTAGATCATCTATCCCCTCGCAGAAAGTCCTCCAAGTTTTCCTTTTGGATTTTCTCAGTTCTTTGTTGTACTCCGTAAGGGCCTTTCTGTACTCCTCCCACTGTCCAGAGGCTTTAGCCCTATTAAAAGTACGCCTAGTTTTGGCCTTTAGGCTCGCGAGTTCGCTGTTCCACCAGGGCACTTCTCTAACAACAGCCCTTTGCTTTAGTGGACAACTACTTTCGTAAGCGATGTTGATTACATCTTGTAATTGTGTCGATGCTGCTTCTAGCTGCTCGACTGTTTCAATAGGATTCAGTGGTCCCGCAAGTTCCGACGTAAGGCGCTCTTGGTAGGCCTCCCAGTCGGTATTTTTGGGATTTCTGAATCCATTGATGTGGTTATTACCACTATCGATGTCAAACCGTATATGTTGATGGTCTGATAGTGCGACGTAATCTGAGACGTGCCAGTTTTGTATGTACTGGCTTATGTAATTATCAGCTAGGGAGATGTCTAATACCTCCTTTCTAACTGATGTGATAAAAGTAGGTTTATTGCCCTTATTGACTATATCTAAGTTTTCACCTAAAACATAGTCTAGCAGGAACTCACCTCTTCTGTTGGTGTCCGTACTGCCCCATACAGTGTGGTGCGCGTTGGCGTCGCAGCCCAGGACCAGGTGTTTGTTTTCCTTCCTGCACCAGGTGATGAGGCGTTTGACCTCTTCTGGTGGAGGGGATGTGGAGTCACCCGGGAAGTAGGCCGAGGCTATAATGATTGTCCTCTTGCTCGTCCCCTTAGTGACTCTAATTTGTGCTGTGACCAGATCTCTCGTGATGAATTCTGGAACAGGAATGTAGTTAGTGCCGGCTTTGAATAACAAAGCGGCCCTAACGTTATTGTGTAAGGTACTATAGATCAACTTACAGTTTTTGGATTGGAGTCCCATAATTTGGCCTCTTCTGGTCCAGGGCTCTTGAATGAGCCCTATGTCTAACTGCTCCTTAATAAACCTCCTTGAAAGTACGCTCGAGGCCGCTTTAGCATGGTGGAGGTTTATTTGGACGCAAGTTAGTTTTTGAGGTGATCGGGTCATTTTGGCTTTCCGGGGGCAGGACTCAGTGTTCCTTTTCCCCTGGGGCCAGTTCGTCCGTCCTTTCCTCTAGCTCCATGGTTTCTGGAGCGTTCTCCAGCTCCATGATTTCTGGAGCATCCGCTTTTTCGGGCTCATTTTGTGGGGCTGTCTTATCTGCCCCCGTGGTCCTTTTCGGCCTTAATTGAATGTGGCCGAATTTGTAGCTCACCCTATATGCAGCCTCTTTGAGGCTTGCCGACGATATGCTGTCCACTGATAGGGCGAGCTCTACTGTGGGGCCATTGGAGGTTCTCCTTAGCACCCTCCAGCTTTGTGAGGCTTTGAGGCTGTTTTGGGCCTCTAAAAGCTGCAGTATCCTCTCATTGGAGTATCCTGCGCTCGATGGGAAGTAGCCAATTACTATATCCGTATGTGGAAAATCTTTTTCTTCCACATACTTCAGCAAGGCGCCATCCCACGGTTTTAGTGCTGGCACGACGGACTTTAGCCAGTCTGCAGTGGCCTTATCCGCGCATACCAACATAAGCCATCCTGGTCTATTGTTGGAGCTTAGGAATTTTGGGCGAATGTCCCCTTCCTTTAGCTCCACAATTTTATCCAGGATTGCTTCCTGAAGCATTGTTAGTTGATTCGCATCAGCTAACGCCTCAGGGAACTTACTAGGCATTATACCTACCCGTATGCTCCCTGCTGCCTGACTGAAGGAAGGCTTCGGACCTTCGCCTTCAGTTGATTTACGGGGAGGCCTGGATTTGGTAGCCTCTGCCCGTTTTTTTGCTGCTCCCGAGGAGGAAGCAGCAGAGGGAGAGGTGCGAGGTCTGGAGCCTCCAGCCTCAGCCTTTGCGGTCTGATTGCCGGAAGGTCTTTCCCCCGCCTTCACCCTCTTAGTTGGAGCTTTTTTCTCCGGGGTACTGCCATCGGACCTGGGCCTTTTGTTGTGGCCCGCTTCCTTGGAGTTGGGAGGATTAAGGGGAATTACGGCTTGTGCTCGGGCCTCCTCCATGGTAACCCCTTGTCGCAGGAGGAATCTATACCTCTTCTTTGCCGCACCACCTAACTTGGGATATTGAAATCCCTTAGTTGAGGATTGATCCTCTGTGTTCTGGCCAGGCCTCTCAGCCTGCTCCAGATTTTTAGGGATGTCGGTGACATCCGTGGGGGGGGACGTAGTATCCCCTTCTTTTCTGTTTTCCTTATTTGTTCTCATATTTGGTCCCACGAGAAGCTAGGGAAGTAACAGGTCACCCGTAACAGAGCCCCGCATGCTACGAGAAGGCTAGTTGCAACCAGGGGGCGCCATCTCCCTGGAGGTTGGGACCGGTAAAGACTAGTCTATCTAGCCACGCATCTTATCGGCCCAGTCCCCTACCTTAAGATTTAGGATTTTATTGAGGTGTCCTCCTCTTGGTCCAGGCGGTTAAGCCACGACCCCCCTCAATCTCTGCCCGCGAGACATGACCACGTCAGCAGAGATTGAATGGTATTACGAGGGCACACTGCCAGGCAGTATGTGGACCTCGGCATCGTTAACCTTAGTGCAATCCCTTAGCCACGATACGACAGCCGGGATGAGGGGAGTTGGTCCGCGGCGATAGCCTTCGGTACCACCACGCAGGATGTTAGGCCTGGGGTGATCCCTGTAGCTACCACTAGCCATTTCAACTGGGTCGATATGGCCGATCCCCTATCCGCCACCTGGGGACGCGCTTGATAGCTCTCCACGCCACAAGTAGTAAATACTAATTTAGCGATTGTTTGATCGGGTGAATTAGTAATTACTAATTTAAGCGATTATTTGATCGGGTAAAATAGTAATACGAATTTAAGCGATTATTGGATCGGGTAAATTAGTATATACCAATTTAAGCGATTATATGATCGGGTAAAATAGTATATACTAATTTAAACGATTATTTGATCGGGTAAATTAGTAGCTACAAGTTTAAGCGATTATTTGATCAGGTAAAATAGTATATACTAATTTAAGCGATGATTTCGTAGGGCAAATGACTAATTAGTAGACTAAAATAATTGATTATTATCTCGGTAGACTGCACTATTAATTATTATAAACAAATGTATCGCTTATTATCTCGGTAGACAGGACTAATAATTATTGTATAGTAATATTAACAACACAGGCCAACAAATTTTGAAAGTTGATTTCGATCTGACATCTGATTTTGTATAATTTTGATCTGCTGAATTCAAATCCGAGTGTCATTTTGCCCTATCACGTAAGGTTTTTTTGTCAATGTTGAAAATAAACTGATAAAAAATTTGGTCAAAATAAACGCTACTTTTATTAATACAGAGACAAAAACAAAATACAAATAGTAAACTAAATTGAAAATAGTCTTAAACAATCTTTAATTTCTTTTCTTTCCATAAGATCTTTCCCTCTTGGATGAGAAACTTCGTTTAGTGGATTTTCTTCAGAATTCCAGGGCCGGATTGTCCCTTTTTATTGAATAGCAGTAATCAGCCATCATTGAAGCATTCCACTGACCTTGATACCTGCGTTTTATTTCTTTCATGGCTTGGTGGAACCTCTCACCTTGCTCCTCACTCACATGACCAAGATTTTCGGGGAAGTAATCAAGATGCGAGTGTAAAAAGTGAACTTTTATGCTCATATTACATTCCAATTCTATAAATTTCTGTAGCATGTTTTTCACAATTTCCTTGTTGTTTCCCAAAAAACCTATAATAACATTAGCAAATAAAATCCATGCATCTTTCTCAGTTTCATTCATGGTATTAACAAATTCTTGATCTCCTTATTTGAGGACCGACAAAAATTCCTTTCTTTACTTTTGCATCTGAGATAGCAGACAACTTTCTGCAAAGGTATTTGAAACAGTCTCCATCTTTATTTAAAGCTTTAACTATTGTCTCATTAATCCTAGTTTAATATGCAGTGGAGGTAACAAGATTATTTGTGAGCAACAAGACTTTCGAGCAGAACTTTTTTGATCCGGGAGTTAAATTATCTCTTCTTATCCAGTCCTTTTTCTTCCAATGTTGATGTCTACTTCGACTGTCCCACGAATTTCCAAATAATCGTTAACTTAAAAAATGCTGAAGTTTTACATAAAATTCCAAAATATCTGTTGGTTTTAAAAATGTTGACGGTTTTCCTAAATTGAATAAATTTTTGTTAATTTTGAAAAATTTTACTCTTTTCCTGAATTTCTTAAAATATCATTAATTTAAAAAAATTCGATACTTTTCATAATTTTTTTAATTTCCTTCAGTTTTCTTTGTAATTTTCATAAATTTCTTAAAAATTAAAAACGTGGAAGTTTTTTATGGGATTCCAAGAGTTCCGTTAATTTTCAAAATTTTTATGAAAAGTATCGAATTTTTTAAAAATGTAGGAAATTCAGGAAAATCGTCAGAGTTTATAAATTAAAAGATAATCTTAGAAATTTAAGAAAAACGTTTCATAAGATTTAGAGATTTCCGTTAATTTTTAAAATTTTACATTTTCCTGAATTTCCAAAATTTTCGATAATATTAAAAATTTTCATAACTTTCATAAATTTTCAAAACTTCCTTCAATTTTCAAATTCTTGCCAATTTTCATGAAATTCTAAAATATTCGTTAACTTAAAATATGTTGAAATTTTTCATGAAACTTAATTTCCGTTAATTTTCAATTTTTTTATGAAAAGTATCAACATTGTTCAAATTAACGAAAATTCAGTATTTTTAAAATGCAAGAAATTCTTAGAAATGTAGGAAAAGCGTTAAAAATTAACTAAAATCTTGGAAATTCACAAAAAAACTTGTCAAAACTGAATTAACAGTTTTTCAGAATTTCTTAATTTTTCATTAATTTTGAAAAATTTTACACTTTTCATGAATATTCGTCGATTGTTTAATTTTTTCGTAAATCTCCTAAATTTCTGTTAAATGAAAAAAAAAACATTTTGATACTTTTCGTAAATTTTCAAGATTTTCATCAATTTTTAAAATCTTAAAAGTTTTTCGTAAATTTGACACTTTTTATGACTTTTTGTCCATTTTTCAAACCTTAGTGTTTTCGTGAATTTCCGTTACATTTAACAATTTCGACGATTTTCATGAATTCTTAACAATTATGCTTAATTTTGAAAAACCTCGATAATGTTTCTTAAATGTCCAAGGTTTCCATTAATTTTCAAAATTACAACTATTTTCCTGAATTTCCTAGATATTCGTTAATTTTCACGATTTTTTTTTGAAGATATGAAGATTTTCATTACCTGTATGTTTTTTGATGCCATCCAATTTACTACTTTTTGTACTGCTTAGTGAATTTATCAATTTAGTAACTATTATTTTTTCCCACATCCTGACCATAGTCTCCACTTTTCTACTCAATTTCCAGTTCGCCCATAAGCATTGGCTCCCCTTGACTTGTCTAAACTCAGGCGGACAAAACGCAATTTATCTGGGCAAAACCCGAAATTATGTTTTAATTCGGGCTATGTGAACAGTAGACATTTCGCGTTTTATCCAATTTCATGTTTTGTCTGTAACATATATACATAGGTTTAATTGCGTAAATAAATATAAGATAATAAATAATAAAATAAATATATTTAGTCGATTTTCAACTTACTGTAATAAATAATTGAGAAATCAGAATTCCAGGGCGGGCAAGCGTCCCCCCTTGCCCATATGTGCCGGCGCCCATGATAGTGAGTCCCATTTGCTCCAAAAACGTTGAACTTGAGTTCAAGCTGAACTTAAGTTTAAGAGAAGTTCCTATTGTTCTAATGTCACGTTGAACTCGAGTTCAGAGTTGAACCAGTTCAACGTGTTTGGTGCAACTGACCCTGATTATTTTTGAGCTAAATATTTCCAAGAAATCAACACACATTTTAGCTGAGTAAAACCAACGTTGGTTTCGTGACACTGAACTTTCGTCGCGGTGGTTATTAACAATTTCAAACGGGAGTTAAATTTGTGGATGAGTATTCATAAAAGGACCTGCAAATAAAAACTTGGAAAATTCAAAAATCATATGAGTCGACAAAAACAATCATTACTCAAAGTACACTGCTAATAAAATAGGTAAGCCTCATACATCCAAACCCCAACTTTAGACAATTTACAACAACAAAAGTTTATAATGTGACTTGCACTTTTCTAGGTTATTTTTCGCGATGGAAACTCCTGTAGATAATTTTCCTGTGTGGGGACTTTTACCAAAGAAAGAGACGGGGGTCACTTCGTTTTTGACTAAGTATCCGGAGTACAATGGGAAGGGTGTTGTGATAGCGATCTTCGATTCGGGTGTTGATCCCGGTGCAGCCGGTTTGAAGGTATTTTTTTGGTTCGTTGTTATTTTGAGCTTGCACTTATTCTTTGTTTTTTAGCAAACTCCTGATGAAAAAGTTAAGGTGATTGAAAGGTTCGATTGTAGCGGTTGTGGAGATGTTAATATGACCACGGTTGTGCAGCCTAAAGAAGGTGTTATTACTGGAATTAGTGGGAAGAAATTAAAGGTAAGTTGGCATTTAAATGATGAGAAAAAACAACAATAACAAAAATACATTCAAATCCTGATTACACAAGCAAAGGAACAATTTCAAATTAACTATGGAAGAATTGAATGGTTGAAAATTCGAATAACATAGATTTTGACATTGCGCTAAGAACAATTGATTATAATTAATTATGGTGAAATAAAAACAACTGAGTATTCACTTTATTGTTAAACACTACACCATGTTTTGTTACACAGAGGCTACATCAGGCAGATGAATAACAATAAAGTGGAACCCTCTCAACTCAGTTGTTTTTATTTTAAGCCTCATCAATTAAATATTTTGCCAAAATATTTGAAGTTTGTTTCATGTCCCAATTTTTTGTTTTATATTTTAATAGAGTATGTTTAAATAATAGTCACGATATTGTTAGTACTTTTCTAAATCAGATGTTCTTGATCAGCACCTTAATTAAAATGGAATATTTAAAAAAAAACTTGTCTTAGATTAGCTTAGATAACCAAGCCTCGGATAATCATCATTTTACTGTAAGACGTAATTATCCTAAAGCAGAGGTGTTCAACATTTTGTAATACACGAGCTACTTTTGCATAAAATGTTATTTGGCAATCAACAGGTTGTAGTTTATAAGAACAAATAAAATAGTATATTCATAGATATTTTCTTTTAGGTACACCTTAAAATGTATTGTAAATAGCTTTGAATTTTAATAGTACCAGATTCAGTGTTCAATACAACTTGAAAATTTGATTTGGCCGATCCGCATCTCGTAAATTATATCACTTGTTTATTTATTGATCCTGCAGTGATCTTTGTTTTTACAATTATTTTATATTCTCAACTTGGGTGTAAAATATTCATTCAAGTAAGTATTTGTTCGTGTTTAGAACAATGTTGTTTTACACAGGTTAAAGTATATGTATAATAGAATAGAACATTAAATTTAAATTGATTTAAAAAAATTATGTAGAAATAAAGTATATCGCATAAACATTACAAAGATATAGGTGACAAACAATATAACTAACTATAAATAACGCTTTAAAATTTGTTTTTTGTTTTGTAAATTGTTTTCATCGTTTTTGTTTTATAAATTTGTTTTGTTTTGTAATTTTTATGATGCCTATTGATTTTGACAAATTTAATAATATCATATGATTTTTTCGTTAGTGTTTTTGTCAACTTGAATATAATTCCATGACTTCTCTCTGACTTTCCCGGTTTAATGATATTCAGTGAATTTTTTATTTAATTATTTTCAGGCATTCGCCGATTTTATAATAGAGTTCAATTTGAAGTTTTGAACGGGTGTTTCCACTCCCACGCTAAGCATGAAGTAAAATTTCGAGTTTAGAAAAGCCCCGTGAAAATTTGTCGAGGGTGCGCAACGACCCGAGACAAATTTTCGCGCTTTTCTAAACTCGAAACTTTACTTCATGCGCCACACGTACAAACCTCTGATTTAAAGTGAAGTTCAGAAACACACAAATACATCTTTAATCAGAGTAACAGGGAATCAGATATTTAGTCTGTTATCAACGATGTTCAGTGTTAATAATAAATAATTAGGTTTGAATATTTTTGTTAAAACTACTAGTAACGAAATTTATATATTAATGGTTGCAAAAAATAAAATAAAAACAAATTTATTCTTAAAGGATTCGTATTCGTGATTCGAAAAAACAGGATTCGAGTCTTTGATTGGAATCATATTTATCTCTTACGAATCCTTTATTCGAGTATTCGTGATTCGAATCATATTAGGTGATTCGAATTCATGATTCAAATCCTTTTTACGAGGATTCGTCCCAGCTCTGACAATTACATATTTAAATAATTTTCCTGTTTCCATGTCATGATTTAAAACTTCCTCACTTGAATAAAATACATAGGCTCCTTTTTCGTTGTTGAAAGGTATACATATGTATTGATAACAATTTCTTAGAAATATTGTGAAATAACTTTACAGCTTTACAAACAAGATAAACAATTTATGAAAATTTGTATATCAAATATTAGTATTTCAATAGTCATGCATTGCTAAAAATATATTACATATTTGTGTACTAAATAGGAACATTGTTCCGTCCTTGTCTTTTTTTTTACAAAAATAGAAAGTAAGCTAATACAGAGTATACAGAAAATGTTCTTATGTTTGAGTTACTTTCATGTTTTATTTAAGGACAATGTTTTTTTTATCGTAGAAAATAATAGACTAATAGTTGGCAACATAAACCATCTTTGTTCCAGGTCATTGAAACTTCTATATAAAAAAAAAAATAGTATCAAATGAGTTGAACATGGTTTTAGAGTTAACTCTAAAAGTTTATTTTAGGTACAATTTTGCTCTTCTTTTACTGATTTCTATGAATGACTTATTGTATTACATACTTGAAATGTTTCTTTTAAATATACATAATCTATCCGATGTAAATTTTCAGGCAGTCGTCGATTTTATAAAAGCAGGTAATTTAAAGTTTCGAACAAGTGTTTCCACTACCAGATTAAGCATGAAGTAAAATTTCGAGTTTAGAAAAGCATTAAAATTTGGTTTGGTCGCTCCGCGAACTTCAACCAACTTCAATTAATCCTTATTTGTAGATTAAATTGATTTGTCGATTAGAATAGACATTTTTTGACATACCGTTCCATAACACGAATTATGGTTTCCACTCTCCGACTACACGTCTTATGCGTACAGCAAATTCTTCGTTAATTTATCCTGACTTTGATCATTTTTGTAATACATTTCCCCAGTTTATGAGAATGTTTAAAATATTACTATGTTGTCATTAGTGTTTTTGTTTCTATCTTTAGTATTGAATTGTTTTGTAAAATATTTTTATATTCTGTAAAATGGTACATCCATGAATAAGGTTTATTTGTTTATTTATTTACATGTATGTAACAGAGCTGGGCAGGATTCGAATCAATCAGGATTCGAATCCTTTTGGAGGATTCAAATGAGGCATTTGAATACTTAAGTTCAACTGGATTCGTGATCCGGATACGTTACATTTTTTTAAGAGGATTCATATTCGAATTCAAATACGGGTGATTCGAATCCTTATAAAAGGATTCGAATATTTATAAAAGGATTCGAATACTTACAAAGGGATTCGAATACTTACAAAACGATTCGAATACTTACAAAAGGCTTTGAATCGTCAAAAATAATTCGAATTGATTGTGAGGATTAACATGAAAAATGTCTTTTGTGTGTTTTTAAATTTCTCGTTAAATCACTGTTTCATACGCATGGCGCATGAAGTAAAATTTCGAGTTTAGAAAAGCCCAGAAAATTTGTCTCGGGTCGCTGCGCGACCCTCGACAAATTTTCACGGGACTTTTCTAAACTCTAAATTTTACTTCATGCATGAAATATTTAAATAACAAAACATTTACATTTTCCTTCACACATACTCAAGTCAGGTCAAATAATACAATATATTAAATTAACTTATTTAACTTATATCAATGGCACTTGATTGGTTAAAGGGTATTCAAGTTTTGTAATTTCAAAAAAATTGTAGCTTTTAAAATATAAATTTTACCAGTGATTTAGTTGACTCATTGTTATCAGGTATTAGTATTACGTCTGAACAACGATTTTGATAACATAAACATAATGTGTGGAACAAATAAGTTTTTTTAACAATACAGTAAAGAGTCGATAATACAAACTACTTGGAATCAGTGTTTTTTCTAGATGGTCTCACCCGAACGGCGTTCCGGCACCTTTTCCTTGACGCATTTGTTTTTCTATGCACTTTTGACAAAAATGAATGTGTTTCTGGTACAGTTTTCCGGAAATATTTGTTGTTTTTATAGAGAAAAAAATCAGTGCTCAGGGCTGAGAGTGGTTTGAATAATAACATCTACTCACATAGAACATTTCAACATTTAACACGGGTGAACTTAGTTTTCGATTTAGTTATAAAACTACAAACGCAAACATATAAACAGGGCTTTGAACCGGAAGTGGTGTGCGGAAAAACGGTTGTTTTTGCCGGAATAAAAACCGGAGCTGAACCAAAAAAAAAAATATTGTTTTATTTCGGTTCAGTTCAGACATGTATTGTAAAATGTTCTAAATTATAGCAAAAAATAAACGTATAATAATACAGATACAGGGAATCCGATGTGGTCCAGGCAAACCAATGATGCTACAAATCGATAAATGATTGTTCATATTATGTAAAACTGTAACAAGTTAAATTGAGCTGTCTTTGACAGAAAAAAATGAAAAATGTCAGTCACGGAGGAATTCCAATACAGATAAAAATATTATAATAATTAAAAATTATTGGTAACAGTTACTGAAGTTATTTCTTAATAACAGTTATAAAATAACAGTTACTGAAAATAATTGTAATTTGTCATTTTTTTACTAGTACTTTGGCAAATTAAATCCCGCTATTGTTTCATTGAGCCAATTTAATACGATATTCATGTAAAAACAATAATATCATCATAATCATCATAAAAAATTCTGTAAGACCAACAACTACTAATTAAAGATCAAATTATTTATTTTTAACACTGAAAATAAACTAATGCCGGGTTTTACCAACGTCAGTTAAATCGATCAATTATTCATCGATTAAAATCTAGTAATAATTACATACAAATCACGAATCCGAATCACTTAATATGATTCGAATCGCGGATACTCGAATAAATGATTCGTACGAGATAAATATGATTCGAATCAAGAATACAAATCCTTAAAGAATAATTTTGTTTTTATTATTTTTTTGCAACCATTAATATATGAATATCGTTAACAAAAATATTCAAAACCTAATTGTTTATAATTAACACTAAACATCGTTGATAACAGACTAAATATCTGATTCCCTGTTACTCCGATTAAAGATGCATATGTGTGTTTCTGAACTTCACTTCAAATCAGTGTTTAGTACGAGTGGCGCATGAAGTAAAATTTCGACTTTAGAAAAGCCCGAAAATTTGTCTCGGGTAGCTGCGCGACCCTCGACAAATTTTCAAGGGGCTTTTCTAAACTCTGAATTTTACTTCATGCTTAGCCTGGGAGCGGAAACACCCGTAAAAAACTTCAAATTGGAGTCTATTATAAAATCGACGAATGCCTGAAAATTACGTAAATAAAAAATTCACTGAATATCATTAAAACCGGGAAAGTCAGAAAAAAGTCACGGAATTATATTCAAATTGCCCAAAACACAAGTTACAAAACACGTAAAAATTTATAAAATTAACTTAAATATTGACAAAAACAATGAAAACAATTTAACAAAATGGGGAAAGTTATAACACGTAAAAATGTATAAAACTAACTTAAATATTGACAAAAACAATGAAAACAATTTAACAAAATGGGGAAAGTTATATTACAGGGAAAACAAATTTCGAGTTTAGAAAAGCCCAGAAAATTTGTCTCGGGTCGCTGCGCGACCCTCGACAAATTTTCACGGCCTTTTCTAAACTCGAAATTTTACTTCATGCTTAGTCTGGGCGTGGAAACGCTCGTTCGAAACTTCAAACTGAATGTTTTGACAAGAACATTAAATGACTGAAAATGTTTTTAAAGATAATGATCTAGTTCGCAAAATTTTGTTTAATATTATTTGAAGTAAAACTAACATGGTAGCCACAATCTGATTGTGAGGATTAACATGAAAAATGTCTTTTGTGTGTTTTTAAATTTCTCGTTAAATCACTGTTTCATACGCGTGGCGCATGAAGTAAAATTTCGAGTTAAGAAAAGCCCAGCGACCCGAGACAAATTTTCACGGGGCTTTTCTAAACTCGAAATTTTACTTCATGCTTAGTCTGGGCGTGGAAACGCTCATTCGAAACTTCAAACTGAATGCTTTGACAAGAACATTAAATGACCGGAAATGTTTTTAAAGATAATGATCTAGTTCGCAAAATTTTGTTTAATATTATTTGAAGTAAAACTAACATGGTAGCCACACTCTGAAATGTTAAAATTTTTCCAACATTTCCCTGACTCAAGATTTTTTTCCCTGGCCTTGTAATATAACTTTCCCCATTTTGTTAAATTGTTTTCATTGTTTTTGTCAATATTTAAGTTAATTTTATAAATTTTTACGTGTTTTGTAATTTGTGTTTTGGGCAATTTGAATATAATTCCATGACTTTCCCAGTTTTAATGATATTCAGTGATTTTTTTATTTACGTAATTTTCAGGCATTCGTCGATTTTATAATAGACTCCAATTTGAAGTTTTTTACGGGTGTTTCCGCTCCCAGGCTAAGCATGAAGTAAAATTCCGAGTTTAGAAAAGCCCCGTGAAAATTTGTCGAGGGTCGCGCAGCTACCCGAGACAAATTTTCGGGCTTTTCTAAAGTCGAAATTTTACTTCATGCGCCACGCGTACAAAACACTGATTTGAAGTGAAGTTCAGAAACACACATATGCATCTTTAATCGGAGTAACAGGGAATCAGATATTTAGTCTGTTATCAACGATGTTTAGTGTTAATTATAAACAAATAAGTTTTGAATATTTTTGTTAAATCAACTGGTAACGATATTCATATATTAATGGTTGCAAAAAAATAATAAAATCAAAATTATTCTTTACGGATTTGTATTCTTGATTCGAATCATATTTATCTATTACGAATCATTTATTCGAGTATTCGCGATTCGAATCATATTAAGTGATTCGGATTTGTGATTTGAATCATTTTTACGAGGATTCGTCCCAGCTCTAGTATGTAATTATTACTAGCATTTAATCGATGAACAATTGATCGATTTAACTGACGTTGGTAAAACCCGGCATTAGTTTATTTTCAGTGTTAAAAATAAATAATTTGATCTTTAATTAGTAGTTGTTGGTCTTACAGAATTTTTTATGATGATTATGATGATATTATTGTTTTTACATGAATATCGTATTAAATTGGCTCAATGAAACAATAGCGTAATTTAATTTGCCAAAGTACTAGTAAAAAATTGACAAATTACAATTATTTTCAGTAACTGTTATTTTATAACTGTTATTAAGAAATAACTTCAGTAACTGTTACCAATAATTTTTAATTATTATAATATTTTTATCTGTATTATTATACGTTTATTTTTTGCTATAATTTAGAACATTTTACAATACATGTCTGAACCGAACCGCAATAAACCAATTTTTTTTTTTGGTTCAGCTCCGGTTTTTATTCCGTAAAAAACAACAGTTTTTCCGCACACCACTTCCGGTTCAAAGCCCTGTTTATTTGTTTGCGTTTGCGTTCGGGTGAGACCATATAGAAAAAACCCTGATTCCAAGTAGTTTGTATTATCGACTCTTTACTGTATTGTTAAAAAACTTATTTGTTCCACACATTATGTTTATGTTATCAAAATCGTTGTTCAGACGTAATACTAATACCTGATAACAATGAATCAACTAAATCACTGGTAAAATTTATATTTTAAAAGCTACAATATAATTTTTTGAAATTACAAAACTTGAATACCCTTTAACCAATCAAGTGCCATTGATATAAGTTAAATAAGTTAATTTAATATATTGTATTATTTGACCTGACTTGAGTATGTGTGAAGGAAAATGTAAATATTTTGTTATTTAAATATTTCGATTAGTACTAATTTAAAAACATGTTTTCAGTTTTTTTTTAACTTCACAATATTTCCAGTTGTGAAAAGCTATACTCGAAATTTTACTTCATGTTTAATCTGGTATAGGAAACACTCGTTAGAAGCTTCCAATTGAAAGATTTTATGACAATAAATAGTAAAATTTTATAAAAGTAGTAAAAAGTAATCAAAATCAATTTGTGGGTGGTTGTGTCGGCTAGTCAGAGTTAAATGCGTCGTATGGTTTCCAGAGTTTATTTATATACAAAATATATACAGAGTTAAGAAAATCGGGCTTGAACTTCGAGCGTCGCGGCGGTAATCTCCTCGTTGGGGGAGAAATGGGAGGCACGAGCTGGCTCAGTCCTCTCTTCCGTAGGCTGCGGCGCGGCGTCCTTTTCCTTAAGGTCCTCGATGAGCGGGCAGCAATAGTGTTGCTGGGCTTGAGTTATGAGTTACTCGTCGTCGTGGCGAGTGAAGTCCGTCCTGGACTTGGCAAACGTGTCGTGAAGAACGTTTCTTCTGGCTCCGATGAACATAGAGCGTAAGAGCTCAATTCTAAAGCTTGCAAGCGTTCTGACCTTACAAAGTGCGAACGTTGTTGTAAGCTTAAGAGTTGGTGGTGCTCTGCCGTTTATCGAGGGTGCAGTTCCTTATATTTTCTGTTTGTGTCAGGTTCTCCCTCCGTTTTGGTGATGGCATGTATGGGGGCGCGGTGGTAGCGCGACGGTGGCGCAAGCGAAGAGGGTAGTACGGAGCGCTTTGGTACTAACGGCACTTCGTGCGTACCCCGTTACAATCTCCTCCTCAGGGCCCTTAAGACGTCCCGGCAGAGGGTCCTTGATTTTTGCTGGGTCGTCCTCTCTTTCGAATCGGGTAGATAGCAGCAGCAGGACCGTTGGCGCATCTCGGGAAGCTATTTCGCAGGAGCAGGGTTGTTTTTCTGCTAGGATTACGTACGATCCCTCTCCTTTAGGGGTAAACTTCGCAGTGGTCTTCTTCTCTGTCTTGCTGAGGGTGTGTGAGTTTACCCATACTAATTCTCTTGGTAAGTCTGAGTAGATCTTCCTGTGGTCCTGGGTCTTCTCATGATGTTCCTTGGCAAAATGGAACGCATCTATCAGCTTGGTAAGCCTGGTTGTAATGTCGGGCAGATGAAGGTCTGTTCTCATTATTTCACGCAGGTCGTGCTGGAATTCTCGTCCAAACGTCAAGTTAGCTGGCGATGTTCCAGTTGACGTGCAATAAGCCGAGTTTATTGCAAACCGGACTGCTGCGAGTTTGCCTAACCAGTCGGTGTGTTTTGTACCTACTTGAACGGCTAATTGTGTCTATTTTTCCTTTCCACTGGGTTGGCTGCTGGATGGTAACTGGTGTAAAGTGATGGTCAATGTCAAGCCAGTGAGTAATTTGCTGCATAATGGCGCTCACGAACTGGGTGCTACTATTGCTGGAAAACCTCTTCTATCAGTATTTTGCCACATCCTGCGGCTGTGGCGACTCCCAGTGGAAATAGCTCGACCCATCTGGATACTGTATCCTCAACGATAAAGAACCAATTTTTTCCTGGAACTTTTGGAAGTCGGCCAAAAAGTCGATGGCTAATACTTTTATTTTAACCTTCTATTTATGGCTGGAGTTTATAATAGCAGTGGCGGTTTGGTGTTTGACGCTTTGAATTTCTGGCACTCCTGGCAGTGGGGGACGTATTCGGAGACGTCGTAGCGTATCTCTGGCCAGTAGTTGTTGCGTAAGATCTTCTTCAGGGTACCATAGTGACCTGCAACAGGGTCGTCATGTAAACTTTTCAGGATTTCCCTCCTGTTTGCTTCTGGGATGATAAGCTGAGGTTCTTTCCTTTCATCATCGGAGGATTACCGGTATAGAATCCTAATTCATTATGTATCCCCTGGTTGCCTAATGCCTGGTTTCTTCAGGTCGATCAGCTTCGAATGTGTCGATCATTTTCTTGATCTCCTCGTCAGCTATCTGCTCTTCTCTTTATTCTGTTGCGGCCTTTGTTCACCGAAATGTGGTCGACTGGAGGCCTTGACCTGTATTGCTGAAGCTGCAAGGCCTATCTAGCGAAGCGTCCACTTAGCGATTTCAGGGTCATCAGTTAGCGTAGGGTTCGGTGATCAGTGAAGACAATTGTCGGACAGTCTTCGATGTAACCCCGAAATCTCTCGAGGGCCCAAACGACAGCGAGATCATCTCGTTCAGTTGTACTGTAGTTCGTTTCCCCCCTGGTGAGGAGTCTGCTGGCGTACTCTCCTCCCCCCCCCTGCATTAGGGTTGCTCCCAGAGCGTAAGCGCTGGAGTCCGTTGGCAGGGTATATGGTTTGGTGGGCTCAGCCTGCTGGAGGATGGGTGCAGTGATGAAGGCTTCCTTGAGGGACTCGTATGCTTCTTGCTGTGGTGGTCCCCAGGTCCAAGGAATGTCCTTCTTAGTTACATTGCTCAAGGGTTTGGCGATCCTCGAGAAATCTTTTATAAATTGCCTATACAAACTGCAGGCCTGTACAACGCTCTGCAGTTGTTTAACATTTTTTGGTGATGGCCGCTGCAAAATGGCGGTCATCTTTTCTTGGTTTGACTGGATCCCTCCTGACTGATTATGTGGCCCAGGTACTTCATAGAAGTGCAGCCAAATTTGCATTTCTTCTTGTTTATCCTGAGGTTGAAGCGTCCTAACCTCTGGAAACCTTTTCCAGGTCACGCAGGTGATCGTCTACGGGCGCGAAGAGGACGATGATGATAATCCAAGTAAACCAAGATTTTCGTGGGATCCAAATCTGTCTTTACATGGTCCATTAGTCGTTGGAAGGTGGCACTAGCGTTTCGAAGTCCGAAGGGCATCCTGATGTAGCGAGACAGGCCGAACGGGGTAATAAACGCTGTTTTGTTCTGGTTCTCTTTACGGACTTTCACCTGGTGGTAGGCGGATCGCAGGTCGAGGGTGGATATGATGGCTATCTCACTGGGGGCGCGTAGAAAGTTATCTATTCTTAGCAGGAGATAGCTGTCCGGTTTTGTGATGATGTTTAGTTTGCGGTAATCGATGCATAACCTTGTTTATGTACTACCGGGGCGGCCCACGCGCTCTCACATTCCTCTATATTCCTTCCTTGAGGGGTTTCTGGTGTTCTGCCTTCAGGAAATCCGTCTTCGTAAGTAATAACCGATACGGGGGTTGTGGTATCGGGAGGTGATCTCCTGTGTGGATGGAGTATTCAACTGTATCCGTGGGGAGTCCTGTTTTGTTAAATAGCTCTCGGTGCTTTTCTAAAAGACGATTTATCTTTTCTCTTTCGCCGTCGCTGAGCTGGACGGCTTCTTCTCCAGGGCCTAGATGAATTTCTTCTAAATCGAGGGAGGCTAAATGTAGGTCCTACTCCATGTTTATCTGGTTGATGGCATCACAGGAACATGATGTCAAGGGACTCCTCTGGAGAGACAAAGAAATGTTGTGGACGGGCCGCGCGCCTAGGAGACTGTAGTAACGATGTAATCATGGGCTCTTGTCTGGTGAGCTCCGGCAGGTAATCGCTTACCATGAAGACGTGTCTCTTCTCCTGTATTTGGTGCGGTCTCTCTCTCTCTCTCTCTTTTCTTCGATGGGGTTTCTTCCTATTGCGTGAAAGGGTTCACTTTGTGTTCATTCCAGAACAACCAAGATCTACTTTTTAGATGTAAGTCTAATCCAGCGTCTTCGAAGTCGAAGTCGATATAAACAAAAGTCGTCGGTCTTATCCGATCCCAAAGTGTCACTGGAACGCGAGTGTGCATAGTTTTACGTATGCGGCTTGTACCATCTGCGAGGGTGAGGTGTATGGTTTTTTCTTCAAGTGGTTTCCCTGCTTCCGAAGTTCTTTGTACAGTTCCTCGCTGGCGAGGCTAGATCTGGCACTAATATCCACGTATGCTGTGCCAGGTGCATTACCAACTCGGATGTTGAGGTCTAGTCTGTCTTGAACTCGTAACCCTAGGTCGGCTGACAAAATTCTACTGCCGGCGGTGATGCTGCTAGTTTAGCGGTGATGCTGGCGAGCACTTTGGGCAATTTCTTTTGATGAAGCCGGGCTTGTGGCATCCGTAGCAATTAAGTTCCCTCTTCTCCAAAGGTGGCAACGCTTTGTTGGCTTTCTTCCTCTTACTGCATTCTTCGATGGCGTGTTCGTAACCCTTGCAGAATGCGCACTTCAGGCGTGGTTTCTGGGAGTCCTGTCAGGGGTGTTGTTTTTCCCGTAGGTGGGATTCCAGCGGTCCTGCTATAATCAACAGGTCCTAGTAATTGTTCAACTAGGATCATGAAATTCTGTCCCTGATTTCGTATTTTAAGAGGCCGTATAGCATATCCAACTGCATTTCCTCCTGCGGTGGGGTTTCAAGCTGAGCGAATAACGATCGCTTCATCATGATGAAGTCGCATGTGTCCTCCTCTGGTTTTTGCGCTGTGGCAAATACTTGTAGGTAGAGCTTGTGGGCCGGTGGCTGGTCCCTCCAGCAGTATTTTCACCCCCTAGATAGCGTTTTAGCTGATTTAAAAAAAAATCCACGCTATCCAGAAAATCTTGTATTCATTCCGGATTTCTCGTTCCCTGCAAGTGTGATCTGCAGTGGGTGAAGTGCTTCTGCTGTTGCGGTCAGATGGCCTGTAGTAACTGCTGCAATTTTTCTGCTGATAGCGCCATCCTTCCGGCAGTCTGGCTTTTATTTATATACAAAATATATACAGAGTTAGGAAACTCGGGCGTGATCGTCGAGCGTCGCGGCGGCAATCTTCTCGCTGGGAGAATAATGGGCGGCAAAGGCTGGCTCGGTCCTTTCTTCCGTAGGCTGCGACGCGGCGTCCATTTCCTTCAGGTCCTCGATGAGGGGGCAGCAATGGTGTTGCTATGCTTGAGTTACTCGTCGTCGTGGCGAGTGGAGTCTGTCCTGGACTTGGCAACCGTGCCGTGAAGAACGTTTTTTCTGACTGCGATGAACATACAGTGTAAGAGCTCAATTCTAAAGCTTGCGAGCCTTCTGACCTCAGAAATTGGTGGTGCTCTGCTGTTTATCGAGGGTGCAGTTTTTTGTATTTGCTGTTGGTGTTAGGTTCTCCCTCCCTTTGGGTGGTGGTACGTGTGGGGTGCGGTGGTAGCGCAAGCGGAGAGTGTAGTACGGCTCTAACGGCAAGCGCTTCGTACTTACTCCGTTACGATTATAATACATTTTCTAAATATTCTCGAAAAACCTGAATTTTAAATAAAATCGTCAAAAGCAACAAACACAAATTTCCCAATCAATAAAATTCGTTAATGTTGATTATTTTAACCAAAAAGAAAATTTAATTATATTTTCGATCGCTGTAATATTTCCTACAAATCAATGAAATTAAATGTATTTACGAGATCTATTTACAATATAAAATTTCACAATTTTATTGAAAATAGTTATTAGAATTAAAAATGATTAATAAAAATAGTATAGAAATGTTGAAATCAGTAAAATGAAAAGATAAATTCTGGGAATTTGTCTTTTAGGTATACATATCAGGAATCTTTCCTGTAAATATTTATCGTTGTTTTATTAAAAACTTTTAATTTGAATGCTCAAACGAGTGTTTCCAATCCCAGATTAGTCATGCGTTCAAAATATACTGCTTAGGTTTGATTACATGTTCTTTAAGTTTACAAATGTTTATATGGAATATGTGAAAGTATACTTAAAAGAAAACATCGCTGTATCTTGATTTTTAACAAAAATCACAAATTTTAAATAATTATCACAAATTAGGATAAATTGACAAAAATGGAAAAATTTACATCAGCAAAATGTAAATTCCAAAGTGGAATTTTACCTAAATTTAAAACTGTTATTGAAAGATAATCGTTCTTGACTAATGCTTGATGTCTACTTACTTCAGTATGTCATACCAAATGACCAAACTATGTAAACATTCAAATTAAGTTAGTTTATTTTCAATTGATAGGATTTCGGATTTCTTTTTTATGCCACTGTGGTGGTAGTACACCTTCCTGTGTGCATCCGCCAGCGGCTACCGCTTGTGCTGCTTTTTTTTATATATAGGGTGGTATAATAATTCGATTACTGAGCTGGACTTAACCCAGTATCGGACTTGAGGTGGCCCGTAAGATACGTCAGGTACAGGTATGCGGGAACAGATCGGAGCCTTCGGGCGAAGGATGCTTTGGAGGGTTCATGAACCCAGTCCGAGTTACAGGCATTCCCGGGGCACCACCTTTAGGTAGAGCTAGCGTGTGCTCAGCGGGGTCCAATACATCCTAGCGGTTTACCGTTCAAAACTGAAGAGTCGGGGTAGGTCATGTAAAGCTCAGGGATGTCTTTCCGCCCCTCTGGTTCACACATGGGTTGGACTCCGACGGGCAGTGATTAGCTGGTATTACGGCAATTCAAGGGTAATTGGACGGCTGATACACATATGCAGTACAGAATAGAGGATGCATTTTTTGTTCATTTGCTGTGGCTATGGAATTGAAGGTTGTGTTGTCAAATGTCTCATCAATATCTAGGAAGAATGACTTTCAAAGCAACGCCATTGCTTTCGCATAACTAGTGGGATGTTAGATTTGTAATATTGTTTATAGATTCCTTCATCATGGAACAATCCGACAGACAACTACAGAATCGGTATAAAAAATGCTTTCGACTTGTACCCGGAACGGCTCAGGGAAAGGATGCAGGAGGAAAACAAAGAGAAAAACTGGGACAATCAACACAAGTTAGTCGTCGCGGATTCGTCCCGCCGGCTATCCGCCTTCGAAGCGAAGTTCGCCAACGGACAGACCCTCTCCGAGGAGGATAAGCTAGAAAAGGAGAACTTAGAAGCCTTAGTGGAGTACCTTAATAATTGTGATAAGAAGTATACTGACTTAGGTGTATATTACGATTGCGTCATGTTTCACGACGGAGCCAAATGGGTTGCGTGCGTAGACACCACAGAGGACGGCGATTTGGAGAAGTGCCTCGTGCTGGGGGAATACAGTATCACGCACGACTTTGCGCCGCTCAGCGATGCCGACCAGCTGAATATCAGTATTAATGTGCACGACCAGGGGAATGTGCTCGAACTCGTTGGACTTTGCTGTACGTTGTTAATTGATTAAGAAATAAATGCTTATTTATGGTGGGGATTTTTTTCCAGCAAGCCACGGCACTCACGTAGCTTCTATTACGGCGGCATATTTTCCCGATGAACCTGAAAAGAATGGTGTTGCACCTGGTGCTCAAATTGTTTCATTGACAATAGGTAAAAAATGAATACAATTGTTTAATAGTTTTTTATCATTTATTTGAATTATCTAGGTGATGGTAGGTTAGGATCAATGGAAACCGGTACAGCTCTTGTTAGGGCTATAATCAAAGTAATGGAAATGCAGAAAGAAAACCGCATAGACGTTATCAACATGAGCTACGGGGAACACGCACGTTGGGCAAACACGGGGTAAGTCCGTCAAAAACCTTGTCCAACGCGTCAAAATCGAAACACATTATTCCAGCCGTATCGGTGAATTAATGAACGAGGTCGTCAATAAATACAACGTGGTCTGGGTAGCTTCAGCCGGAAACCATGGTCCAGCTTTAAGCACAATTGGAACTCCGCCAGATATCAGCCAGGAAACAATCATCGGAGTAGGTGCCTACGTGTCTCCGGATATGATGGTGGCCGAATACTCCATGTCCATTAAAATGCCCGGCATGCCCTACACTTGGTCTTCCAGGGGTCCAACAATCGACGGCGGCATGGGGGTTACAGTGTGTGCCCCTGGCGGTGCAATAACTTCCGTCCCAAATTTTACCCTTAGGAATGCCCAGCTGATGAACGGCACTTCCATGGCATCGCCTCATGTTTCCGGTGCTGTTGGTGTCCTTATATCAGGCTTGAAGCAGAAAGGTTTAACATACTCGACTTATCAAATAAAACGTGCCCTTGAAAACAGCGCCACGGTTCTGCAAAATATTGAAAGGTTTGCTCAGGGGAGTGGACTGTTAAATGTCGAACGAGCTTTCGAAGTTTTGGTTGATTACAACAATGTGTCCGAGAAGAATATTAGGTTTCAAGTTTCCTGTGGGGCGAATAATGCCAAGGGAATTTACATACGTAACAAAACAAACAACACCACTCATGAAATTTCCGTAAGCGTCGAGCCGCATTTCCTAGAAATAGATACCGTTAAAGCAGCAGATAAAATCGATTTCAATTTACAATTAGCACTCGTATGTAAGGAACCTTACGTGAAATACCCGCAATATTTAAACCTAACTAACATGTCCCGAGTATTCGGGGTGAAAATTGACACGGAAGGTTTAGACAACGTAAACTTTACCTTCCTAGAAGCGTTCGATGTCAATTGCATTGAAAAAGGCCCTGTTTTTAAAATCCCTATTACCGTTATTAAGCCCCTAGACGTGAAAAGCCCTCACTATTCCATCCAGGAGACCGGCGTGTACTTCGAAGCCAACACAATTAAACGTAACTTTGTAACAGTACCTGAATTCGCGACTTGGGCCGTGGTTAAAATGCGGTCGTGCGACGTTGACAATATCGGGAAGTTTGTCGTGCACTGCATGCATATCCTGCCCAAGCAGAGTTGTAAATATTTAGAGTTGAACAAGCATATTACGGTTACTTCCAATAATGAGTGTGTTCTTATCTTCCAAGTGCGCGGGTTGGCCACACTGGAGGTGGTTTTAGCTAAATACTGGGCGAATGTTGGAAAGATTCAAGTCGATTACAGCATATCGTTCTTCGGGATCAAACCCAGTCAGAGTATGATCACCATGGTTGCCGCTGACGGGATTCACCAGGTCGATGTTAATAGTTTGCAAGGCGAAGAGATTATGCCGAGTATTTCGTTGAAGAATTCGGTTCAGATTTTAAAGTAAGTATTTGAAACATACAGGAATTTTTTTCTTTGAGGTACGAGCGCTGTCCCACGTCCCACTTACTAGAACCACAATATTTTGGTATATTTGTAATACTTTTAGGAAATAACACACTTGGTTAAGATTTCACTGTTTAATAGTTGACACATATTTGAAAATTCAGGTACGCTATATACAGGGAGTTTCTCCAAATGTACTGTATACTCTTTAACTTTTCAGATATTCGTCGTATTTGAAATAAGTTCAAATTGAAGCTTTAAACGAGTGTTTTTCACTCCCAGATTAAACATAAAGTAAAATTTCGAGTTTATAAAAGCCTGAAAATTTAGTTTGGTCGCGTAAACCAAATTTTTAGGCTTTTCTAAACTCGAAGTTTTACTTCATGCGCCACGCGTATAAAACACTAAACTATTCTTTGTTCAAAATATATATCTTTGTCATACTGCTTTAGTAGTATATTTTAAACTTTACAGTGTTTCAGTGTTTTATACGGTTGGCGCATAAAGTAAAATTTCGAGTTTAGAAAAGGCTAATTTGGCTCGGTCGCTTCGCTTCGCTTGGCTACGCGCCCAAGCTACATTTTCAGGCTTTTCTAAACTCGAAATTTTACTTCATGCTTAATCTGCGAGTGGAAAACACTCCTTTAAAGCTTCAATTTAACCTTTTTTCAAATACGACGAATATCTGAAAATTTACAGCGTATTCAATATATTGAAGCATGTATACTTAGAAGCAGTGGCGTAGATAGGGGGGGGGGGGGGGGGGATTTAGAGGATCAATCTTCCCGCCATGAGTCTTGAAAAATATTAGATTGAAATAAAATGTTTTTTTTCACATTAAATTTGTTAATAATTAATGTCTTTAATTAAATTTTCAAACAAAATCTGTTAGTTTTAAAATGATGCATTGCTCTACTTTTTCAAGTTTGGTTCAAATTCATAGATAAACTTAGCTCTCAAAATCGTCAAAATGTCACTATTTTGACAACTATACGACACGTTTGACTCGATCTTCACACATGTTTTTATTAAATAATTTAATATGACGATAATATAAAAAAAAATATGTAAATAATTACGTTTCATAATATTTACGACATTTTATTGTTTGTCATTTATGATATATTTTGAATGTAAAAATTAAATAATTTTATGCAAGTTTTAAGAAAATGAAAATTTGGAATATCCTTGTAAAATTTTGTGTGAATATTAAGTAAACATTGCCTTTTCAAAATATAACTACTACTATAACTAACTGGAAAAATCTTAAAATACCTTATTAATAGGTTTTAAGTAATTTCCAATAGAGCGTAAAAATAGACTAATTTTATGTGATTTTTAGGAAGACCAACATTTCAAAGATTCATATCTTAATCATTTTTTGGAATATTATAAAATTTTGTGTGCTTACTAATCAAACATTGCTCTTTTAAGACATAACTAAAAATATCTTATCAATACTGTTTGAGTAATTTCCAATTGAACGTAAAAATTAAATATTTTTATGCAATTTTCACGAAAATTAAAATTTCAAAGATTCTTATCTTGACCATTTTTTGAAATATTATAAAATTTTGTGTGCTTACTAATCAAACATTGCTCTTTTAAGACATAACTAAAAATATCTTATCAATACTTTTTGAGTAATTTCCAATTGAACGTAAAAATTAAATATTTTTATGCAATTTTCACGAAAATAAAAATTTCAAAGATTCTTATCTTGAACATTTTTTCCAATATGCTTATGCAATTTTGTGTGGATATTCAGTAAACATTGCTCTTTTTAAATACGCAAAAACACTCCTATAATAGTTTTTTAATTATTTCCATCTGAATGTCAAAAAGTGCGTTTTTAAATGAAATTTTATAGACTACACAAATTAAAAATATTATAAAATGCAAATTTGGAATGAAATCTTTATGAAATGTTATGCGTATGTTAAGAAAATATTGCTCTTTCGGAGTACGTGAAAATTTAAAACTTCCTTTTAAAGATTGTACAAATTAACAATATTTATGTTTTGTATTATATTGTAATTAAAAATGTATTTATTTATCAGTATAGAATTAAATTTTGGAGTGAAATCTTTATGAAATTTTATGAATATTTGCTTATAAAATAATTAAAAATAAAATGCATAAAAATATTAAACTACACTATTCATAGTTTTCGTGTTATTTTCAAATTAATGTAAAATAAACTTATTTTATACATTTCAAAGAAATCTCTATTAAAAATAGTTTTATTTTATATAAATTTGATAGAAACTTTTATTAAAAAAAATGAAAATAGTAACATCTTGAAATTATCTCTGTAATTTTTTAGTAATATTTAAATAACTATTTTATAAACGATTTATTACAAAAATGTTTATTTTACATGTGAAATAAAAAACATAAATGCGAACAAAAATTATGTACTTATATAAAAATTGAAATTATCTCGTTTAGAAAATAGTTTTTCAAATATTATTAATAATAGTAATATAGGGTGTCCGTATTTTAACAGAATGTATGGGAATCTCGGTTATTTCAAGAGATAGAGAGACGGTTAATTTGGGGCAAAGTTGCGTAATTTAGAGCCCAATCATAATTCAAAAACAAATTTGAAATATCTTCTTTCGTTTTTGAGATATTGTCAAAAACGGATTTTTTAAAATTTCGTTTTTATTTTATTTATTCAAAAACCATTGAATCCAGACATTTACAACTTTGACATTATACAGGCACTTTTTAATGATAAATCTATTAACATATTTTATTTTAAGATAACTATAACATTTACCCATGGACCATAGCTAACTTTTGTTTTTCTTATGGGCGCCGTTTTGGATTTTCATATTTTTTGGAAGAGTATTTTTTACTGAATTCAATGATGCTTATAGTTTATTCTACATTTTATATGTAAAATTTTAATCTTTTGGTTTTCGTAAAGAGTGCTTTGGAAACAGTTGAGTAACTCATTTATTTGGCAACTCCTAGGACCCCTGAAGACGGGCATCCGACGATACAGATTTTAACAGTTGTGGTGTATTTTAAACTAACGAGTTTACTCCCAGGCTCGGGTCTCCTTGTATATAGCGAACCTAAATATTACAAATATATCAAAATATTTTCGGATTTAAAGCATTGTTGTTATAGTAAGTGAATATTCAAAGACTGTGCCAACTGACGTGGAACGGAGCTCGCATACACATGCATACGCTGTAAATATGCCAACATTCGTTGGTTTCCTGAAAGAGTTCAATTTGAAGCTTTAAACGAGTGTTTTTCACTTCCAGGTTGAGCATAAAGTAAAATTTCGAGTTTAAAAAAGCCTTAAAATTTGGTTTGGTCCCATAGCGCATAGCGCCACGTGACGAAACCACAGTTTCAGGCTTTTCTAGACTCGAAATTTTACTTCATGCGCCACGCACATTAAAAACTGGTTTTAAGTGAAGTTCAAAACATACGTTTTTAGCATTCTGCCTCAGCAAACTCTCAGCAAATAAAAAAGACCTGTTTTGGCATTCTTCATAACAAACAAAACTTTACATTCTATTCTAAAACTAAATCCCCTCCTTTCTATTTTTCCTCTCCCTCCCTAGCTTCACCAACGTCCTTACCCCTACCCTATCCTCTCTCATTCACTCCATCACCCTTCTACTCCCTTTCACTCCCATCCATTCCTCCTTCACACCCTCGCATTCCTCCGCCAAGTGGCCCCACGTATGCTTACACAATACACACCTTCCATATTCTTCCCCAATCTATACTTTCCTTTCTCTCTCCTCTGATCTACACCTCGCTCTTGCCACAATCACCCTCTCCTCTCTTCTCCATTCCCTCTCTATCAGATATCTCGGCACTCTTCCATATATCTGCCACCTCCCATACATATCATTGTACTCACTTCTCTCGATACGCCCTTGCCTTTCCTGCCCTTCCACCTCCTTCCCTTTCCCCTTCACCCACTCATCCACCTTCACCCCATTCCCTAGCCATTTCATTACTTTTTCCTCGACAACCCTAGACTCTCATACAATTTCCTCCTCTCCCCCCTCCATCTACCCTCACCCCCACACACGCTCGTCACCCATACATCCTTCACCAATCTCTCTTCCTCCAGTTCCCACAATCTCATCTCATACCTCCATCCATACCTCACCACCCTCACCATTGAATCGCACTCTAAACTCTCCCTATTAGTTTCCTGAAGCACTATGCAGCTGGTCGTGAACTTTTCCACCCCCAACATGCGCTTCAGGAACCACATCTGTTCGATCTCCCCCACACTTCCACTCCATACATAAGCACGAATCTCACACACGCATCCCATATTTTACATGCCACTTTCACATTATTCCCCCACACTTTCCTAGCCTTACTCTGCACCCATTTCACAAGCTCCTTATACCCTCCCGTCCCTTTGAACATAAACCCTAAATACTTAAAACTTTTTACCCTCTCAATTACCACCCCCTTCCACTCCAATTCTTTCACCTTCCCCTCCCTTCCTCTATTTCTGAACTTCACCCACTTCTTTCGTTTTTTCCACATTCACACTCATCCCTCTCTTATCCATTATCCATGAACCTCTCCGCTCTTTTCAACATGTCTTTCATCCCGTCATGCTCTCTTGCAATTAACACCATGACATCACAACGTCCCCGCCACCCCGCCTACCCTTTCCTCATCACATCTTCGAATTCACTCATGTATATATTAAACAACATCGGCTCAGCGGGCACCCCTGCCTCAATCCCTTTCAAGTCCTGAAACGCTCTGACACATCCGTTCCCACTTTCGCCATCACCCATGTCTCCTCATACACTCTCCAAACAGCGGATATCTGAAGATTTACAGCATATACGCTTTAATTGTGACATGTATACTTAAAAGAAAAAGTCCTTGTATATTCCTTTTCTGTTTGCTTATGAAGATTAACAGATGAATAAACTAGCTCGTAAAATTTTAGGCCAACTGAATCGAAACTCACTCCTCTCACATCCAGAGATATAGTGCTACCTGGTAGGCAAATCTATGAATTAAATTTAACCTATAACTTCCACTTAAACAAAGCCACAGAAGTGTCGCCTAATTACGCTTTACTGAGTGACACGTTATACGAGTCTGAGTTTGAGTCACAGCTGTGGATGCTCTACGATACCAATAAGCAGTATTTAGGTTGCGGGGACGCTTATCCTTCCAAAGTAGGTGTTTTCAATTCTTCTTTTATCTTGATTTATTCAAACACTTTTTTTTCCAGTATAATATAAAACTAGAAAAAGGTGATTATGTAATAAAACTCCAAGTTCGCCACGAGAAAAAGGAGCATCTGGATAAACTTACGGATACTTCCTTGCTTTTAAGCCAAAAGCTTAGCACTGCGATCGTTTTAGATGTGTACAGTACCTATTCTCAGGCTCTCGTAAATGGGAAAAAGGCTGCAATAGGACATTCTTTGAATTCAACTACAATTCCATTGTACATAGCACCTCTTGCATCAGACAAGTACGTACACAATGTATTGTCAACTCAGTCTCAACATTTCAGTGCAATAGATGCAACTATTTACTTCAACTTTTGCATAATTCATCCATGTTTATTTAGATTCGTTGCTAAGAATAACAACGCCGCTCAATATTTAACGGGTAGTATAACTTATACCAAAGATGAGCAATCAAAGCGTATAGATATGTACAGCATGAAGTACATTCTTCCAGAAGCGGTTAAGAAACCGACAAAGACTCCCGAAAAGGCCAAACCCAAGAGCGAGGAGTACAAGGACGCTCTAAGGGAACTCAAACTGAGCTGGTTGCAAAAATTAGGTATGCTTACACATGCTCTGATAAAACGATAATTTAAATAATATAAATAAGTATCAGAGCTGAGCAGGATTCGAATCATTCAGGATTCGAGTCCTTTTTAGAGTATTCAAAAGAGGCATTCGAATCCTTTAGTTCGACTGGATTCGTGATCCGGATTCGATACATTTTTTTAAGCAGATTCGTATTCGAATCCAAATGTGGGTGATTCGAATCCTTATAAAAGGTTTCGAATATTTATAAAAGGATTTGAATACTTACAGAAGGTCAAAAATAATTCGAATTAATTGTGAGGATTAACTTAAAAAATTTCTTTTATGTGTTTCAAAATTTCTCGTTAAATCACGGTTTTATACGCGTGGCGCAAGAAGTAAAATTTCGAGTTTAGAAAAGCCCAGAAAAAAGTAAAATATCTAGTTTACAAAAGCCCCGTGAAAATTTGTTAAGGGTCGCGCAGGGACCCGAGACATATTTTTGGGCTTTTCTAACCTCGAAATTTTACGTCAGGCGCCACGCGTACAAAACACTGATTTGATGTGAAGTTCAGAAACACACAAATACATCTTTAATCAGAGTAACAAGGAATCAGATATTTAATCTGTTATCAACGATGTTCTGTGTTAATAATAAATAATTAGGTTTTGAATATTTTTGTTAAAACAACTGGTAACGATATTCAAATATTGATGGTTGCAAAAAAATTATAAAATCTAATTTATTCTTTAAGGATTTGTATTCGTGATTCGAAAAAATAGGATTCGATTCTTTGATTCCAATCATATTTATCCCTTACGAATCCTTTATTCAAGTATTCCTGATTTGAATCATATTAGGTGATTCGGATTCGTGATTCGAATCCTTTTGACGAGGATTCGTCCCAGTTCTGATAAGTATAAGGTTTTGACTTTGACTATTAATAAGTATTTTTTTACAAAATTCTTCAGGCGTCCAGCTTTGATGAAAAAAATAAATGGTCTATTATCTATGGACTGACAGATCAAGATCAATAATTCGTGTTCCTGAGAATTATTTATAAAACATAATTTTTTTTAAGATTTAACTAACGGTGCTAGTGATTTGTACAGCGAAATGCTAAGGGACTTCTCAGACTATATGCCGGTACACTCCGCTTACTTGCAGTCTTTGGAACCGATGGACTCGAAAAGGCAACTTCCCTTGTTTAATAGGGAGGAGATAACGTCGCAGAAGAAAGATGATATTAAGAGGATTTTAGATGTTTGCGAGAAGGTGCTAGAGTGCATTAATCAGGAGCATCTGTTGATGTACCAGGCGCTGAAAGTCGATCAGAGAACCGAAGCTGCACAGATTAAGCAGTAAGTGTTTTTATAATAAATAATTTTAAATATCAACTTTGTATAACTGAGGTTTTTATTGTGACCATGGAGTTCTGATTTATATTTATTAATGTTATGATTTGTAAATGTACATACATAATCAATATATGTATTTTGTACTTTAGAATAAATCAGTGTTCTATATGCATGGCGCATGAAGTAAAATTTCGAGTTTAGAATAGCCTGAAAATTTGGATTTAGATTTTCTAAACTCTAAATTTTACTTCATGCTTAGTCTGGGAGTGCAATCACTCGTTTTAAGCTTCAAATTAAACGCTTTTAAAAATAATGCATGCTTGAAAATTTACAGAATAATATTTAGGTATTCCTTTGTAATAATCTAATTTTCTAAAATTAACGTTAGATTTTTATATTCTGAAGATCTTGGATTTGGATTTCTGGGCTGGGGGCTCGAGTGTTTCATCAGCATGTAGGCCTCTTTTTGTTCCCTCCCGCCTAGGGTCTTTCACTCTGGTGCGTTCTTTAGCCATCCAAGGGTTTTAATAAACTCCAGAACCGAACCAGGGTACGTTGCCCTTATGTCATGTGGTTTTGCGTATTTTTCTCCCCATATGTGTTCGAGTGGCGACGTGACAACCGACACATCGGCTCCGTCACACAGATTGTTTATCTACGATAAAAACTGCGAAATAAAGTGAAAAGTGCGAAAAATAGTGAAGTGTCAAAAGGGATCATAAAGACAATTGTTAATTAATAAATGAGTGGCCTCAGTGTCAAATAAACCCAAAGTGTGATTAGTAAACAGCGAAAAATCGAGGTTAAAATCTACACGCGGTGCCTGGAGGAGGGGATACAGCGAGAGAGACAGAAATTACAACCAGCGGCAGCGGTCGTGGCCTTCGAGGGGACGACCCGGGCTACAAACCGCAAGTGGGAAAACAGCTGATCAACAAAACACTGGCCGCGCGTAAACCAAACGCTCCTAAACGAACGTAGCGACAAACTTACGCCTCATTTCTATTCAAAAAAGACCGAAACTAAACAAAATGGACAGCGATGATTACTCCACCGATGAAACATATAAAAGAAAGAGACAAAGTGAGAACACTGAAATTTGTATGAAATCGAAGAAAACGCCAAGAACGCCGATCAGAAGCAATACTACGAATACAAGTGGCGAAGAAAAATTGGATCTAGTATTGGCAATGCTGTCACAACAAGGAGATAGTATGCAAGAAATTAAAACAGAAATGAGACAAATAAGAACAGAAATAGAAGAGTATAGAGAGGAAGTTAAAACACTGAGAACAGAAAATAAGAAACTAAAACAAGACAGTGAGAAATTAAAACAAGAAAATAAAGAAATCAAAAAAGAGATGGACAAAATGCAAAAGACAGTAGACCGCCTAGAAAAGAAATCAAAGATAAATAATATTGTCATGTATGGATTGAACATTAACACAGCAAATAAAAACGAACTGAAAGAAGGAATACAAAATTTCCTAAGCCAACATTTAGAAATGAGAGCGCCCATAAAAGGAGCACACAAACTAGGAGATGAAATATGCCTAATTGAATTGGAAAACAGCAGAGATAAAGAACTGATTATGGCAAAAAAAGGAAAACTAAAACACTTCAAAGAGAGAAAAGTATTTATTGGAGATGATCTCACAGAAAACGAAAGGGAAATTCAAAAACAAATTAACAAGAGAGCCCAAGAGGAAATAAAAAACGGGTTAAAAAAGGGTACAATAAAATATACATCGATGGAAAAGAATGGAGATGGAATAAAGACAAAGAAAGACTAGAAGAAATGGAATCAAAAAACGAATCATACACAAAACTGAACAACAAAATCATGCAATTAACCTGGACCTGAATAGAGAAACTAACGAAAACAACAAAAATAGAAGGACAATGGAAAACAAACTAATCATTAAAATCGGCACTTGGAATGTGAGAAGTATACGGGGAAAAGAAATTGAACTATGCAACGAATTCGAAAAGGCAAATCTAGATATACTAGCCATAAGTGAAACCAAAAAGAAAGGGAAGGGAAGTACTAAACTACATAACAGACATATCCTAATATTTAGTGGGGTCGAAGAAACAAAAAGAGCAGCGGGTGGGGTAGGTTGTATTATACATACAAAATACGAAAATGACATATACAAATGGGAAGCTATATCGGAGAGAATATTACTAGTCGAACTAAGAAACAAAAAACAAGTAAAAACTATAATTGCGGTATATGGCCCCGATGAAGACGAGAATACCGAGAAAAAAGAAGTATTTTGGACAGAGTTAACGTCAACTGTAGATAATGCAAAGGGAATTATATACTTAATGGGAGATTTAAATGCTAGGGTTGGCACAAGGGACAGTTTATACTCGGAAGTTATTGGGAACTATGGCGAAGATGTAAGAAATAATAATGGAAGAAGATTATTAGATTTCTGTCTTTTACATAACCTGGTAATTACTAACACATTTTACAAACATAGAGAAATACACAGGTATACCAGAGAACAACAAAGCAGAGGTGAGAAATCAATAATCGATTTTGTAATCGTGGAAAAAGATAGAATGAATACCGTAATAGACACACGAGTAAACAGAGGCTACGAAATATACAGTGACCATTTCCTGCTAATAACAAAAATAAGGGAGTTTGAAACATCGAATAAAGAAAATAGATCAGGATTGAAAAAAAGGCAAGACAACATAAGCATAAAAAGTTATAAACTAAGAGACGATGAAATTGCAAAAAAATACGAACAAGTAATAACAAACGAAATGGAACATTTAAAATCAGATAATATAAACACGACGGTAGAAACATTGTGGGAAAGTTTTAAGGGTACAGTACTAACAGCAGCAGAAGAAGTGTGTGGGGTAACGAGAGTAAGCAATAAAGTTAAACAAACAGCATGGTGGACAGAAGAGATAAAAAAACAAGTAAAAATAAAAAAGAAGAAATGGCAAATGTATCTAACCAACAAGTCAAATGTAACCTACAACGCATACAAGAAACAAAGGCAAGTAGTCAAAAAGCTAGTACTGGACGAGAAACAACAGACATGGAAAGAATTTGGCGAAAAACTAGAAATGGACAGCAAAGGTAATCAAAAACTTTTCTACAAGACGTTAAAAAATCTCAGGAACAATAATAAAGAGGACAGCGATACAATAGCAATAAGAGATGAAAATGGAACCACAGTGACGGAAGGGAAACTAATAATGAAGAGATGGAAAGAATACTTCGAAAAACTGCTAGTAGCACGCACCGAGAAAGAAGAAGTAGCGGAAGTAGATATAGACACCGAGAAACTAATCTCAGCGGCAGATGAACAAGACCAAATCACAGTAGAAGAATTAAGAGCTGCAATAAAGAAAATTAAATATGGAAAGGCTCCCGGGATTGACAAAATAACCACTGAAATGTTAAAAAATATGGGAGAGCTTGGATTACAGCATTTTCTGAAACTATGTAATATGGCTTGGAAAACAGAAACAATCCCGGAGGACTGGACTGTGGGATTAATACTGCCAATATTCAAAAAAGGTGATAAAAAGAACTGTAATAATTACAGAGGCATAACAATATTAAGTACGGCACTAAAGATTTTCGAACAGATCATAGAGATGAAATTAAGAACAGTAATAGAACCAACACTATCCGATTCACAAAGTGGATTCAGAAAAGGCCGAAGTGTACAAGACCATATATTCACGGTAAAGGAAATTATTGACAGGACATTAGCGCATGGAAAGGAGATATACATGGCCTTTATTGACATGGAAAAGGCATTTGACAAGGTACCAAGGTCAAAGATATGGGAAAGTCTACGGAAAAGGAATGTAAACGACAAACTAATTGCAGTAGTAAAATCGATCTATAAGAACACGAACAACATAGTAATGATCAAAAACATGAAATCGGAGAAGTTCACTACCGAAGTAGGAGTACGACAAGGGGGTGCACTTAGCCCACTACTTTTTATTACATTCATGGATGACATCATAAGGAAGAGTAATCAGGAAACCAAATCAATAAATATAGGCTACAAAAACCTACAAACAATAGAGCTTAGCGAGTGCGCATTCGCAGACGATATAGTATTAATCGCAAAAAATGAAAGAATACTACAACACAACCTACGGACCTGGAATGAAGTAATAAAAGCGAGTGGAATGAAACTAAACAAGACAAAAACCAAAGTTATGGCTATTACAAAGGAAAACACCAATTTAAATATTGAAATCGATCAACATCAGCTTGAGCAAGTAAATGTAATGCAATACCTAGGGGTTATGATAGAGGAAAGAGGAAGAAATGATACCGAGATAAACAGAAGGATAGAGAACACAAACAAAGTATTTTATGCAATGAATAAAGGATTTATCAACAAAAGGGAAATTTCAAAACAAACCAAAATCAATGTATTTAAAGCAATATACAGACCTACACTAACATACGGATGTGAAAGCTGGGTACTATCACAACAACAAAAAAGTAAACTGCAGGCAGTAGAAATGAAATATCTTAGAAGAGTAAAAGGGGTATCGAAAATGGACAGAAACAGAAACGAAGAAATAAGAAGTGAGCTAGAAATAGAGTCCCTACAGGAGTTCATAGAAAGAAGACAACTCTGCTGGTTTGGGCACCTGCAGAGGATGAACAACACGGTACAAGTAAAGCGAGTTTGGGAAGCCAAAACACAAGGAAAAAGGAAGAGTGGACGACCAAAGGATACATGGACCAAGACAATAGAGAAGAACTTAATGAAAAGAGGAACAACGATGCCCGAAGCAAAGAAGATAGCCCGAAATAAAAAAGAGTGGAATACATTTATATACAAATAGATTCCACTGCCACACACCCGAATGGGTAGAGCGGCATTTGATTATATATATATATATATATATATGTGTTCGATTTTTGAGAAGAGGGCAATGCATTCCAGGAGCAAGTGCTCCGCTGTCTCCTCTTCTTTTCCATATCCCTGGTGGCATGTCTTATCCCTCGATACGCGGAGTCTGTGCAGATGTTTCTTGAGTGTGCACTGACCTAATGATCTAATAACTACCAGCAGTGTTGCCAGGTAGCTTTACCCTTTAACCCCTAGATGGCGTTCAGAAAACCACTAAAATTTGAAGAAAAAAAACAAAACTTTTAAATAGTGTAGAAACATTATTAAATCCATGCACTAATATGTTTGTGAACCTCTTTCAATACTAATTTAATAAGGACAATGTATAATTGAATTAAAAATCATACAAACTTAAATAAATGATTTATATATTCAATATAATGTTATGTTTAAAAGAAAAGACCATTTTTTATCTGATTAAACTCTTACAACAAATAATAATCACGTAGTGTGCGCATAATAAAACCCGCCGTATAATTATATCCTGGCCATAAAGTCGAGAACACATTCGTCGATACTCGTTGATTCGTTTGATTTCACTGTTGAACATCTTCAACATGGACGAAGTTGGAACAAAATTCTTGCACCCATCGGCTGATGGGTGCAACAGTTTTGTTACAAATCAGACGCGCAAAAGGCATTCCGCTGTTGCTACCCACATTTTATTTTGCAATTTGTCTTTTATGATATTTAAAATTGAGAAGCACAGTTCCACCGCATTGGAGAACGGGATCCTCAATAACGCAAATACCAAATCCGAAATGTGTTTAAATTTTTGATTTCCGCAAGAATTTTTAATCTCGCTAATGTCCAGCCACAATAGTTCCGTCGAATCACTGCGCAACTTATCCACGTTTGACAATAGATTCCATTCGGCAATCGTCTCGTCAATATCAACGCAAATCCCCGAAAACTTGACGACAATATCGCTTATGTCAGCTTTAACGAAATTCGAATTCGGCGAAAACTTCTTGATGGACTCTAATGAATCTAAATTATTTGGAAGTCTCGTTTGGATTTCTCCACATAGTCGGATTACAAATTTGATGCACCGATCCTTAACTACATTTACCACATCTGTATTTGTATTCAATGATAACGCGTTAAAATCATAGCCGAAATGTACACGAGATGGGTGCATTAAGTGTAACTGAAACGCAAACTCACTTATTCCTGATCTTTTGACTCGCGCCAATTGCTGCGGCACAACGACTTGCTGCATCAAAAAGAAGATCAGTTCATACAAATCTTCGAAAAGCTTAAGTGGATCGATTTGATTTGACTGAAATAATGTATTTACATCCGTGACTTTCTTTAAGATAAAAGAAACGTACGTGAGATACATTTTGTTTGTATTATCTTGGTACATAGAGTACAACTGGTTCGCATTGTAGCATCTATCTTTGTCTGTCGCAAAGCCGAAATAAATTTTCAATGAATCCCGCTGACTAAGAATAGTCTGAATAGCTTCAATGCGCGGAAGCCATCTTGTTCCAGATAATTTCGCCGTCTTTTGAGGGTGCCCATTTTCGATAAGATTATAAATCTCCTTGTACGCCAATTGTCGCTTCGTACTATTCGAAAACCACGTATGTGACTCACGAATCAAAAATTACAAATGTTTTGGCATACCGGAGAAAGCATGCTCTGCTGCCAGATGTAGGGAATGACAAGCACACTTCACAATGACTGCATGGAGAACATCCTCAATCAAACGCGTTGCAAACGAGTTGCGAGAACCCACCATGACGCTGACACTGTCAACGCCGATTCCAATGAGATTACAAATCTGTAAACCATCTTTCTGTAACACTTCTTTGAAAGCTTTGTAAATCGTTTCGGCATCACTAGCTTCAAGCTCAACCAATCTATAATATGTTGTAACAACTTTACGCTGCTTCTTACTAAAGTAACGAATCATGATGTTCATCACTTTCTTAGTGTCAATCGTAGTCGTATCATCGATGATTACCGAATAGTACGAATCGCCAATAAATTTGTTAAAGTTTGTACAGCTCATTAGCTAGTGAATAATATCTGATTTTTTTAAATATACTTATCTTTTTAATTATAATAATAAAAGTCGCGAGACCGGCTCCTTAACAGGCTTATTATTTAAAAAATGTGTAGTGTTAAAAAAGGTACATGTTTAACCATTTTAAAAACCCCAAAAAAAAAACCGTAAATAATTTTGCCTCCTAAATTACCCACTAAACCTGGCAACACTGATTCAGGGTGCGTAAAATATTTGAAAGGTTATTAACCAATAGTCTTTGAGAGAAGTTCACTCTAAATATACAACATTGTCTTATATTTAGATGTTTCAGAGTTTCAAAAGTATTTTATTTACCCCCACTCATTTATATAAAATTGCCTTTCTAGACAGAGGACATTGGAACGTAGTAGGAAATTGGCAGCAAAATTGAGTATATGTAAGAAGAATGTAAATATTAAGAGTAGCTCCAAAGCCATCAATCGTATTCGGTCAGAAAAGGGTGCTCATAAGCTAAAGATTATTTCGGATATCTGGTTTGAAATTTAATTTACTACATAGGATCATTCATACCAAATCATTCACATACAAAAATATATGCCTTACACTGACTTAATATTTATATACCGGGTGTACCATTTAACCTGACAAATCTGTATTTTTTTTTTTCGTAGAATTCGATTCTGTAATGAAAAATTGGGGTTTTCTATTCAAATTTTGAAAGTGGCCCCCCATCCCACCATCTAGGGGTTTGAGCAGGGGTCTGAATTTAGAACAGGGAAATATTAATTTTTGGTCTAGGAACGTTTTTTTGTACGATGCGTATTTTTCGAGTTATTTTGATTTGTCAGGTTAAATGGTTCTTGTATATGGGAGATTAATTGTAGAGAACAGTGAGCATGAATTCATGCTAGATGGTAGCCAATTTCTTGCATTATCTTTATATGAAGCTGTTAGAGAATGAGTGGCAAGCATATAATATGTATTAGTCTATATCGCGTCTTCTGGCCGGAAAGCGTCCCCTCGGATGCGCTCGGAAAAATTTAAACTGCTCAGCTGTTATAACTATATCTGTACTTTTTATGTTTAAAATAGGAACATACGTTGCCGAAATAGAGAATCAACATTTCAAAAGAACTTACCAGTTAACAAGCACAATTCAGTGTGTTTTAAAAAGGTATTATAAGAATATTTTTAGAGATTTAATAGAATAATTAAATAATTGCAAAACAATAAATTTATGCGCAAGTTAAAAAAATCAATACTTTCATTAAAGTTAAACTCATTTTATTGTTATTGTGATTTTTTTTTTAAATTACGGTGAATATATTCAAAGATGTAAAAAAAGATGTGATTTTTATAGGAAAAATTATTTTAATTACAATCATTTAAATTTAATTGTGATTAAACTTAAATTTAATAATTCCGGATAATTAATTAACTCCGACTAGTTTCGACCATTGGTCATCTTCAAGAAGGAATGTACAAAAAATATCCAAGCAACAATGACCCATTTTAATTTATCCACTGGAATATCTCGACAAAAAATGTTTGGAACGAAAGTTTAATGGTTTCGAGGGGGGCATCCGATCCTATGAAATTTTCTTAACACTCACCTCCCAGGGGGTAGGGGAGGGGGGCAACTTTGAAATTTTAAACAGGAACCCCAATTTTTTTATTCAAGATTCGGATTCTACACTAAAAATGATGTAGGTTTTATCTGGTTTTTTTTTAATTCGTGATAGATGGCGCTGTAGTCGCAAAAATGAAAACGTTTCCGGTAGACCTAAAGAAATCTGCTGTGGTCAACACAGGTACCGACCGCAAATTGAAATAATATAGGACTATAAAATTCATTCAAATTCAATTCTAGTGACTTATTAAAGTTAATTTGTACAATAAAATGTGTGTATTTTTTTAAGTGGTAAAATGATTTTTTTTCTACTTAGTCGCTCAAATAAACACTCTTTTTCATATAAGTCTACGTAAAGGCCGTTTTTTAGGTTTATGGGGAACGTTTTCATTTTGCAACTACAGCGCCATCTATCACGAATTCATTTTTTTTTCAGATAAAACTTACATCATTTTTGATGTAGAATCCGAATCTCAAATAAAAAATAAGGGTTCCTACTTAATATTTCAAAGTTGCCCCCCTCCCCTACCCCCTAGGAAAATTTCATTGGATCAGATGGCCCCCTCGAAACTATTACACTTTTGTTTGAAACATTTTTTTGTACGATGCATATTTCTCGAGATATTTCAGTGGATAAATTAAAATGAGTCACCCTGAATATATACAAATACAAACTATTATAAAACATCAAGTAATAAGGGCGGACGTTTTAGGAGAGTTCCACGGGTTAAGTGAGAAATCAATTAAATTTATTAATTTTACCCGCAAATTATTTTTTTAAATGAAATAATAGAAATATTGTAACATTGAGTTTATTATTACAAAAAGTGGTAAGCGGTAGGGTTTTCAGCGTCACGCACTAGTCATATTTATCGGCTGGAAAATGCTGCCACGAGGGATATGGTGGAGACTTTATGAACTGCCTGGTGAATGTGATTCCAATCTTTATTCGAGTATTCGTGATTCGAATCATATTAGGTGATTCGGATTTGAGATTTTAATCCTTTTTACGAGGATTCGTGCCAGCTCTGTTGTCTGCTAACTAATTTAGAATTACTATGCATCCAAGATTTGTTTAATAATATTGATAAAAATGATCCAGTTGTTTTTTTTTTTCTTGAAGTTCTCGTTAATTCGCGTGGCAATCAACTTGTTAAATTGCTGCAAAAATTAATGGAATTTATATGGTGTTTCATTTAAAATATAAAAATTGTGAAACCGAAAGCGTAACAAAAGTTTCCTTATCTCTACTAAACTTGAATTTGTTTTTATTATAAACACACCAACTTTGAAATTGATATCTTAGATAATAAACAAATCTGTTTTGTGTTACACCCGGTATATAATAATGCATATTATTTTATTTTTCCATGCGTCAGACTTATCGTCTCAATCGCCCGTTCACCACAATCAAATCGCAAATCTGCAATGCTTAAATACCTATATTGATATTGATTGATTTTCGAACTATATTCATTATAGACATTTACTTATACCTATATTGAATAATGACATTAAAGTAATATTTAATTAACATTACGACGTTGTCTGTTCATGTGATGTTCAATAAATATTATTTTTCTTTGCTATTGGAATATACATTGATCATAATATCAAAATGTTACAGATTGTAAATTTAAAATACGCTGCGCGCCGGCAACGAGATGTCCATGCGCACTGTGAGCGTTTCACGCTATTATTCTCTCTAACAAATCCCATTCCGGCCTATGCAGTGAATAGGGAGTTAGCGGTATAGACTAATAAGTATATGGTGGCAAGCTTGTTCAATTTAGCTTGCTCTGATTGCCCCATATATTATAAACAATATGCCCTCTCGCAATAATACAACAGCTCTTATTGTTGAACAACTTGGTATATAAAGACAATGAATGATTGGATAGATGGCACTGCTTAAAATATTATTTGCAACGTGGTGCAATGTGCATTCTTAGACTCTCTGAAAATAATCAAGAATAATTATTATTTAGATATTTTTTGTAAGGCGATTGCATTTAGTGTTCCTCCACTATGGATGCATTGAAATAACTAAGTTATCACTTAGATAATGTATTTCCTTTTATCAGTGGTTCCCAACATGGGCGCCCGCAGATTTTTTTTTTTCAAGGGGGGTGGGGCAAAATATAATAATAACAGTCTTTATTGTCCTAGTAAATAAAAAGTACAATACAATGCACAATCAAAACAAACTATATATAAAAAAAGGAATATAAACAGTTATACTGTTCATTTGTTTTATTGTGCTCACGATTGGGATTTTTTCAGTTTTAATAAAAAATTAAACAGTGCTAACAAATTTCAATTAGCTTTACACACAATTAACTTTTTACTATAGGCTCGTTAATTAGAATGACAAAAATCTAAAATTTATAATATAACATTCGCAGAACATAACAAAATTGACCGATTTTATACAGGGTATCCAATTTTCAAGATACGACATCCAAGTTTCATTTCTCTTATGGCGATAATATTAGATTTTAACACCACCGAAATGGCAGGAAATTTGAGTTGGAAATTATGTCTTGTATGTCAAAATAATATGGTAATCGTCTCATAAAATGGAACCTGGAATAGCGTATATGTCGAAAAATACGCATTGTACAGAAAATAAAGCAGGATCCAAAGTTCAATATTTTCGTTGGAACTCCCCCACCCCTCTGTAGGCAGGGCGTGATGCAACTTTGAAATCTTAAAGAGGAATCCCCAATTTTTATCTCATATTTGGGTCTACGTCAAAAACTATGTACTTTTTATCCGAAACTCTTTTTTTGATTCACGACAGATGGCGCTGTAATCATGTTTGAAATTTTTTAAAATAACCAAATAACTTTTTCTTTTTATACGAAGCAACCATACATAAACTACTTTAGCGTAACCCAGGAAAATATCGGAACATGTGGTTTCAACATGATGGTTGTCCAGCACACTATTCGAAAGAGCTGGTCCGATTAATTGGCCTGCCAGATCACCAGATCTTACTTCGGCAGATTTTTTTGATAAGGATATCTGAAAAGCAAAGTTTACCAGGAAGTACCAACAACTCGTGAGAATATGATAGAACAAATAGAAAATGCTTGTACCCTTATTATTAGAGACAGACATACTTCTCAGTTGTGTATAGTCTTTTGAAAAGCGGATCGACAAATGTATTGAAGTTCAAGGTCACCATTTTAAGCATTTACTAGAAGCGTAAGAGACGAAAGGACTCACTGTTGTAAATGCTTAATCAAGCATTCCAAAGGCTACGGGCTCACGTTACTTAAGCACCCCGAAGGTAACAGAAAACGATTACGCCTACGTCGTTGATTCTGGGTTACGCTAAAGTAGTTTATGTATGGTTGCAAGTCAGTTTAGTCATTTAAAAAAATGTCATAGATGATTACAGCGCCATCTGTCGTGAATCGAAAAAAAAGTTTCAGATAATAAGTACATAGTTTATGACGTAGTATCCGAATATGAGATAAAAAATGGAGGTTCCTATTTAAGATTTCAAAGCTGCACCACGCCCCTCTACATGGGGGGAGGGGAAGTTCCAATTTTACATCTAACGGATTCCTCAAACGGACATATTAAACTTTGGATTCTGCTATTTTTTCTGTACGATGCGTATTTTTCGAAATACGTTATTCCAGGTTAAATGAATCACCCAGTATAACTAAATGGGAAATCAGAATTCTAGAGGGGCTCAGTGCCCCCTCTTGCCCATATGTGAGGGTGCCTATGGTTCCCAACCTGTGCTCCTCCCCAGAGCAGAAACATCAAATAAAATCCAAATGAGAAAAGACTATTCGAGAGGTTAGGAACACTATTTAATATTATCAACATATTTACAATTAGCCTCTGCTTTATACCATCAACATATTTACAATTAGCCTCCCATCAAAAAATCCACACATGCGTACTTTCATAAACCGGTTATTAACAATCATTCATTAATCATAAACCTCCATAATCTTCATTTCTTCTACTTAGATAATGACCTTCAAAATCCATTAACACCTCGGTATCTATTTTGGTTGGGTAAAGAAAAAGTCTATTATTACCTTCAGCATTGTCTAAAATATATTTCGGAGAAGACAATGGATGAATATGAAACTTTGAATGTGCAAAAATGTCTCTTAAAAATTTGTACTTACATCAAGTAATAATCCCTTAGGTCGATGGATCGCCAAAAAACTGTCCTGATCGATTGTCTGTGCCGCAAAGGAATTAGCTTGTGCCGCTTGTTCTTGATGAACGAAGAGGATATTAAATTGGAGAACATTGTCACTGTTTGGAAAAGCTTGCTGCAGTTCGCTGATCCTAACGACTCTAAGGTACATTCGAGATTTTTTTAATTACTTCAAAATAAATGTTAAGTTTAATTTTATGTTGTTAGTTAGGTTCAAGGTCGTACAAGCTCTAGAAGGGTTTTTGTCACTTCTAAGGAACACATCGATTAAAACATTTGAAAATTGCATGCAAATTATAACACTGTGCAGAACAACAAAGCTGATCTGCCAGTTGGCGGTTCTTGCTCGTTGCATCAAAGGAATTGACACATTACGGCAATGTGCTAGTTGGGACATTTAGGCATATCAATGCAGTCTCATCTTATTTACCCGTCAATCAACCACGAATGCTAACGAATTACTGGCTCTCACTCTCGTGTCATCTACTCGTATTATGATTATTTTGAGAATACGCCTCCATGATACAGATTAAAATAAGCAGTCCGTTGCACCGTTACGTGCAGTGGCGTAGATAGGGGGGGATTCAGGGGATCAATCCCCCCCCCCCATGAATTTTGAAAAAATGGAAATTAGGCGAGGCCTCAGGTACATCAAATTTCATAAATTTATATCAGAAATTTTGAATTATATAAGTAATCTATACTTTGAATTATCTATTTAATCAGTGTTTGAAACGGGTCTCTCATGACGTAAAATTTTGAGAAAAGCTTGAAAATTTGGATTTGCCGGGGTATGACTTGCTTCACTCATGTCAAAACCAAATTTTCATGCTTTTCTAAACTCGAAATCTTACTTCATGCTTAATTTGGGAGTGCATCGTTACTTACAATCACAATAGCCAAAATATCATAATTTTCAAAATACTGCCAATACTGACAGAGTGATTAAATGTGCAAAGACTTTTAGTAAAAAGGCGGCTAACCGGGTGACCTAAAGTCAATATGCCGTAATGGTCGAAGTACTGTAGACAATATGATTTAATGTGAAACCACCGTCAGTAAAAAAACAGTGGACCAAGTGACCGACAGTCAATATACCATAATTGTCGAAATACAGTCGACAGAGTGATTATTGTGAAAATACTGTCATAGTCAAAAAATAATTGACCAAATGACATAACATCAGAATGTCACAATAGTCAAAATACAGCCAGCAGAGCAGTTTATTGTGAAAATACTGTTATAGTCAAAAGTAATTAAAGGTCAAAATATCATAATTGTTGATAAAATAGTTGCTTGGGTGATTATTATGAAAATACTGTAATAGTCATAAAACGGTCAACTTACACTTACAGTCACAATAGTCAAAATACAGTTGACCGAGTGATTAGTATGAAAATATTATTATAATCAAAGGACAGTCGACTAGTGGTTTACAGTCATAATAGTCAACATACAGTCGATCGAGTGAATAATATGAAAAAACTGTCATAGTCAAAAGAGAGTGGAACTAGTGCCTTACAATCAAAATTCCACAATAGTCAACATATAGTTGATAATGTAATTAATATGAAAATACTGTTATAATCAAAAGACAGTCGAACTAGTAGTTTACAGTTAAAATGTCACAATAGTTAACATACAGTCGATCGAGTGAATAATATGAAAATACTGTAATAGTCAAAAGATAGTCAAAATACAGTTAACAGAGGAATTTTGATAGTATGTTACTTAGACTATTATGACTTTATTCAATGAGTTTTTTTAATTAACAAACAACTGTTCTTTGTAAATGTTATATGACATTAGATCACGTTTAAAAACACTACAATAAACTAACTTTTGACTATTGTGACATTTTGACTGTAAATGGCAGTTGATTCAGTCACTTAGAGTTAAAATGTCACAATAGTTAAAAGATAGTTTATTGTAGTGTTTTTAAACGCGACCTAATCTTATAATCATTTAAAAAACAGCCATTTGTTAATTAAAAAAAACTCATTTAACAAAGTCATAATAGTCTAAGTAAAATAATGTCTAAATGTCAAAAAACCAGCCGATTGACTAATAGTTGAGCAGTTGATCAAATTACCATAACAGTCACAATACAGTGGTGTCCTAACATGTCATATTGAAAATATCAAATTATGCTAGATAAAAGAAAAAACGACAATTTTATTCAAATGAATTCTCTTTAGTTTGGTATAATTTAATATTTTCAACACGGAATGCCAGTGCGTGTGTCGATAATGACAAGCTACGTTAAAAATATCATTTTATGTGAATAATGACTAATGTTAAAAACGGGAAATTATATCAAAAGTAGTTAATTATGCCAAAGAAATATAAAAACGACAATATTATTGTCATAAATTGTTTTTTGTTTTGGCATAATTTGATATTTTCAACACGGATTGACAGTGCATGTGTCAATAATGTCAAGCTATGTTAGAACTGTCAATTTATGTGAAAAATGGGAAATTTCTATCAAAAATTGTATTTTGATACCAAAAATGTTGTGCTGATAAAAAATAATCCAAAATAAAATAATCCCATTATCAGTTTTTGACATATTTAAAAAAACATTAAACATTTTCTAAAAAATGAAATGATATGTATTATTTAGTAAACTAACCTAGTCGGTTTTTCTGAGATTTAACAATTTTACGTCAAAATTGACACGTTTGACTGTTTACATAAAAATTACACGTTTTCTGCTATGTAATACCATTTCGTTTAATGTCATTTTTGACATATCCATTATCAATTAAACTTAGCATTAAAAATAAAACTTAGCATTTTTTAAACGCAAAATTACATTTACAACTATCATTTCTTTAGTCATTTGAAAGTTATGCAATTATGTCAATTTGTTACAATCTAACGTCAAAATTGACTTAAAATGTGATTTTTATAATTTTCCCTAAAATTCCGATAAAAATGTTTTTCATTTCCATTTAATTGAATATAACTTTGTTCAATGAGATTTTTTTAATTAATAGTGGCCTTTTTTTAAAATGATGATGGCACGTATAAAAACACTACAATAAACTATTTTTTGATCAAAGTTAAAAAATGCGGGTGAATTAAAGTCATTAATCTGTTGTTATTTAAACATAATTCTAAGTATGAAGTAAAATTTCGAGTTTAGAAAAACCTAAAAATTTGGATTTGCCGGGGTGCGCAAGCGAAGCAAGTCACGCCCCGTCAAATCCAAATTTTCAAGCTTTTCTAAACTCGAAATTTTACTTCATGCGCCATGCATATGCTACGCCGATTTAAAGTGAAATTTAAAATATAGATTGCTCATATAATTGAAAATTTCTTTGGCTTTGATGGCGCTCCTGTATTTAAGTAAAAATTAAAACCATTTTTTATACTCTAGAAAAATACATTTATGAAACTAAATAGTAAATCAAATCACCCCCATTGCAAAAATCTATCTACGCCACTGCGTTATGGTGACACGCAACAGGCAAATGTTCTAATCTATACGGGCCTTTATAGTTACATTTTTTCTTGTGTTTATTTCAGTTTTGTGTTTTCAGAGAAAATTAAGATCGTATGAGTACCAGAAAGGCTTAAGCAGTCCGTTGCACCATTGCATGTCATCAAATTTTACGTTACAGTGACACACAACTAGCAAATGTTCTACTCGATTTATAGTTACATTTTCTTGTATTTATTTCAGTTTTGTGTTTCAGACAAATTTAAGATTGCATGAGTACCATAAAGGTTTTCTTCACTTCTAAAAGTTACATTTTTTCTTATATTTATTTCAGTCTTTCACACCATGTGTCACATATTTCAACGCGTGGTACGCTACTGTCCTCAAACACTATGGCAAGCTCCTGAAATGCCTAGCGAAGTTGAACGAGGAGAAGCCTTCTAAAGAAATCGAAGAGAAACTCATCGAAATTTACACCCAGTGCAATTGGCTGCATCTATGCAAAATGGCAGCGCGACAGATACTCGCTAAATATCCCAACAACTTCAAGCCGTTCTAGAAGAATTGTCTTACGGTCGTTTTAATAGTTATCATGTTACTCTTACTAATTTTCATATACTGTACCGACTGACGAGAGTTACCTTTAGAGCAATTGTATTTTTTACGTTCAATTTATTCGCACGCATTCTGTTTATCTATTGTGTTCGTTCGATGGTCTTTTTTTCCTGTTACTGTTCAGAGGGCTGGCGCAGACATCCTTTTAAGTCCTTGATCTAATGTATTAATTATATTTAAATTTTAAATAAAGATTTTGACATTATTAACTCAGATTTATTTTTTATCTTACCTATGCTTAAAAACAATTATTACAAGTAATAACTCACAAGGCACCGGAACAACTTTTTTTATGTAATTTTGGTAACTATGAATGCCAGTTCTGGCAACTTGTTTTAATAAAAAAAGCACTGATTGTTTATGATGTTTATTGCCCAGTTAATATTTGTAAATTATGATGAGAAATTTTAACTTGGTTATCATTTTGTTAGGTATTTATAGATATGTACTGTGGGATAAAATCCATGTCAGTATGAAACAAGATTTTTTAGTTACAAAAATAAATATATCGTAGGTCCCGATTTTCCCAGAACTGTCTCAAATCTTCAGCTCTACTTCCAATTTTGTGCAACTCGTGTTGTCCCAAAAAGTATCTATTTTTTATCCTCCAGCCTTTAACATGCAAACTCGGACACGTGTCAACTCTAAGCATGAGGCATATGCTTTTGAGACCCCTCAAACCTACGAGGTTTGCTAAATCTGCTACTGGTTCTAGAGCAAAGTTAATTAAACGCTGTCAGTAAACTCTAGATTATTGTCATTTACCATTCTGAATTAATCGTGATTAACTTTTTAGCCATGATTAAGTACCTGCGGTGCAAGTGGCCATCAGACCAATAAGGGATTAAGTTTAATAACACCCCACAATTGTTGTTCTAAATAATGCCATCTATTCACCATTTTATGAACTCACTATATTTCACATCTAAATATAGCTACATCTATCCACTATTTTATGAAATCACCCTATTATTATATTTTATAAAATCAAACAATTAAGGTAGGATTCCTAAGCGACGACTGAAACGATTCGAGCCGCGCCCGACTGCTTTGCATGTATTTCATTCAAAATATTTTTTCATATTAAATTTATCTTTAACGAAAGTGTATTAACAATAACGATTTCGTAGAAACTGCAGTAATAGTCGTTGCATAGGAATCCGACCAAGCGATTTGGGCCGATCTATGATCAACTATGCCTTGAAAACAAACAAAACTACTAAAATTATTCCAGTGCATGGGGAGCTGTTATTTAAGAATAATAACTAAAGTATTATAAAATCTTCAATAAAAGATATTAGGAGGGTATTAAGTACAACTGATTCCAAATATCTTAAAAACTACTTCTGTTTTCATTAAAAAATTTTTTTAAAGAGTATTATATTGGGGCTGACATATTATGTTGTTTATATTGTTTTTATTAAATTATTTATGCAATAATAATATATGCATTTTTTGTTTTCTTGAAATAAAAATTTGTCAGCCCCATTCTTCAAAAAAGTTTTCAAATTCTCAATCGAATGAAATACAAGGGAGAAATTTGAAATCCGAGAAGTTTTTCGTTAGGAGTCAGCGTTTACCGCGGCTGCTAAAATTATGGAGTCTACTCCTACCGTATAAGTTATGCGCGGTGTGTTCCTTTCGCCGAATAGGCGCTTACTTAGCCTGAAGGTCTAGGGTACGAATCTACTCGTTTCATGTGGTTCGTTTATTTATTGTATGTATGAGTCAGAGCTGGGCAGGATTCGAATCATTTAGGATTCGAATTCTCGATTCGAATCCTTTTAGAGGATTCAAAAGAGGCATTCGAATACTTTAGTTCAACAGGATTCGTGATCCGGATTCGATACATGTTTTTAAGAGGATTCGTATTCGAATCCAAATGTGGGTGATTCGAATTCTTATAAAAGGATTAGAATATTTATAAAAGGATTCGAATACTTACCAAAGGATTTGAATCGTCAAAAATAATTCGAAATGTGAGGATTAACATGAAAAATATATTTTGTGTGTTTTTAAATTTCTCGTTAAATCACTGTTTTATACGTGTGGCGCATGAAGTAAAATTTCGAGTTTAGAAAAGCTCGACAATTTTTCACGGGGCTTTTCTAAACTCGAAATTTTACTTCATGCTTAGTCTGGGAGTGGAAACGCTCGTTCGAAACTTCAAACTGAATGCTTTGATAAAACAATAAATATTTAACATTGTTTATTATTATTTGAAGTAAAACTGACATGGCAGCAACAATCTGAAATGTTACATTTTTCCGATATTTTCCGGATTCAAGATTTCTTTTACTGGCCTATTAATTAAACTTTCTTCTGTGGGAAATCCCTATTTTGTTAAATTTTTTTCATTGTTTTTGTCAATACTAAAGTTAATTTTATAAATTTTTACGTGTTCGTAATTTGCCTGCTGATTTTGACAAATTTAATAACATCATATGGCTTTTTTGTTAGTGTTTTGGTCAATTTAAATATAATTCCATGACTTTTCTCTGACTTTTGTGGTTTTAATGATATTCAGTGAATTTTTTATTTTACGTAATTTTCATCCATTCGTCGATTTTATAATAGAGTTCAATTTAAAGTTTTGAACATGCGTTTCCACTCCCAGGCAAAGCATGAAGTAAAATTTCGAGTTTAGAAAAGCCCCGTGAAAATTTTCGGGCTTTCCTAAACTCGATATTTTACTTCATGCGCCACGCGTACAAAATACTGATTTGAAGTGAAGTTCAGAAACACACTAATACATCTTTAATCAAAGTAACATGGAATCAGATATTTAGTTTGTTATCAACAATATTCACTGTTAATAATAAATAATTAGGTTTTGAATATTTTTATTAAAACAACTGGTAACGATATTTATACATATATTAATGGTTGCAAAAAAATAAGAACATCAAATTTATTCTTAAAGGATTTGTATTCGTGATTCGAAAAAACGGGATTCATATTTATCTCTTACGAATCCTTTATTCGAGGATACGAAATTCGAATCATACTAGGTGATTTGGATTCGTGATTCGAATCCTTTTTACGAGGATTCGTCACAGCTCTGGTATGAGTCGCTTTCCTACTTTGAAGTCAATACATGTTGAGGTAGATTTACAGCAATTATTGTAAATTACATATTTAATATAAAATTTGTGTGCATACTTTTTATATATTTAAAGAATAAAAACAGCATCTATGTTATTTGTAGACATCACGTATAATATTATTAAGAACATTTTCGAATACAACTTTGATGGTTTGCTACAAAATTTTAAAATAAATAAAATTTATTATTTATTAAAGTATAATTATTTTAAACGTGTTTAGAAGATTATCTAAGGCAAAGCAACATGACATATAGTGCAACCTTCCTTTTTTTGCAAGGGGTAATTCGATGTCAGATTTTTCTTAGATGTTGTTCACTTATTGCCTTTATACAGAAAAAAGAAAAATATCTACATCGCTAATTTTTCAAATTACGATTGACTGGTCTCCAAATTGAGCCATAGATGTGAAACTTATCTCATTTTGTAGCATTTTTCATATATATATATATATATATATATATATATATATATATATATATATATATATATATATATATATATATATATACATATACATATATATATATATATATATATATACAGAGTGTCCGTATTTTAACAGTATTTATTAATGCTACTGCATTGATAAGGGCATTGATCTCATTTTGCTTCTACAGTTAGTGTCGGTTTTTAGTTTAAACCCTGGGTCTCCAAACTATCTTCTTCGCGGGCCACAAATACAATTCTACATAATAAAGTCGGCCAAGATCCGATTAATTTTATAAAATTATGAAAAATTTAAGGAACAATTGTTACAATATTTCAAAATATGACATTTACAAAAAAAATTACAGACAATCGCGGGCCGGATTCATGCAAGTCGCGGGCCGGATTTGGCCCTCGGGCCGTAGTTTGGAGACCACTGGTTTAAACCTTCGATACTGACGTCAATACCGGCTTATGGTTAGCGAAGTCAGTATATATACAAGTTTTACATATCAAGTGAGTGTGTGTGGGATGATGGATGTGGCGGCCTAAGGAGCTCACAAAAAGAGCGAAACGATCGTCGTCGTCTTCTGTCCTCCGTGCACACTTAATTGATAAAATAATTTTAACAACATGACCTAATGCGCTGTTATTTCTTATTTGGTACTTATAGGTGGGTCGTTAATTCTAATTTGTTTATATATATATATATATATATATATATATATATATATATATATTTATAATATGATAATATACAACACAAAAAACTGATTTTTTTTCAAGTTTTGTATTTAAAGTCAAAATTTTGATTTTGAATATCTCAAAAATCGCATCTTTAAGGGCGGTCTTTTAGCTCTTATACGGAGCGGATTGAACGCGTTTTGCAAGCGGGTGCTAGGCGAGTTCGCCGCCGAGCCTTCGGTGCCGTCTATCATTCAGTTGTGCTACGGTGAGTAATAAGTATGGACGAAATAGATTTAATTGCGTCAGATTATTATTTATTTATCCTTCATTATTCATAGACGTTACTGTATTTATGGATTTAATGTTTTTATAAATATAAATATTACTTACCTAAATTCCACATGCACTCCGCCCACTGAGCAAAAAACAAACAAATAACGTTATATTAACAGTGCAGCAACATTAAACGTTGTTTTAATGTTGATGAAACATTACTTAAATGGATTTGTTCCTTGGGCGGTGCCTGAATTTCTAAGATAAAACTTTCTGTATCAAACATACTTATAAAATCATGTTTTAGCGCTAGGATATAGACAATTACTTTTTTCCTTTTATTTAACCCGTAACCGGTACACAAATTTCTGTCAAAAATTTCACACACTTTCATGGGTAATAACCTGCATATTAAAAATAGACTGTGAAATGAGCATTTCCCTAGTATGTTGGCCAATTGGAGAGTCAGGGAAAAGAGAAGCTGCTGGCGGTACAAAATTTACGAGCACAGAGACCGTTCTAAAAAAAATGATTATTAATTCTTTTAATTATTTTGTTCTCATAACACTATTTTTACAAGAGATTGGGGGCGATTTTAAATTGTTAGTTATTTTATTTTTTGCAATTTCTAGAAAATATCAAAGATTTTTTAAATATTAAATAAAATTATACTCATATCTTAGAGAAGGAAGTTTACCTAAAAATTTATAGTTTATATTTTTTGTTTATTTATTTTTTAATTTTGGACACTTATCTAAACGCAAAAATGTTTATTTTTGCGTTATGACTAAATATTGTAAGGAAAATATTACGAATTTAACTCGCTTTGGCCGATTTTTTACAAAAATATTACAAAAAACGCCCGCTTTGAAAACGCGTTTCACCCGCCCGTATAAGGCGCATAAGAAACCATGTGTTAAAACTGAAAAACGCGTCCGTCCCGCTCCGCTCAAATTTAAACAAACGCGAGTGCTGGCGTTTTCTCCGCCTCGCACCCGTCCCTCTACGCACTCTCATATAAACCTATGTGTTAAAACGCAAACGCTTGCGCCCGCTCACGTTCCGCCTCGCGTTTAAAACGTCCATCTAAGAGGTCCCTAAATGTGTTTATAATAATATACATATAATAGTTCATGTAATTGTTAATTAACCATATAAATTTCAAATTATGATGGGTTCATATTAAAAAAAAAAAACTTTATCTAAAAAATATTTAATGTATGTATTACTCGTATTACATCTAAAAATTATTTTGCAAATAAAACTCAACGAGTTTATTTTATTAAAAATGATCTTTCCTGACCCCACTTTGAAATGATTAGGGATAATAAGCAATTGCATTAACTATTATTTATACTATTTTAAACATTTTTGAAGATGCGATTTGCGAGAAATTTTGATTTTAAATAAAAAAGTTGAATAAAATTGCGAATTATTGTGTTGTATATCATGAAAAATGCTAAAAATGAGACCTGTTTTACATCTCTAGCTCCATTTGGAGAGCAGTAATCGTAATTTAAAAATTGAGCGATTTGCGATTTCAACCCATTTTTCTGAAATGTAAATGCGTATAGCTTCAAAACGGCTTGACATTTAATAAATTAGATTTTTTGCTTTTTCTATAGGAACAAAATTTAAAAAAATCTAAAATTGCAAGTATGTTGATTTGACATACAATTTTTTTCCCAAGGTCAATTATTTGTTTTTTTTTCAGTACCAATCCATTGATAATGGTCACCTAGTGACCGAAATGTACATCTGGTATATAATAGAAATTGTGAAGAGAGGTTAAAAGTGTTTTAAATAAGGTTATTATAATCTTCACGTAACTCATCCAAATTCAATCAATTATTTGTCACTAGGATGTAGCTTTGCTATTTTAAGAACTATATGATAAAATATTTTTCGAAGCGGCTGCATTCCTAAAACTAAAAATAATTTTCGATACATGCCTGCTGTCTAAATTACTGGATCCCAAATATTTAAAAGAATTGATTCGTGAATCTCTTCATAATTTAAATGCCCAAGAAAAAAGACAATTATCTAAATAAATATAATTCTTTAGTTTTTAAATGAATGTTTGTTAATATTAGCAATTGTCTTCATTTTTAATATTATAACTCGTTTTTTACTTTTCCCCATTTGCAACACAAAGGGAATGTATTGTTTTCGCGAAAATTTTTAAATCAAAAAATTTAGTGGATATATCCATTTTGAGGTCTCCCTAGTTGATTAAGAGCATTTTTGAAAAATAATGTCTGTAATTCTGTCGCCACGATAAAGTTGAGATAATACTATAAACTTAATCCTGTTATTATAATAGTAGTATCCGATCAACTTTTGGTGAAAATGTGTGAACCGGAAGTGGTAGTTTACTCTTAGTATTTTTTGGATTTTTCTTTAATATTGGTCATAAAAAAAAATCTTGTTAAGAAACGTTGTAGATAATCGAAAAATTAACGTTTAATGCGTATTCACTTTATGCCGTAGCTCTTTTAGTTTTTTATTCAAATTGTTTTAAAAATGTGAATTTTATGAAATAATTACTTTGAATAAGCGAGCTACTGCTATTAGTTCGACGTTAGTTAGCTTGACCTTATCATGAGTCATATTTTGTAAAAAACTGAAAACATGCGTAGGAACAAAGTTTAACAGGAATAAGAAACAAGGTAGGTGAAAGCTATTGATTTCAAGTATCTAACATGGGTGAAAGTACTATGATAAACATATCAATTTTATTTTAATTTGTCATAATCTTTAAATATAAATGTAATATAAAAATACTTGTTCACTTAGTTTCACATAATTAGTTGATTTTCTGTTGATTTTGTTAATATAAACTTTAAATGTGCGATTCTTTTCGCAATCTACAAAGTCATACAAAGACTATATATCAAACACTTATTGAAAAATCTACTTCCCGAGCTAATACCCCGACGGACATTGAATTATACAAGAAGTGTTTGTTGCTACATACAGTAACCTAATGCAAATGTAACAATTTGGGTCAAATTATTCAGGCCATCTAGCTTGGGAAGTAGTTGTTTCAATGAGTGTTTGATATATAGTCTTTGTAAGACTAACTTATTGTAGATTGCGAAAAGAATCGCACTATTAATGTTTGAAGTATTCTGCAACCAAGAATTGGCAATTTCATTTATACTTAATATTTAAACTGTTTTTAATTTTCGTTAATATTTATATTAATTTCAAATGTCATTAATTTATAGTTCGTAGTTTTATCGTTTTTAAAGTTATTAAATACAAAAATCCTTCAATTATTTTATTCATTTTTTAATTCTCTTTAATTTGATGTTTGGTCTTCCATTAGTTCGCCCAGAAGAATTAATAATTAATTCCTGCTTTTGTGTGCAATTTACTGTTCTATTAATTAATAAATTATGAATATTTCTTTGTAAATATTTTATATTTATTTTTGTATGCTAAGATATATGTAAACGATATATACAAACGGCGCAAAAATCAAAAACATAACTTAGTTATTGTTAATCCACCTCAATATTAAAATATTTTGACTATTACTGGGAATTTAAAAAAAATGATTTATTTCATGGTGTTTGAAAATAAACTATTCGAATACTCATTTAAATATTCGAATAAATTAAATATGTTTTTCAATTAATATTCGAATACATCAATTTAAAAAAATCTCAGCCTTATTTTGAACTTCACTTTAAACTAGTGTTTTGTACGCGTGGCGCAAGAAGTAAAATTTCGAGTTTAGAGAAGCCTGAATTTGGATTCGGACTCTAAGCGTTCAAATTCAAACATTCAGGCCTCTCTAAACTCGAAATTTTACTTCATGCTTAATCAATAATACTAATAATAACAAGTAAGCAGAATTTTAAATCAGGTTTCAACACAATTTCAGTGCAAAACAAATTAAATAATGCGAAAATAATCCCAAAAATAATAACAAAGTTATTGGTTTGTGCATTTGAACCCAAATCGCCGAATTACCTAACGCACGCTCAGCACGAGTGAACGTGAATTTATAAAACTTTCTTGTTATAGGTAAAGAAAATAACGATGGTCTAGCTTATATAATAAATGAGAAACTTTTAGTTTGTCGATAATCATTATTGCGTGTAAACAAATACAAAATCGTCAACGAAATAACCTGATTTTGTCATTGAAACTGCGGTACTATTTTATTTGGCGTAAGTTCTATGCGTCCCGTCGCCTTCTAAAGTTTTGATTGGACGAGATTATTGGGCGGAGCCGCAGTAGTCTTAGTCTAGGTCTGCGGTACAAATATGAACTTTGACCATTTCATAGGGTCTTAAGAGTTTTAGAGCATCCCCCCTATAGGCCGGATGTACCACTTTACAATTTTCATATTTAAAAAAGTTGGCTATTTGTATCTGACGCAAAAGTACAGACCTTTTCAATCAGCAGTTCAGGAATTCAATCATAGACGGTCGAGTATACTGTAAGAAGGATCGACAGAATCGAAGATTTTGGAGTGGGGGTAGAGATCAATTACGTCACAAATGCGCGCTGAATTTAAATGTGGTTACTTCATGGTTAACTTAAGGTAAACATGCATAAGCTGTAAATTTTCTGACATTCGTTGTATTTTAAAATAGTTCAATTTGAAGCTTTAAGCGAGTGTTGTCCACTCCCAGACTAAGCATGAAGTAAAATTTCGAGTTTAGAAAAGCTCCGTGAAAATTTGTCCAGGGTTGCGCAGCGACGCGAGACAAATTTTATGAGCTTTTCTAAACTCGAAATTTTACTTCATGCGCCACGTTTATAAACACAGATTATAAGCGAAATTCGAATATATATATATACATTTCACAATATTTTAGTGTTTTATACGCGTGGCGCATGAACTAAAATTTCGGGTTTAGAAAAGCCCAGAAAATTTGTCTCGGGTCGCTGCGCGACCAGAGACAATTTTTCAAGGAGCTTTTCTAAACTCGAAATTTTACTTCATGCTTAGTCTGGGAGTGGAAAACACTTGTTTAAAGCTTCAAATTGAACTTTTAAAAAGAACAGGGAATATCTAAAGATTTACAGAAAATAGGCTGAATTTGGAATATACGATTTAAAGAAAATCTCCCTGTATAATATAAGTACATATTTAAGGAAGGTGCGAAAAGGGGAAATTAATATTTAAAACATGTTTTTTAAATATTAATTTCCCCTTCTTCTTTTTGCATTTTATTTTATTTAAGAGATTTTGCTCTTAAAATCCTTGTTATTTTTAAAAACTTACTATTAGTAATTTAAATAGTTAATTCTTATAAATAATCCTTGTTTTAAATATGTTTTTTTTATAACCCAATCAACGTCAACATATTTTTTTAATTTAATTACACGTAACAAATTATTATTTTAATTACACTTAACACTAACATACAATCTTATGTTAATAACACTCATTTTTAAGACAAAATATTAAAAAATCTATCTATGAATGTACAGCGAGACCGGAAAGAGAGGTTATGATAGACTCAAAAACGTAACCAAATACAACGTCATTGTTCTCTCTCGCACGAACTATGGCCTGCGGGGAAACAGATAGGGGAAAACATTAAAAGATACAATTCTGCCATACCTTGTAACACATATGTGTACATATGTATTACGCCCATCGACGTACCTTGGAATTCAATGAGCAATGTCAGTTAGTAAAACAATGACAAAGTTGTCTTAACTGTGCCGGTAATTAAATTGTTGAATATTTTTTTTATAAAGCAAAGATGGGTTTTAATTAAACGCGCCTAGTATATCAATTTCCCATTTAAAATATAACGTCATCTATTCACATTTTATGAAACTACGCATTTTCCCATCTAGAACACTGTAGCGTGTAGACGTGTCACTGAAAATGATAAAGAGTTTAAAAAGACCCAATGCTTGAAATCTCAAAATTTTTTAACATTTCTGAAAACTAAATGTTCATATATTAGAAATAGTCTGAGATGTAAGTTCATTTAACGAAAGCAAATGTTCATATTCATAAACAACAAAATAATCGCTATACAATCCCCAATATAAATTAATGATGCGTTTTACGGGTAGGCGCCTAAAGTTGTTTTGAGATTATCCCCCTTGGTGGATGCACATTTTAAGAGCTTTAGAACTGAGGCTGCAGAAGTGTAAAGCCCTCAGGGTAATTGCTTAGTGCCCTTATAACCTGTGCGAGACGGTCTAATTTAAGTACCGTGACCTGGACATTCAAATTTATCAGAGTGGATTATCTAGAGCGTTTCAAACTCATACTTACTTGAAATAATAATATGTTTTAGATTTACAATTTCAAAAGTATTAAGAAAATGTATTTTTATTTAAGAATTTAAGATGCTAACATTTTTCCTGCGCAATTCTTGTAAACAAGTGTTTTTAATAATGAAATTATTAAGCGCATTTCTCTCTTATTTGGGCGATGTATTGCAGTACATCGCCCAAATTACCGTATTGATTTTCGTTGACATTTTGAATTCAACGATTATTCAAAATATATTCTGCTTCTATGTAGAGGTGGTTCAAACATTTTAATCGCCGTTGTTTATTATTACCTCTTTAAACTTAACAAAATCTGAGACCCAGCACAGTGGCGTACCTACTACTATGGGCGCCCGCAGAATCTTTTTCAGTTGGGGGCAAAATATAATAATAATAATAATATACAATGATGCAGCTAAATGGGGGATGGGGGGGGACTTAAAAAAATATAGAGAATATCGAAACAAATATATATTTATAATTTCATTATTGCAACTCTTACAGTTATAAAAATAAGATGAAATTTTTAAAAATTAATACTACCGATGAAAATAAATGTAGTAAAAGTTGATGAATTTGTAAATATTTTGTAAGTTAGTAAATATGTTCGCGAAAGCAAACCGAGACATTTTGATACATAAAATCATCGAAAAGTGTTAATAATTGAGATGATCAAAAACGTTGACGGAATTAACTAATATTGAAAAGTATTAAATTTCAATCAACATTTACAAAATAATCAAATATTCATTCGTTGTTTTTAAAAGAGTTTCAACTGAATTTTTAAACGAGTGTTTTTCACTCCCACATTAAGTATGAAGTAAATTATCAGGTTTTTTTGAACTCGAAATTTTATTTCATGCGCTACGCGTATTGAACGTTGAATTGATGTAAAGTTCAGAACATACGTCTTTAGCATATTGCTTTAGTAGTATATTTTGAACTTCACTTGAAATCAGAGCTTTATACGCGTGGTGCATCAAGTAAAATTTCAAGTTTAGAAAAGCCTGAAAATTTGGTTTGGTTGCTCCGCTTCGCTACGCGACCAAATCCAAATTTTTAGGCTTTTCTAAACTCGAAATTTAACTTCATGCGCCACGCGTATAAAACACTGATTTAGTGTAAAGTTAAAAAACACACATCATCTATCTACCCATCATCTATCCATACATTCTCTATGTAACCTTATTTTAACTACCTCAATTTCAAATAATTAAATTGAATTAAATATACCTGAATAAAACGCGAGCTAAACTAAGGTGACCTAATTTTTTCAAGGCATTTAATTTCTGAGTTTTCAGCCTTAATCCTGACTCGTTCTTTTACTATCTCAATTTAAAGCCTTTTTCCCGAATCGCCACGATCGAAAAACAGTAATGTGAGAGCCTAAAAGTATTAAATACATTAAAAAAAATATTAAATACAAAAAAAAACTTCGAAATCCGGTGTCCACAATATCCAAACAATCATTTGCGCAGGGCTTGACTGCATATTGTAAACACCGGATTACGTATACTTTTTTAAGGAACTACTTGTATTTGTGCTTGAAAATGATAAATCTAAAATCAGTTTTTATCGGAAACCTACAGCTTAACCACAATTTGTATTCAATATTGATTTTGTTGTAAACCAAATCCAAATTTTCAGCCTTTTCTAAACTCGAAATTTTACTTCATGCTTAACCTGGGAGTGGAAGACACTCGTTTGGCAATCGTCTATAGCTTATTTTCTCTATTTCTGTCTTATATAAAACAAAATATGCGATATTAATAAAAGAAGTAATAAAATTATGAATAACAAGAAACGAAATAAAATTTGTTTAAAATTAAAATTATGAATTTTTATAACAATCTTAGGAATTCACCGAGAGCGTCAACTTTTTTAAAATCGACTAAAATCTTGAAAATTCATAAAAAGCGTCAACAATTTAAAAATCAAAGGAAATCTTGGAACCTCACGAAAATAAAAAATGTATATAAAAGACGTAAATCATCACAAAGTTAACGGAAATCAAAAATTAACAGACATTTTGAGAATTTACAAAAATTCATGAAAGGCGTCATAATATTAAAAATTTATGAAATTCGTCAAAATATTAAAAAATCATGAAAGGCGTCAAAATATTAAAAGTTCATGAAAGGCGTTAAAATACTAAAAATTCATGAAAGGTGTCAAAATAAAAAAAACTAACAAATGCCTTAGAAATTCACGGTATCAAACTTGTAAAGATTAACGAAAATCTTGAAAATTCACGAATACTGCCAAGATTTTTTTAAAATTGACGAAAATTCATGAAAACTATCAATGTTCTTAAAGTTGACGAAAATCTTACAAATTTAGGAAAACCTTGGAATTTTATGAAAAGCTTCAACATTTGTAAAATTTACGAATATTTAGGACATTTACGAAAATTGTTATGAAAAAAAAATGGTTGTCGTCCATTTTCATGAAAAGTATCAATATTTTTAAAAAATATAAAAACGAATTAATATTAATATAATGAATTAATATAACTAATATTAATATAATTTATAATTCAACACTCTCAAGCGAACGCCTGAGCCAAACAGACGTGTACGAAAGGTCAACTCAAAGTTACTATATCGCGCAGCGAAGAAAATATATTTATTCCATCAATTAACAAAAGCAATAATATAAGTATTAGTGCATAATAAATAAACCAAAGAATTGCCCTATTGGGCATTTCTAAGGAAAATGTTGTCGGAATGTCGACTACCTACAACGTCCGAGTCAGAAATGGAAGTGGAAATATCCGACCGCCTCACACGACCATTCAATTCGAAGCAAGTGGCCGAGCCGACATTCAACACATATAAAAGGCCACCAAAAAACACAAAACCGAACAAAAAGGTAATAAGCTACATAAAATGTTATCACAAAATAGACATACAATCTTACAAAACCTACAATTTTACCAACAACCACAAACACAACAACCAACCCAACAAACAATAGCACCACACCCAACTACACTATTACAAAATACACAAGTTACTCCACAAAATGCAAATCAAAACACACAACAAAATACTCTACAAGCGACACATACAACTAACCACAGAGAATACAAATTCACCTTTTATATTAAAACTATCAACGAAATGTCAAGATTACAATTTGCGTTAATCTAGAACTCGCATAATTTCGATGAAAACGTTGTAATCATTAAAACAAAATTGGGCTTTATTTTAAAAACAAATCAAGACAAACATTCAATTACAACTTACCTAAATGTATTAATAACAAAAAAAATGTATATAATTACAATGAGGCCAAACAACACGTAACTAAAAAATGTACACTCCCAGTGAAACATATGTGGCCGTAATAAAATCGGTAGAATTTGAAATAACTGATCAACAAATTAGCGATCATCTGTTAAGAATGGGCATGTCGCATCGCTACTGCAGAAGAATAATCTCCAAGGCTATAGGAAACCCCTCAACATACATCCGAGTAATTACAGGCTTCTACCAACACTATCTCGCCCTATTACAATATAAATTTAAATATATGCTGAAGGTATATGCGGTGGTTGAAGCATCACCCCCTCCAAATTCGACCACACTTCCGACCAATGCAAGAAAGCGCTACAATGCGGAAAATGTAAAGGACCACACAAATCGGCACCTTGTCCAACAACATTAGCTGAAAAATGCTCAGCTTGCGAGGCCGAAGGACATGGAGCCTGGTCTACTAAGTGTCCTAAAAGACCACTTAAACCGATAGAAGGCATCCCCAACGTCAAACTACAATCAACAAATCTAAAATCAGCAGACATTGAACCGATGGACAATGCAGACCTTAAAACAAAATTCAATAGATTTAACAACGATATTAACCTTACGACAGAATTTAAAAAAGAAAAATGGCTAACTGTTTGTAATTGAATTAACAATAAAGATGGAAAAAAAATACTGGACAAAAACTAAAAAACTATCCAAATACAAACAGTCAGAATCGATTATGTCAGTTTTAGACCCTGCGAGAAATAAAGAAATAACTGACCCTCAAAGAATTGCAAATACCTTTGCAGATTATTTTAATAAAATATTTGAATTTTGAACAAACGATGACTACGACAAAGCACAACTCAATGACAAAAACGACTGGTATCAAACTTTCCAAACACTTTCTTCTTCCTTAATAACTCCTATCCTTGAGGAGGACTATATGAATAAATTGTCCCGAGGTAAAAATACTCCCACTAAATATACACCTATATATCCTGGACATGTATAATTATGCATCAGCAAACAACTATTATTCTCCCACTTGAAAAAAAGGGCAAATTGTATGTATCCACAAACCCAACACCAATCCTTCACTTGTATCCAGCTATAGACCGATCATATTACTCCCAGTCCTCGGCAAAATATTCGAATCCCTCCTTAAAGACCAAATAACCTCACACATCTCCAAATATATCCCTAAATACCAATTCGGATTCCAACACAAACGCTCCACTCAACTCCCATTGATAATCCTGGCATCCAATCTCCAAACGTCCCATCTCGAAGGCAAAAAATTAGCTGTACTATTCCTCGATGTCAAAATAGCTTTTGACTCGGTCTAGCACCGGGGATTATTATATAAATGTCTAGTCCTCAATCTCCCTACATATCTATTACGAATCCTTGATCAATTCTTATCCAACAGATCTTTACAAATTAAATTTAAAAACCACCTATCCTACTTATTTTGTCTATACCAAGGTGTTCCACAAGGTTCTCCCATATCTCCCTTACTCTTCAATATATATATCCATGATCTGAACAGCCAAAATCCCAAATACTTCAATCCAGCTCAATATATCCTCCAGTTCGCTTATGACATGGCCTTGGTAACCCATGCCCCTGCCCTCAGTTCCGCAATGTCCTCCTTACAAGAATTATTCCAAATGTTGGCTCCTTAAATGGAGAATATTCTTGAATTCCACCAAAACCGAACTATTAATTCTCAACCACAGAATAACTCCTTATTCTCCTACAATACTCCTCAATGGCACCCAAGTTTCCCCTTCACCCCTATGTAAATACCTTGGCATAAACTTCGATCCCAAACTCAGCTTTATTTCCCACTCCAAAATAATTAAAAATAAAATTCAAACCAGAGCACGCCACTTTAGAGGTTTAACCTATAAACAGCGTGAAATATCAACAAAAACCGCCGTCAAGATATACAAATGCATATGCAGGCCGATACTCGACTACGATTTTATCTTACTTGCTCTCACCCATCCCAGATCCCTTAACAACATCCTTATTGCAGAAAGAAGTTCCCTCCGTATATTGACAAAAATCCGCCACTCCTTAAATCCTCTATATAACCACTCCAATGAAATGTTGCTAGAAAAGACACAAATAATACCCATGAATGAGCGCTAATCGAACGTTTCCTTAAAATGCCTCTAAACATACGCATCCTTAAACTGTTCTGTCAAACCAGAAATCGCCTAATCCCACCCAAACGCAAATTTCCAGAATCCACTATTCTCCAAACACTTTTATCCCTACATCAGTCAATTACTTAATAATCTCACATCATTTATTCATTCAATACTATAATGAATGTTGAGTTTTGTGTTTGCCCCCTTGTAAACACCGTGCTGAACCTACTAAATTCCCGTGAATCCGTTGGGGTTTATTTTTTGTTATCTTCTGTGCATTGTAAGTCTTCTTTTATTTGTTTATCTTTATAAATAATAAGAGCCGAATACAGATAGTAGTTGTTAGTTACAATGGCAACGTGCTCGGCGGGGGAGCACCCCCCGGACGAACCACCTGACATTCGCAAAGATCAGATAATTGAGTGTAAAAATAGCGACAGAGCACCTTTTTGGTATATATCGAAAAACAAAACAATAACGGCGTGAATTCCTCTTCCATTCATGAGATGGTACAAGGAAATTTACTTTATAAATCGGGATTTGATGTTATTACTTCGAGGAGAGGAAGAAATCGTGTTTGTGCTCAATTTAAAAATTACAAGGATGCAAATAAATTATTACGTTCAACAGTTTTTCTTGAGAAGAATTCAATCAAATGTTTCATTCCCGCTCAATTTATTTCAACAAAATGCATAATAAGGGAGGTTGACCACTCCTTCTCAGAAGAGGAAATTTTAAATAATTTAAACTTAAATAATCCCTTCCAAATAGAAAGACTGTTATTTCTTACTTCACTTTTTATTTTTATGTTAGATGTACATTTCGAGACACAAGGTGCTCATTATCAATAACAAACTAAATTCTTAAAACTATGTGCGCGGTATATACAGAGAGTTTTATGTAATACCGAACAAGCTAAAATGTACTCAATGTTAATTTTCCTATGTTCGAAGTGTACTGGGACGCATCACAGCATTGAGTGCGATGTGATTGGCTACGATTTCTAATAGTGATTGACTATATCACTATTAGAAATCGTAAACTGCAACAATTGCAATAAAATATACGTAGGTCAAACACAACGTAACATATTAAAAAGATTTAAAGAACACCAGTATTATTTTAAAATTCAAAACCCGGACAAATCAGCAGTTGCACACCATTCAATTGAAACAGGACACACATTCCCGGTAAACAATATTAAACTTTTAAAGCAATCAAGTAATCGTAGATTAAATATGCTTGAATCCATTGAAATGTATAAAAATAAAAATGTTTTGCTTGGTTAATCCATTATTAGATTTGTTACCCAAAAATAATCCCGCAGTGAATGTAATCCTACCGACCACCTTCCCGATCCATAAGCCGCCCGCGCCGTCCCACCCCGCAGATAATGTAATGACACCGACACCCATTTCGAACTTTGGCCGCTAACAATAGGTTTAATTACTTTTTGGTTTTTCCGATAACCCGTCAACTATATATACCGCGCACATAGTTTTAAGGATTCAGTTTGTTATTGATAATGAGCACCTTGTGTCTCGAAATGTACATCTAACATAAAAATAAAAAGTGAAGTAAGGAATAACAGTCTTTCTATTTGTGATTAATCACTTCACGTAAACTCGATACAATACAGTTAATCCCTTCCAAACCCTACAAGTAAGACGTTGGAAAAGAAAAGAAATTAGTAATGGAGTTGAGGAGTTTAAAAATACTCATTCTGTGGTTATTACTGTTAGAAGTAACTCTCCCCCTCTTAATGTTAAATTGTTCTGCACAAAGTTCCAGAGATGTAATTTTCCCTGTCACGCAGTGTCATGCTATGGCCATACAAAAAAAAATATGCAAAAGTTCATCCCGTTGTGACAAATGTGGCTCGGGAGAACATCTGGCGGATAAATGTCCTGCCTTATTGGCTTCTTGTATTCATTGCTCGGGCTCTCACTCTTCTACTGAATCCGGTGTATTGGCCAAAAATCCTACCTAGTTTGGGACATTACTATTTTTATTAATAGGTGGAAATAGTGCAATTACTTCAGAAAATGAAACATTGTGTCTACGCTTTTACTTTTTTTTGCCTTAGGTCAAAAAAAAGTAAAAGCGTAGACACAATGTTTCATTTTCTGAAGCAATTGCAATATTTCCACCTATTAATAAAAATAGTAATGTCCCAAACTCCCCTCTTTGTAATAATTTGATACCGTCTAATTATAATTTCCCTCCTATTTCTTCTTCTCCTAATATTGATTCTTTTCGTCGTACTCCGGGTACCTCTTCCTATATTTCAGTATTAAAAACAAATAAGAAACGTTCTCCCTCTCCCGAAGAAGACCTATCATTTAAACAAAAATATCTAGATATAATTCACTCAAAAGGCGCAGATTCGCCTAAAAAACAGTATCCTTCCTCTGAGGTCTCCTCCCCCTCTTCTGAAAGAGTTGATGACGAATTTTCTAACCTCATTACACAAGCGTACACAACCTATCCTTCTTTGTTTATTCAAACAATTTTAAACATAATTCTGGCCGACACTCTAAATTAAATGATAAATTCTTCTTCAACAATGTCTTAACTCAAGATTCTACAATGGAATCTGAAGAGTTTTAACTCAAATAAAGCAAATTTATTAAATCTAATTGATACCCAAAACCCTCATATTATCTGTTTGTCCGAAACATGGACTAAACCGTCTTCATCTACACTGGCGAAAGAAATTAACGCATCATTGGTAATTTTTTGATATCTTGGAATCGAGTTTTCTTTGAACACAAACATATTTTTACAATAAGAAATCTTATCAAGCATGCTGTTTTACATGTTGTGTTTTGTCTTTTGTTCTCATGGTTTTCTGTCAATAAATAAAATGAAGCACTTTTCATTATTCTGACTGTAAGAAAGGTTCATATAAAATTTTTGTTTTCAAGTAATTGTTAAAATTAAGTGCTAAATAGTTAAGAATGAATATGGATAGACGTCCGAATCTTAATTTAAGCAGTGAAGAAGCTGTGATTGTGGTTACACTTGCAGAAGAAGGTAGGAGTCAGCGTTACATCAGTCAGCGTCTTGGTGTTAATCAATCGACCGTATCCCGTGTCTTGAAGAGACATCGGGAAACTCAGGCATACTCAAGAAGGCCAGGACAAGGGAGAAAAAGGGCCGCAACTGCTGTTCAAGACCGTTTTTTAATGATGCAGACGTTACGCGAACGGTTTATTACGGCTCCTAGGCTACAAAATATGCTCGCAGAGATCCACAATGTTCATGTAAGTTCCGTTACCATCAGAAAAAGGTTAGGTGGTTTTAATTTAACTCCGAAAACAGCGGCAAAAGGACCACAATTAACCGCAGACCATCGCAGAGCCAGGTTAACATTTGCGCAAGAACATGTAAACTGGTTACAGGCCGATTGGGCTAATGTTATGTTTAGCGACGAGTCCAGATTTTGTCTTTACGGCAGTGACAGACGAATGCATGTGTACAGACGGCCAGGTGAACGTTATGCGCAGTGTAACATTGTTCCGACTGTTATGTTTGGTGGAGACTCTGTTATAGTGTGGGGTGGTATCACTTTAGAGGCTCGTACGGAGTTGGTGGTCATACCAAGAGGAAGCATCACGGCAGCGTCTTATATTGCAAACATTTTAGAACCATCCGTAATGCCTTTTGCTCCCTTTGGAGGAAACGATTTCCTGTTTATGCATGACAATGCAAAACCACACAGTGCCCGAATTGTACAACAGTATCTTGACCTAGTGGGTATCAACACAATGCAATGGCCAGCCAGGAGTCCCGATCTTAATCCGATCGAACACCTATGGGACGCGATGGACAGACGCCTTAGAGCACTTCCTCGGCGTCCAAGCAATCAACAAGAGCTCGGACAAAGATTGCAGGAAATTTGGGAAGATATTAACCAGAATGAAATTGGATCATTAATTAACAGTATGAGCCGTCGCTGTCAGGCAGTTATTCGAGCAAGAGGAGGAAACACTAGATATTAAGTCTTATAATCACATGTTAACTTTTTTCCTCTTTTTATTTATGACATTATTTTAGTCATTAATGAAAGAAAATGTGTTAAAAATCATTATTATAGTTTAGTTGGTTTTGTTGTTATTTTTTTTGTTTTTAAACATCAAAACTTTATTTTTAAATTAAAAAAATTAATGTGATGCGTTAATTTCTTTCGCCAGTGTATTAAGATTAGTGGATATAATACTATACTAAAATCACGAGCAGCAAGAAATCTAGACACTGATATTTTCATCAATAATTCTCAATTTTTTGGCAATAAACTTAATTTTTATAATATTGTATCAGGATATATCCCTCCGTCCTCCTCCTGTAATCTGCATTTTTTGGAATCACTCACTAAGGGATTTAGTCCCTACATTTTAGCTGGTGACTTTAACTGTCATATTAGTCAAATTAATGGTACTCACTCGAACTCAAATGGTAGAACTCTTTGGGAATTCATTGAAAAAAATAACTTAATTGTAAGCAATGACAGCAATCCTACTTGCTTCGGATCTCTTTATCCAAAGAAGAGTATCATCGATCGATTTTTAGTTTCTCCATCTTTAGGTTTAATTTCTTCTTCTATTACATTATTGGACACTTACGGAAGTGACCACTTCCCAGTCTCTTTAGACGTAACTATTAATTTTAATGTCCTAAATCCATTTAGAAAAGTTTTAAAACCTACACGTAACTTTAAACTTGCGGACTGGAATAAATACGAAGAAGAATTAACGATCGGTTCTGAAATGCCATATGACGAATTTGTGGATTGCTTAAACTCTGCTTCTGATAATGATATCCCTATGCACCATCCTGTTTATAGACCTAATATTTGCCCCTGGTGGGACAACACATGTTCTCAAGTAAAAAAGGACAGAAAAAAGCTATTAGGGATTTCTATACTACAGGCTCAACATCATCACTTGTTTTAGATAAAAAAAGCCATAACTGTCTCTAGAAAGTTTTTCACTAGTAGGAAAAGAAAATGTTTTATTGAATATTGTGAGTCTATTTCTAGATTCACTCCTGTTTCGGAAGTTTGGAAAATAATCAAGATTTTTAGAAAGTCTTATTTACCTAAAGATATTGCCCCTGTTAACTCTGAAGTTTTAAATTCTTTTTTTATGTCTCTGACTCCTCCTTTTGTAGAACCACTGATAAATTTTAATATTTCTTTATCCCCTGCCCCCTCTTCCTCCTTCCCATCGTCAAACTTTACTCTAGCAGAATTAAATTCTGTATTAGATAGTTTAAAGGATTCTTCCCCTGGTATTGATAACATCTCATTTTCCATGATCAAACATCTCCCATTCAATAGTAAACTGTGTCTTCTTAAGCTCTTTAATAATATTCTTTTAACTGGTAACATCCCGGAAGCTTGGCGATCGCAAATTTTCTGTCCTATTCTTAAACCGGGCAAAAATCCTAATATCTCCGATAGCTACAGACCCATATCCCTATCCTCTTGCTTTAGGAAAGTCTTTAAGCACTTAATTAAGAATAGATTAGGCTAGTGGATGGAGAAAAATGAACTATACCCTTCTTCTCAGTTTGGGTTCAGAAAATGCAAGTGTACTGTTGACAATATTTTAAAACTGACATCTGATATTCAATCCGCTTTTTTAAATCAGGATTTTACCGTTGCCCTTTTTATAGACATTTCAGCAGCATATGATTTAGTAATACTACAAGTTCTCATTAATTGTCTGCATTCCATTGGAATTCCTTCTAATATTTGTAATTGCATCTGGTCTCTAATTAAAAATAAAATACTGTATCTTAAATATGATTACTCTTTTTCTAATCCTCGCTCCTCATTCTTTGGTCTCCCGCAAGGCTCTGTCCTTAGTCCGGTTCGTTATATTATATATACTCTCCCCCTTCAAAGTATCATATCTCCTAATTGCTCTATACTGCAATATGCTGATGATGTTGCGCTATACTGCTCTGGAAAAAATATTCAGTCATTATTTAATAGAATTAACCAAGCTTTATTTGAATTGTCAGACTGGCTTTCTGCAAACGGTTTGTCTCTTTCTCCTTGTAAATCTTACTATATTATATTTATGAGTAGAAATAGAAATCTGCCAAATTATAGTTTCTTTTTTGAAGGTGTTCCCATTCCTAAAGTCACACAAGTAAAATATCTAGGTATTATAATAGATTGTTCGCTTTCTTGGAGACCGTAAATAACACAACTTTAGGTGAAAGTCAACAAATCTCTAAACATTTTCAAATGTCTGTGCCGTACTTGGTGGGGATCAGAGCCAGGGCCACTAATTATTGTATACCAATCTATAATTAGATCACAGTTAGAATATTGTATATTTGCTCTCTCCCCCTTAAATATTACCCTTTCTAAAATCATGGATAGACTCCAATCCTTCTCCCTTCGCATTATTTTGGGTTGTATGAAGTCTGCTCCTTCGAGAGCTTTGGAGGTAGAAAGTGGTGTTCCTCCTATATTTGTTCGAGCTGATTATTTGGCCAGAAAATATTTTCTTAAATCTATCTCAAACAATAATTACATGGTAAATGATTCCCTTAACCATTTATTAGAATTATATCAGAAAAAGCATAAACCATTATGTTCAATAGTAGAAAACGACGTCCTTGTCTCCTCATTTAATATTTTGATTTTTCCTAAAATCCCATGTTATGACTCTCCCTATTTTTTAAAATTTCTTTCCTATTGATATTATTTATAACATAAATATCGCAAATAGTTGTCATTCTGATATAGATCATAGATTTAAGGAGATTGCTTCAGAGAGGTGGCCTGGTTATTATTATATATTGCTTCACTGACGGTTCATTTTCGGATTTATCTGCTATTACTGGGTGTGGGATTTATATTGAAAATACAATATCCTACTTATTTAGAATTCCGCATACCTCCTTAATCCATACAGCGGAACTCTCAGCTATCCTTGAATGTGTAAAACTTATTCAAGAGCTTAAGCTTAAGAAATCTGTAATTTTTACAGATTCTAAATCTGCTCTCTTTTCTATCTATAAAATGGGAATATTACCTAACAGATATCCAATATCTTCGAATATTCGTTCTTTGGTATATAATATGTATACTGAAGGGTTCAAAGTTATTCTTTGTTGGATCCCCAGTGATTCAGGGATTCAAGGATATGAAACGGCAGTAGCTAAATCTACAGTGGCTCTTCCTCTTCTCGAACATTCTTCCCCCTGTAAAGATTACTTTAACGTGCTTAAACCCAGTCTCAGATTAAAATGGCAGGATATTTGGTCTATATCATCTCATCACCTTAAATATTATTCGATACACCCAAAAATTCCCGTTTACACTTGGTTCTTTGACCCGAAGGTCAAAGGGCGAAGGTTTGTTACTTCAAATGGGTCATAATTCATCACCAAATCATTTATTTAAAATAGGTGCGATCTCCTCTCTAAATTGTTCTTGTGGAGAATTTCTAGATTTAAATCATATTTTATTTTCCTGAAATAAAGAAACTCATAAGTGTCAAATTCTGTATTCGGATCTTATTTTAGCTGGTCATGTTTATCTAATTCTATGTTTGTTATTAGTCTATTTAAGGGCTATCCTTCCACTAATAATTTCCTTCCATTGTTTGAACCTTGAAAGTACCTTCAAATCAAGTAGCTGTGGCTGGTCGACGGAGCTGTTTAGCTGAGGCCACGCAACAAGAAGAAGATAATGAATGTTCATGTAATGAAATATTTTATTTGTGAATAAAATTTTTGTATAATAATAGTATTAATATCGACGTTCTGCAAAAATTTAGTCTCATTGAGACAAGTCTCCAAATATTCATTGAAACAACTACTTCTCGAGGTAATACCCCGACAGATATTGGTTTACTGTTCTATGCATAATTTATATGCAAAATGCAACATCAGGTCAAATTATTCTCTCACCAAACTAAATGAACCAACAGGAAATTGAAATAAATTGAAAAAATTACAGGGAATATTTTCAAATTGAGAAAAATCTTACAAATTTAGGAAAACAATGGAATTGTCTGAAAAGCTTTAACAGTTTTAAAATTAACGAATATTTCGGAAATTTACAAAAATTGCTATGAACTTTTCAAATTCTTAGCAATGTTCGTAAATATTTGTTAATTTTAAAAATGTTGAAGCTTGAAAATCTCGAAAAGTCATGAAAATTATCAACATTTTTAATAGTAATGAAAATCCAAGAAATTCACAAAAACCGTCAACATTTTCATTAACATCTTTAAGTTTCATGAACATTTTCAACATTTTGATAACCATTTTTAAATTACATTAAATTCGCCAATCAATTAAATCAATTAAAATTCTGGAAATGCACAGAAACTGCCAGGGTTTTAAGAATTGTTGGAATATTTATGATTACTGAAAATGTTGACTTCCCACTGAGCAAAAAACAAACAAATAACGTTATATCAACATTGTAGCAACATTAAACGTTGTTTTAATGTTGATGAAACATTACTTTAATGTGTTTGCTTAGTGGGTTATTACATGTTTTTTGTATTTAAAAGGTGAATTTTGATAATTCGTCATCATCATTAAGCTATTCCTGAAAATATTATTTATTTCAGTTGAAGGTTTCTTAAAACTTAATTTGCTGTATTAAATAATAATAAATATTAAATCTAAAATATCGCATCAAAAACGATATTATGATATTTTACCGTATCGATACTTTGATATACGATATAATTGATACTCAATATCGATATTTTTTTGAAATCGTAACATCCCTAGTCCAAATCCAAACGTTCAGAATTTTTTAAATTCGAAATTTTACTTCATGCTTAATCTGCGATTGGAAACACTCGTTATATTATGTGTTATACCGTATCTTCGATAAAAAAACGCCCAACGCCATAACTCTGTTAGTAATTGACCGATTTGAATGAACTAAAAAAACAAAGTCAATGACTGTTTCCATAATATGAATTGACAGTAATTATATATTTTTTCAAAATTAACTTCATTGCCAAATAGTAGTCAACTTTAAATTTTTAAATGGCTGCATATTCTTTTCTCATATTATTATACAAGACGTTGTTTTTCTGAATATAATTATGCCCGATATGTTGATTTTAATTTAATATTTATGACAAAAAAAGTAACAAATCCTGTTCACGTGAGTTTTTGGCAATATAGTGCCTTAAAAAAAGGTCTTTTAATACTGTTTAAATTGTTTATTTATTATATATTCACAGTTTGTTATTATTTTAAATGCAACTTTAATATTTAATAAGTACTTCTTTTTTGTTCTAAATATACATAATGTATACTCTGTACATTTTGAGGCATTCGTCGATTTTATAAAAGAGTTCAATTTAAAGTTCGAACGAGAGTTTCCACTCCCAGACTAAGCATGAAGTAAAATTTCGAGTTTAGAAAAGCCTTAAAATTTGGTTTGGTCGCGTAGCGCGTAGCGCTACGCGACCAATCTAAATTTTCAGGCTTTTCTAAACTCGAAATTTTACTTCATGCGCCACGCGTATTAAACACGGAAATATTGTGAAGCTAGAAATACACTTTAAAAATGATTAAAAATGGAAATATTTCAATAACAACCATTTTTCTTCACACATTCTCAAGTCAGGTCAAATAATATAATGTATCAAATTAACTTATTTAGTTAGTAAATTAAAAATTATATAATAATATTGCGTTATTGCGTCAATGGCGCTGAATAGGTTAAATTAATGCTAGCACTACTTATTTGTTCTATTCTACATTACGTTGTAACGTAGGTACTTATTTGTTGGATCGTTATTATTCATCTTTGACATAAAATCATAATATATGACATATCACACTTTTTTTACAAGGCACTCTAATTATCATTTTTGAAAAATTTAATTTTAAACAGAAGATTTATTTTAATTTTCTACACACAAATATTAAACAAAATACAAGAAATAGGGCATTCTTCTATTCAGTAAAATAATGTCTAATGTAATAAAATTTAAAAATTATAGGCAGCGTTTTAAAAATGTTAAGTTGGCTATTATTTGGCAATGAAGTTATTATAGTAGTAAAAAGCGGTTAAATTCCTTTCTTCACTGTTTTTATTAAAGTACTATATGTACATTTCGGACACTAAGTGTCCATTATCAATAGTTAACTACAGTTAACTATTGATAATGGACACTTAGTGTCCGAAATGTACATATAGTAGTTAAATAAAAACAGCGAAGAAAGGAATTTAACCGTTTTTTATTACTATTATAACAATCTTCACATAACTCACGAATACATATATAATGTAGTTATTATTGAAAAAAATCAATATTTATGTCATTTCTTAATATTTAAACGGCCATTTACTTTGGTTTTTTAGTTCAATAAAATCGATCAATAAATAACAGTTATGGCGTTAGGCGTTTTTTTTATCGAACACCCGGTATGTGTGTTTGCCGGTTCACTATTAGCCACCCCAATGAAGTTCCCAATCAAACTTCCAAAAATAGACGACAAACAATCGCTCTAATTAAACAATCAACCATAATAATTACCAACGCCGCCTTGATCAAATCACGCACTAGTTAAATTGAATTACTAGCTGTGATCAAATGCAATTTCTGCAGTAGCGTATGCCAATTTACTTAGTTTCTAGTAATTAGATCGTGGTTTAAGCAGCTCTAATTACAATGTGTTTACGGAATGACAATCAGTGCATTTCAACAAACATATCCAATAATTGGGTCGACCTAAGTTTAATGTTTGTTAAAGGGAAATGATATTTGTATTAATTAATTTGCGATTCAGGAATTTCAAGCCGAATGTGTGTTCAAGCTTAATTTATCTATTCTATATATAAAATTAATTTAGGGCGAGCAACTAAGTTGTTTTATAAAGTTTGTTAGGTGTAAATATCATCGATTTTCAGAGGGATGATATTTGTATTAATAAGGCAGTGATTCATGCATTTTATAAAAAATCGTTTGAAACAACCACACTGAGCAAATACATTTAAGTAATGTTACATCAACATTAAAACAACGTTTAATGCTGTTACAATGCGGATAAAACGTTATTTGTTTGTTATTTGCATAGCCAATTTAGACCAGTCAAGTTGTTTTCAAAGAAAAGAAAATATATTATTTTCCTTACACATACTGAAATTGTTAGATTGTTTTCTTTGTGTACACTTTAAGGGTGTGGAAAGCAAATATAAAAATATAATTTAACAATTAACTTTGTATGACATATTCAATTTATTTCACTCTTACCCAGTTGGTTGAAGATTTCACTTGAAATCGATGTTTTATGAAGTAAAATTACGAGTTTGGAAAAGCCTGGAAATTTAGTTTGGTCGCGTAGCGCTACGCGACCAAACCAGCCCACTGAGCAAAGAAACGTTGCATGACACGTTGCATCAATGTTACCGCGCAACACGAAGCAGCGTTGCATGGTAACGTTTAAAGAAAAATGTTGTTGCACCGTTGAGAAGCAACGCCTATGCAACACTAGCAATTACTTTTATTTGTATGCAACCCAACATACGAATATAAGTATGTTAAGTTGCATACGATGAATGCATAGAATCCGTATTGTGTACAACCCGATGTGCAGCAATTAAGTGAACGTTATAGGAAGGTTTCTTTTGTAATCTCAATGCAGAATTTATTTCTGGGTTTAAATGGGTCAAAAAATACAAATATATATTGGCAACAAGAAAACAACAAAAAACACTGTCTGTCTGGGAGACAGTACCCCGGAACCTAAGTACATATTTCCCTTAAACTCTGAAAACATTAAAATGTTGTTAACAAGTGCTCACTTTAATTGAAATCAGCGGCTTATACGCGCGGCGCATGAAGTAAAATTTCGAGTTTAGAAAAGGCCAGAAAATTTGTCTCGGGTCGCGTAGCGACCCGAGACAAATTTTCACGGGGCTTTTCTAAACTCGAAATTTTACTTCATGCTTAGTCTGGGAGTGGAAAACACTGGTTTAAAGCTTTCATTTGCATTTACAGCATATAATTAGGACATGTTTACTTGAATGAAAAACTCTCTGTATGTTCAATGTCCATGAAATGTGTAAACACGATGCTGCATTACAGCAACAGTTTTAAGAATTATACAATGTTAAAAATGCAATGTTACTATTTTCAATATACATATATCCAATGTTTACAATACAATGTTGCATAAAAGTCAAATTGTAATGATTATATAACGTTGTGTTACTTTGCCGCAATATTTTTGAAACGTTATAAAATAATGTTGAATTTTAGTATCGTGTTTAACATTTCGGTAATGTATATAAATCAATATTGCACGAAAAACGTTTATACGATGTTTGTATCGTTGCTAAAACTTTGTTGTAATAATTTGAATACAATGTTTTATTTTAGTATCATGTTCAATATTCGTGCAATATTTAAAATGTTTCCGTGTTTAGTAGGCAGGCGTTTCTAAACTCGAAATTTTACTTCATGCTTAACCTGGGAGTGAAAACCCTTGTTAGATGATCAATCAGAAACTTATTTAGCAGTTCCCATTTTTCTAAAATTCAACATAATAACATAATAAATTTGTTGTTTAAATTTAGAACCAACACAAATTCGTGTGCATTAAAAAATGAAGTTTTATAAAATTAACAGAATTTACTAAGAATTAATTGCACTTGCATTTGCTTTACAGAAAATTAAATGATTTCAACGTATTTGTCTAAAATATTAACCCACAGTAAAAATTACGCAATAAATTAAACGACTTTAGGAGAATGTTTATTTTGAGGAAAATCTAAAAAATCAATGGATTATTAAATCAAGCTAAAATTCGTAGAATCTACACAGAAATGAATAATCTTTGTTTGGCTATAATAGATATTTAAATATCTCCACTGGATTTTTCAAAATATTAAATCAAAGTTGAAATTTCGTTAAAAAAAAAACGTGATTAACTGATTTATTTCGTTAAAAAAAATTGTAAAAAAATAAAGTTTTATGCTATCAACATGAAGTTCACAGAACCTACTTGGAATTTATATATTCATTTTTATAAAATAAATGATCTTAACTCATTATAATAAATTATTCAGTTAAAGTTAAAATTATGCAATAGAATTATCAATATTTAGAAAATATTACCTTTAAAAAAATTGCAAAAAATCAAAATTTTATACCATCAACATGAAGTTCACAGAATTGACTTAGAATTGATTGCACTTATATCTAGTAGAAAAAATTAAATTATCTTATCACATTTTTTAAAATGTTCAGCCAAATTTGTAATTATGGAATAAAATAGAAAATGTTTGTAGAATTTTTTCTTTTAAACAATTGCGAAAAATTAACAGATTATCAAATCAACACAAATTTCTAAAAATCTACACACAAATGAATAAACTTTGATTGGGTATAATTAAAAATTGAATATCTTAACTTGATACTCCAAAATATGAAATCAAAGTTAAAATTTGATTTGATTTATATTAATTTTATTAAATTAATAACAAATAAAATAATATAATTACATATATTGTTTTGAAATAGTTAATTTTTGTTGATTTTGAAGATAATGGACGTATTTTCCGTGGTGTGTTAATACTGATTTTTAATTTAATTTAATTTAATTTCAAATTTGTTTGTTTCTATGAATTTTATAAAATAGATAGAATAATGATAAATTACAAATATTATATTTTTTTTATAAATGTTCGCTATATTTTGTCAATTTTTGTCCTTTTTGTTGATAATTGCCAAGTTTTTTAAAATGTTGTTTGTTAATTATTAATAATTATGACGTCTGATTATTCTTGAATTTTTAAATGTTGACAATTTTTTGTTGATTAAGTTAATTTGAATGATTTGTTCAATATTATCGTTTTTTTTAACATTTTGTTATTATATAATATGTCAATTTTGAAGACTTATGTCATTTATAGTTTATTTTATCAGTGTTTGTTAATTTTTGTTAGCATTCACAAAACCGATTGTTATTATTTGTTTATTTAAAGTGTTGACAATTTTCATTACCGATAAAAATATTGTTTTTGCTTTTTCAGGGCCGCTTTTACATTAAAAAAATTAACATTTTAAAAATGTGTTCCCAAACTGAGTAAAAAACAACGTTATTTCAACATTGCAGCGACATTAAACGTTGTTTTAATGTTGATTAAACATTACTTAAATGGATTTGCTCAGTGGGTATGGATCATTTTTATCTAAAGCATTTTTAATCGTTATCAATTTTGATTTTATTTATAATTTCTTTCTATTTTGTTTTGAAATATTCGCTGCAGTTAAAAATCTTTTAATTTGAAGTTTTGAACGAGTGTTTTCAGTCCTTGATTAGGCATGAAATAACATTTCGAGTTAAGAAATGCCTTAACATTTGGTTTGGTCTCGTAGCGCATACCGCTAAGCGACCAAACCAAATTTTCAGGCTTTTCTAAACTCGAAATTAAACTATTTTAGTCATGCTTAGTCATGCTAAAGCTAAAATATAACAATTATAGTCGACATAAATCAATTTAAAAGTAAATTCTGAATATTATCGTCGTCTGTACTTACTTTCAAATCAGCATTTGACTACTATAGTTAGTGTAAAACCAATATATGTCAATTATACTCGTCTTAAATCAATTTAATATGACAATAAATAACAATAAATCTTACAACTATCATCACTTTGAAACGAAAAATGATCATTACAGTAATGTGCAGTCATTTTAAAAATGTTAAAATATGCCTATTTTAGTAATTTAAAGTCATTTTATTAGCCAAATTTGACTAATATTGTAATCTATATTAACTCTATCTAACTGTTCTGGTATCTACAGTGATATCAAAGTCAAAAGCTGACAATATCTGGTTACTTTAAAGTTATAATATTACTATTATAGTCATTTGTGGTCATACCACTCCCAAAATCTAACTGTTTTAGTCATCCGTATTTATTTTGAAACACTTTAAAGTCAAAAGTATTTGTCGTCTGCAGTTACCCCAAAAGCCAAAATGCGACTATTATAGTCATCTACAGTTACATTAAACAGATATTATGACTAATACAATCACTTAATTGTCAAAGCCTAACGTTAATACCACATAATAACAATCTCCCGTAATTTTAAAGCCATAATCTCAGGATTACAGTAATTTCAAAACCATATCTGACTACTATAGAACGAAAATTGATCATTACAGTAATGCGCAGTAATTTTAAATTTAAAATATAATTATTTTAGTAATTTATAGTCACTTTAATAGCAAAATTTTACTATTTCTGTGATCTATATTAACTGTATATGACTATTATGGTATCTACACTCATATTCAAGTCAAAATCTGACATATCTAATTACTTTAAAGTTATAATCTTACTATTATAGTCATTTGCGGTCATACTAATCCAAAAATCCAACTGATTTAGTCATCCATATTTATTTTGAAACACTATAAAGTTAAAATATTATTATTTTAGTCAGTCATCTAAAAGCCAACATGCGACCATTATAGTCATCTAAACAGATATTATGACTAATGCAGTCACTTAATTGTCAAAATCTAACTTTAACTGCACATAACAGCGATCTCCCGTAATTTTAAAGCTACAATTTCAGGATCGCAGTCATTTAAATGCCATATCTAACTAATATAGAACAAAAATTGATTATTTCAAGAATATGCAGTCATTTTAATGTTAAAATATGCCTATTTTAGTAATTTATAGTTATAACAATAGCCAAATTTTACTCTATTGTGATCTATATTAACTGTATTTGACTATTCTGGTATCTACAGTGATATTAAAGTAAAGTCAAAATCTAACCCCACTGAACAAAAAAACAAACAAATAACGTTATATCAACATTGTAGCAACATTAAACGTTGTATTAATGTTGATTTAACATTATTTCAATGTGTCTGCTCAGTGGGACAATATGTAGTTACTTTAAAGTTAAAATTTTACTATTATAGTCATTTGTAGTCATACTAATCCCATAATCCAATTGTTTTAGTCATCCATATTTATTTTCAAACACTTCAAAGTCAAAATATTATTATTCTAGTCGTCTGCAGTCAACTAAAAGCCAACACGCAACTATTATAGTCATCTACAGTTACATTAAACAGATATTATGACTAATGCAGTCACTTTCTTATTAAAACCTGACTTTAATAGCACATAATAGCGATCTCTCGTAATATTAAAGCCACAATCTCAGGATTGCGGTCATTTTAAAGTCATATCTGACTAATATAGAACGAAAATTGATCATTACAGTAATGTGCAGTCATTTTATAATTAAAATATGCCTATTATAGTAATTTATAGTCACTTTCAAAGCCAAATTTGAGTACTATTGTGGTGTATATTAGTTGTATCTGGCTATTCTGATATCTACAGTGATATTAAAGTCAAAATCTGACAACATGTGGTTACTTCAAAGTTATAATCTTACTATTATAGTCAGTTATGATCACACTAATCAAAAAATCAAACTGTTTTAGTCATCCATATTTATTTTCAAAGACTTAAAATTCAAAATATTATTATTCTAGTCGTCTACGGTCACCTAAAAGCCAAAATGCGACTATTATAGTCATCTATAAATACATTAAAGATATATTATGAGCAATGCAGTCACCTAATTGTCAAAATCTGACTCAGCACATAATAGCGATCTATCGTAATTTTAATTGTTGTGTTTGAAAATTGTTCAATTTTAAGTTTCGAGCGAGTGTTTCCAGTCTAGAGTTTAGAGAAGCCTGAAAATTTGGTTAACCACGTGACCAAACTAAATTTTCAGGCTTTTATAAATTCGAAGTTTTACTTCATGCTGAATCCAGGAGTGGAAACACTAGTTAGAAACTTTAAATTGAACGTTTCTAAAAGACGGGTGCCTAAAAATGTACAGCATATACATAGGTATATGTGAAAAATTCCCTGTAGCTAGGTATTTTTAGATAGCCACTAAAGTTATCCGTATGTTGGTCTCTTCTTTGTTTCTTTTGTTGACTGTACTCGCTTAGTGTTAAAGAAATAATGGTAAATGCACCGGGATATAGAAATTTGTTTTGCGAGGGGGTGATCAAAAAGTAAGGTTACAAAGCCTGCAATGAAACGTGTACATTTTGTAACCTTACTTTTTGATCAACCCTCGTATGTTTAACTTTCTTACTGAAGATTTAATGATTTGTAAAAAGGGGTTAAATAAAAATCGAACATTCATTATTAAACATAACTTTATATTTCTTTCTTAATACAAAATCTTAACTTTATATGTATACAATAATACAAAATAAATTACTTTATCCGACTATATCATCTAAAATGCAAATGGCTACCACATTAAATATATGTATAATTAGATGATTAGGGGGGCACATCTGGGAAAAAAACACCAACAAAAAAACGAAACAGAAATATGCGCAAAGTTGGACAAACTAATCGAGGGATGCATTTTAGATGGTAGAGTATTTAAGACAATTTATTGCATTCTCATCTCCATGTAGTAGCAAGTATATACTTTTTTTCGTTTTTTTTTTACTTTATATATTAGAGATAAAAGTGTAGAAAATAATTATATGTATATATATGTATTATCCAATACCCTGGTGATATAAGTCTCTCCTCGGACTCGGAAAGGATATATTTCTCAAATTAATGTAAATGAATGTTTTGGAATGTTTTACAAAAGTACCTCAATTCCGTAGAAATAGAAAATTCCAAAAATCTGTGCGTAAATTGATTTTTTTCATTTTATTTTTTAAATATACATTTTTATAAAATATTTTTCTTAAATGTATACATAGATTTTATATTATCATGAGATTCAGTGATGCAATAAATTTCTTGATTGCTATAGCTTTTTTTAACGATAACAATTTATAAATTTCAAATATAACAAACGCATGTAGTTTCTAATAACAGCATAAGAAGAAATTAATTCATTAGCTGTTGTTTGCATTTTTTTTCGTTTCATTAAGGGAAGAGGTTTTTTGTACTCTAGGTCTACACTAAGGGGTCTGCGTATGCTGTTATAAAAATACATTTTGTGATGAATTTGCAAAATTCTGATATGAAAATTATGAATGTAAATTTCTTTTACAGAACAACTGATTGAAAGCAAATTTGTTAATTTTTTTTTTGGTACAGCAACTTTGTGTGATTAGCTGGGGAATTTTAGTTTGGTTGTAATTCGTGCTGGGTTTTCATGAAAGCACAAAAATTTGGTGAAGACAGTCAAGTTTTTGGTATTGGCGAGGCTTGGGATGAGGCGAGGGGAGTAGGGTTTCTTGAAAGGTACTTGTTTTTTTTTAATATTGATTTTGTTGCGTTTTAAATCATTTCATGTTAACATTGATACAGTAAACATTTGAAACATTGAACGGAGAATATTTTATTATATTCTTCTTAGTGGGCAAACACATTGAAGTACTGTTTTATCAACATTATAACAACAGTTTAATGTTGATAACTTTTGTTTAGTTTTGCTCAGTGGGTTGAGATTGTTTTTGTACTTTCTCGATGATTATCTAAAATGTTCCTATTGAGTACATTTAATTACCGTTTAATCAACATTACAACAAAGTTTCTGTAATGTTGTTCGAACATTACTTCAAAGTGTTTGAAAAAAAATTGTTGATTCTTAAACGCTGGTTTCCAGTCTTTGATTAAGCTTGAAGTAAAATTTCGAGTTCAGAAAAGCCTAAAAATTTGGATTTGGACGCTAATCACTGATTTACCGTGAAGTTCAAAAACACATACATCATCTTTAATTAAGATAGAATGTGTTTAAAAGAATGTTGGAATAACATTACAGATACATAAAACTTTCAAACAAGACTATTTTAAATTCAAAACTATTTGAATTGGAGAGAATAAGCTTATGCTTCTTATAGTTTGCACACTTTAAACATAATATATAAAATTACGACAATGTTCGTATAAAATGCAAACAATACGTCCTAATGTCTTAAGTAGTCTTATTAATTAAGACGTATTGTTTGCATTTTATACGAACATTGTCGTAATTTTACATATTACATTAAACTTTGTTGTTTTAATGTTGTTGAAACATTACTTAAATGGATTTGCTCAGTGGGTAATGTCGATTAATCGTTACTTTAACGTACTCAATAGGAATATTTAAAAGTAGTTTTGTGTTGATAAAACGTTATTTGTTTAGTTTTTGCTCAGTGGGTTAAGATTTTATTTTAACTTTCTTGATGATTATCTTAAATGTTCCCACAGAGTACGTTTAAGTAATGTTGCAACATTACAACAACATTTTATGTTTCTGTAATGCTGTTTCTACATTATTTTAATCACATTGAAGTAATGTCTGATCAACAATATATCAACGTTTAATGCTGTTTTAATATTGATAAAACGTTATTTGGTTAGTTTTTGCTAAGTGGGTTAAAATTTTATTTTTCCTTTCTTGATGACTATCTAAAATGTTCCTACTGAGTACGTTTAAGTAACATTTAATCAACATTACAATAAAGTTTTATGTTTCTGTAATGCTATTCTAACATTATTATAAACACATTAATGTTAAGAAAACGTTATTTGTTTAGTATTTGCTCAGTGGATTGAAATTTTATTTTCACTTTCTTGATGATTATCTAAAATGTTTCTACTGAGTACGTTTAAGTAACGTTTAATCAACATTACAACAAAGTTTTATGCTTCTGTAATGCTGTTGCAACGTTCTTCTAAACACATGGACGTAATATCTGATCAACAACATAACAACGTTTAATGTTGTTATAATGTTTATTAAACGTTATTAATTTAGTTTTTGTTCAGTGGGTCGAGATTTAGTTTTCACTTTCTTGATAATTATCTCAAATGTTCCCACTGAGTACGTTTAAGTAACGTTTAATCAACATTACAACAACGTTTCATATTTCTGTGATGCTGTTCCAACATTCTCTTAAACACATTGACGTAATGTTTGATCAACAATATAACAGCGTTAAGTGTTGTTATAATGTTTATTAAACTTTATTAGTTTAGTGTTTGCTCAATGGGTTGAGATTTTATTTTCACTTTCTTGATGATTATCTAAAATGTTCCTACTGGGTACGTCAAATAACGTTTAATCAACATTACAATAAAGTTTCATGTTTCTGTAATGTAGTTCCAACATTATTTCAATAATTTTTGCCCAAAAGGTTGGATGTAAGATCATTTTTTTATATCACATGTATTTTGCTGTTTGCAGCTACTTTCGACTACATGGTAATCAATATTAAACAAAGTCAATTTAATTTTAGTAATAATTACGGTAATCATTATTACACACTGAACAAGAATCAGCCAAATAACGTTTTATCAATATTGTAACAACATTAAATGTTGTTTTAATGTTGATGAAACATTACTTAAATGTGTTTGCTCAGTGGTTAGTTTGATCAAGATTACTGTGCAGTCAAAACTAGTCTCAGAAAAGAAAATACATACTGTATGAAAAAAAATCAGTGCCGTATTCAAATACAAAATTTACCACAAAGACAACGTCTTCAAGATTTAAAAACCTTAAATGTTATTAAATACTGGTCTCCGCTTGCGCCATTTATGACTGTTTAGTCACTGAGAACAGTATTGTAACTTTAAATCTTAGACTTTGAAGCAAATCCACATTTTGAGCCCTTTGTCTTTTGCCTGTGAAATCCTCAAATTAAATGTTTCAACGCCACTGGCTATCGCTATCTCATTATAGTTACGTCACTGGTCCTTCCAGTATTTGAGTTGCTAGTCGCGTTCTTTTGAAAATTAGATCGTTGTGAATTCTTAAAGTTCAATTAGATTTCCATCTGTGTCACCTGGATTTTTTGCTAAAAAGTACGCAAGTGTATCGTATTTTGTTGGCAAACGTTGCTGATCATACGAATGGAAATTATCATAAACAACGAGATATGTTTTGTAATTACTGCATTCTATGTTAAAATTTTGTTAACATAGAACCGAGCTGGGCAGGATTCGAATCATTCAAGAATCGAATTCTTTCAAAGGATTTTTTACGAATCGATACCCTTCAAAGGATTCGAATGCTTTTGTAATTTAAATATAAATCCTCTTGAAAAAGTGTAACGAATCCGAGACACGAATCTTTTTTTAAATAAGATTTGTGATTCGGATTCGTTACGTTTTTTCAGGAGGATTCGAATACCTAGAGGTATTTGGATACTTCAGTTATTCGAAAAAAGATTTGTGATTCGGATTCGTTTCGTTTTTTTAGGAGGATTTGATACTAATCCTCTAAAAAAAAAAAGAAATCAGAATCACGAATCGTTTTTCAAATAACTTAAAGGTTCGAATACCTAGAGGTATTTGAATACTTCAGTTATTCGAAAAAAGATTTGTCATTCGGATCGTTACATTTTTTAAGAGGATTCGTATGTGAATTATAAAAGCATTCGAATTCTCCGAAGTGTATCGATTCATCAAAAATAATTCTAATTTATTTTGAGGACTTACATGAACATTTGTTTTTTCGTGTGTAAGTGTGTGTTTTGAACTTTACGTTAAATCAGTGCTTTATACGCCTGAAGTAAAATTTCGAATTAAGAAAAACCTGAAAATTTGGATTTGGACGCTAAATCGTCTAAATTCAAATTGCCAATCTTTTCTAAACTCGAAATTTAATTTCATGCTTAACCAAGGAGAGGAAACACTCGTTAGAAGCTTCAAATTGAATGCATAACACACAAATGACTGACACTTTATTTAAATAAAAACAACTTCTCATAATTGAATGTGTCTTCTTTGATATTATTTGAAGTAAAAGTGATACCTATATTTTTTGTTTGTTGTCAAACGAGGGTTTTCAATCCTGGATTAAGCATGAAGTAAAATTTCGAGTTTAGAAAAGTCTTAAAATTTAGATTTGGACGCTACGCGAAGGTGAATAAACACCGATTAAACATGCAGTTGAAAAGCACATACATCAACTTTAATTAGAACAACACCAAATCAGATATTAAGATGTTGAGTGTTAATAATAAATAATCGGGTTATATACATTTTTATTAATAAAAACTGGTAGCGATATAACAAATGTTAATGGTTGTGAAAAAATCAAATTTACTCTTAAAGTCAAATATCTATCAAAGATTCGAATCCTGTTTTTTAAAATGCGGATACAAATTGTGGTTCGAAAAACAGGAATCGAATCTTTGATTCGAATTATATGTATCTCTTAGGAAACTTTTAATCGAGTATTCGTGATTCGAATCCCACCTAATATGATTCAAATCACGAATACTCAAATAATGGTTTCGTAAGAGATAAACATAATTCGGATTCGTTATTCGAATCGGGGCTGCTCTAGAATTGGTCGTTTCTGAAACAACGTTTGGGTGTAGGCAGCATAGCGCTCACATATAAATGTGGAAAGAATTTGGGACCAGCTAAATGGCAGCAAAGGTCATCCATGTTACCATTTTGAATGATATTTCACGGAATTCATGTAGTGAGAGTAATTTGGTTAGATCAATATCTTCAAAGGTTTGAGTTTCAATTGTAGTTGTTCTTAGTTAACACGCATAAATGATTTAAAGCGCAAAAAAATCAATGTATAAAAATGAATGAGTACCTTACGGATTTTCATGGGAATTACCATTATCCACTACATAGGTCTAATCGCCATAAGGTCCGAGTGATGGCTATGGGTATGGTGGAGATCGACTCCGGTGCTGATGGATCCGTCACTGAGGTCTTGGATGCGTGGTCTTCTGGATCTTTTGTGGCGACCTGTGGGATGACAACGACAGTCACAATGCATCACACACAACGCAACCGATGTAGCCAAAGTAATTACAAACGGAACCGCGAAGTAATGTATTATAATCGCCACTTGTTCATCGCGTTCGTAATGCGTCAACACAACCGTGCGGTTTTCCTGCGAGTGGTAACATGGGAACTCAGTCCCTTCAACCCCGTACATATCGGTAAAATTGACGCACAGAACAGTTGGTGGGTAACCACAGCCTTTGATGTTAACCAGCAAAACGGCATCGTCTGTCTGGTTGGGGTTTGCACTTGAATCGTTGTAGCTGACATAAATGTGGGTGCAATGATAAGCATCGCTAGTACAACCCTCCCTGCACGAGCTCCAGGTGCAATTCGCCAACCCCGCCAATTCCTCCCTTCTTGTGGTCACACAAGTCACAGGGTCAGTCACAAAATTCGAAGTCAAGGTGGAAATAGCCGGATCAACGTACAACGGCACCAGGAACAGAAGACTCGATCCAGCTGACATTGCCACCACCGCCAGCACGCTCGTCGAATAAAAAAGCGCCTTTTCCCTGCATGTCTGCCCTCCTGGGGCTCTGCTCTTTTTCGCCGCCGCTAGCTCCTGAATCTTACGTTTCCTTAATTCTTCTTGTTCTTCTAGGAGCAGTTCCGAACTGCTGCTCCTCATTTTAGTTAACACTAGGGCATCACCCACTTTGCTTTTCAATCGTTGCAACCCATTGTCATTACGGCGGCAGCGGCGGCGGCGACGCAGACGCAGGCGCCCCTACTTACCCTAAGGTTACCTTCCTATACATTTTTCAACAACCCTTTTCATTCTATCAACAAAACACCTGCATTTTTAAACACTCCCAACATCAACTATCCTCAGCACGCGATCATTCAAGATTCATGTAAATTTACCCCTGGATCCGTCAACTCCCTCACATTACTTCATCTCTCCCCTTTCCCCATTGCCCTAGCGCATATCAGGACACCCTATTCTCTAATCCCGCTCTACTCCTACGAGCGTTAATATTGATGAGGTCAGTGTGTAATTTCTTCGTATGTGTATATCATACTACAAACAAAATATTAACATGTCAATAAATCATTACAGGCATACCTAATCCCCGTCTTGAAACATAATATTCGTACTATGAATATTACAAAATTAAAATCAATTCAACTTTTCTAGAACTCTCTTAACAGAAATAAAATATTTAAAATCATACAGGGATTTTTTCTTTTAAGTATACGGGACATTTTTCTTTCAAGTGGACATATTCGTTGTTTTTAAAATCGTTAACACGTTGATCCCCGCGCAGCGTTCACTTGTGCCGCAGTTAAATGTGCGTTTATCCCCGCGGCATGTACCTTGTGCCGCATCCAGAAACAACGTTTAAAGAATCGTGCTGCCCAGCCGCGGAACTAGTATAACTATATAGACATATAAACTAGATGGCCTAAACGCTTAAAAACGTTTATGTCCCTTTAAATTTCTGCTTTATTATTCTGTATAATTGGAACAAAAACTTAAGCAGGGGCCTGAGGCAATATTTTTATTGTTATAAAGGTGGCGATCAACGTGTTAAATTTAAAGCTTCTAACCAGGGCATCGAACCGTTATTTTTTGCGTTCTGGGATTCGTTCCTGTTCACAGTGGGCAAATTGAGTAAATTAGACTCCAATAATTAAAAATCATAAATTTATGATTTTCGCCAAAATATTTTTATTTGAAAAGAAACATGATTTCAGATGCTTCTTCTTTAAAAATACAGCATTAAAGTTCAACTTTTTGTCTATCAATAAAAAATTAAGAGCTATTTATTTACTACAGTTTAGTTAACCTATAAATACAATCTCATTAAAAGTTTAATTAACATTGTTCATTGTTGATTGTATAATTAATTTTTAATTTCAGAATTAGAAAAGGTATGTAATTACCAGAGCTGGGCAGGATTCGAATCATTCAGGATTCGAATCCTGGATTCGAATCCTTTTAGAGGATTGAAAAGAGGCATTCGAATACTTTAGTTCAACTGGATTCGTGATCCGGATTCGTTACATTTTTTTAAGAGGATTCGTATTCGAATCCAAATGTGGGTGATTCGAATCCTTATAACAGGATTTGAATATTTATAGAAGGATTCGAATACTTACAAAAGGTTTTAAATCGTCAAAAATAATTCGAATTAATTGTGAGGGTTAACTTTAAAAAAATATTTTGTTGGTTTTTAAACTTCTCGTTAAATCAGTGTTTTATACGCCTGGCGCATAAGTAAAATTTCGAGTTTAGAAAAGTCCAGAAAATTTGTCTCGGGTCGCTGCGCGACCCTCGACAAATTTTCACAGGGCTTTTCTAAACTCGAAATTTTACTTCATGCTTAGTCTGGGAGTGGAAACGCTCGTTCGAAACTTTAAACTGAATGTTATGATAAAAACATTAAATGACTGAAAATGTTTTTAAAGATAATAATCTAGTTTTCAAAATTTTGTTTAATATTATTTGAAGTAAAACTAACATGGTAGCAACAATTTGAAATGTTACATTTTTCAGGCATTTCTCTGAATCAAGATTTTTTTTCCTGACCTTTTAATATAACTTTCTTTTGCGGGAAACCACCATTTTGGTATATTGTTTTTATTTTTTTGTCAATATTTAAATTAATATTATAAATTTATCTGACTTTCCCGGTTTTAATGATATTCAGTGAATTTTTTATTGACATAATTTTCAGGCATTCTTCAATTTTATAATAGAGATCAATTTGAAGTTTTGAACGGGTGTTTCCACTCCCAGGCTAAGCATGAAGTAAAATTTCGAGTTTATAAAAGCCCCGTGAAAATTTGTCGAGGGTCGCGCAGCAACCCGAGACAAATTTTCGGGCTTTTCTAAACTCGAAATTTTACTTCATGCGCCACACGTACAAAACACTGATTTGAAGTGAAGTTCAAAAACACAAAATTCATCTTTAATCAGAGTGACAATGAATCAGATATTTAGTCTGTTATCAACGATGTTCAGTGTTAATAATAAGTAATTAGGTTTTGAACATTTTTGTTTAAACAACTGGGAACGATACTAATATATTAATGGTTGCTAAAAAATAATAAACTCAAATTTATTCTTAATGGATTTGTATTCGTGATTCGAAAAAACCGGATTTGAATCTTTGATTTGAATCATATTTATCTCTTACGAATCCTTTATTCGAGTATTCGTGATTCGAATCATATTAGGTGATTCAGATTTGTGATTCGAATCCTTTTTACGAGGATTCGTCCCAGCTCTGGTAATTACTATATTTTTGGAATATTGACTTACCTTGTTCTTATACACGGGGTGTCCACAGATTTATTCTCAACATAGGGCGTGTCTGAACATCTTTTGTAACTCCTTTTTATACCTTTGATTCAAGTAAAGTCTAAATATTTTTCAAAGCGTTATTTTTAAATAAAAAATTATTATAAAATAATTATTCCTCATTTTTTGTTTGTTTTCGGAGTCTTCAATTGTAAATCTGTGTTAAAATAATCTATTTTGTTGTTTTTACCATCACTTTTCATATTAGACATAACAAATTATACATTTCTGTAAAGCGAAAAAACTCTTTTCAATAATACCATAGCTAACTATGACCCCAGTAAGAAAAAACAAAGTTGACCCTTGTAACTCAAATATGATAACAATTTTCAAAAATCTGAGTACACGTAAGAACCTTAAGAACATGCAAATTAAACTAGAGTTCCTCTAAAAATAAATGAGCTATAACAAAAAATAAAGAAATCAAAATTTCACGTTATTTTATTATAGCGCATAAACTTCATAAAATACCAAAAGTTTTTTTACGGGGTTTAGTACAATTTTAGCTAAGGAGTATTTCATAATATTTAACCAAATCTGTATCTCTTAATATAACGGAGATCTCCAAGTTGATAATGAATCTATTGACACCCTGTATTTTCCGAAGGAATAAATTTGACCATGATTTGAAAGAAATCATATCTCGTTAATTCTCGGTAATTGAACTTCTTGCAATTTCTGATAATTTAATACGTATATTCTGCTATACCGATTAAAGTTTTGGCTCAAAATTGCTCTTATAAGGTATTTTCGATTACTTAATAAATCTTTTACGAAAACATGGAGTTTTTCCTTTTGGTATACATATCCCAATTATATGCTGTAAATGATCATATGTTCGTTGATTTTTTCAAAGTTTAATTATAAGCGGTAAACGAGTGTTTTCCACACCAAGATTAAACATGAAGTAAAATTTCGAGTTTAAAAAAGCCTTTAAATTTTCAGGCTTTTTTAAACTCGAAATGTTACTTGATGCGCCACGCGTATAAGACACTGATTTCAAGAACAATGTTTTCAGTGTTTAATAGGCGTGGCGCATGAAGTAAAATTTCGAAATATAAAAAACGAATTCAAATGAATATCGACTTTTTAGAAAAATTTTGTATCATTGAGACAAGTCTCAAAATATTCATTAAAACAACTACTTCTCGAGCTAATACCCCGACAAATATTGAATTATACAATGAATATTTGAGTTACACGACGGCTTTACTGTTCTATGCATAATTTATATGCAAAATGCAACATCAGGTCAAATTATTCTCTTACCAAACTAAATGAAACAACAGGAAATTGAAAAAATTACGGGGAATGAATATTATTGGTTTTAAGCCATCTATAGACGCGTTTCGAGATTTATTCCTCATCAGTATAGCTATGCTTTAGACTTTGTCTGATGTTGCATTTTGCATATAAATTATGCATAGAACAGTAAAGCTGCGGTGTAACTCAAATATTCATTGTATAATTCAATATCTGTCGGGGTATTAGCTCGAGATGTAGTTGTTTCAATGAATATTTGGAGACTTGTCTCAATGAGACTAAATTTTTGCACAAAGTCGATATTAATTTTAATTCGTTTTTTATATTCTGCAAACTATTGACAAGTTCAATTTTTCTTTATGTTAAATTCTCTTAATGTTAAAATTTCGAGTTTAGAAAAGCCTTTCAGACTTTTATAAACTCGAAATTTTACTTTATGCTTAATCTGGGAGTGGAAAAGTCTCGTTTATAGCTTCAAATTGAATTCTTTTGGAATAAGTGTATGTATATGTATACTTAAAAGAAAAATTCCCTGTATATGGACGTTGTTTACATTGTTACACAGCTTTTGTACACAGCTTTTGTACTTTGTGTGCTTTAATAGTTTTTCAAACTTCCCTATTATTATTTTGTAATCTATATTTTCATAAAACATCAGTAACCACTCCTATATTTTTTAGAAATCTTCTTTCTCTTAATCCAAACTTTAAATATTTGATAAGGCGATACCTAAAAGAAATCAAAAATTTCATATTAGAGCAATTTTGAGCAAACATTTTAATTGGTTTAATAAAGTATACATATTAAGTTATCAAAAATTGTAAGAAGTTTAGTTACTAAAAATGAACAAAATATGAATTTCATGGAAACAAAATTTAACAATTTTTTCAAAGATATTTTTGAAATTGCTTTTTTATGAAACGTAATGAATAAAAATAAAACGATACTCCTAAGATGTAGTAATTACATACCATTAACTCGTTCTAAAATTAAAATAAGTTATAAATACAAAAAGCATTTTTTTTACAACTGCTGTGTTTGTAGGTTAGCTGAGCAGCGATAAATTAAGTTTGTTTAGAAACTACCCACTAAGCAAAAACCAAACAAATAACGTTTTATTAACATTGGAACAACATTTACCGTTGTCTTAATGTTGATGAAACATTACATAAATGTGTTTGCTCAGTGGGTAGGTAGATGAAAATATTGCGTTTAAACATAATTTATGTATAATCTAGGTAGCCAACCTCTATATACAATTTGGAAACCGTATTTGGATGCTGTTGCTGGATGCGAGACTGGTGATGATGATGATTCAATAAAGATGGATGTGTACTTTCCAAAATCATGTTCTCCAAAAAAAACGACTTAAGTGCCCTTAAGTCGTTATTTCACCCAGCGACTCAATTGTTATGTAGAATAAAACAATGCCACATCAGATTTTGATTCAATTCGTAGAAAATGCTCTTTTTTAACATTTCTGAACTGCAAGTTTTACTTCACGCTTAATCAAGGACTGTTTCCACTCGTCACAAGCTTCAAATTGAACACTTTTTAAAACAACGAATTCCTAAAAATTTACAAAGTATACACCGGTAAATGTATACTTAAAAGAGAAATTCCCTGTATATATTTTTTATATAAAGTATAAATATATTCCTTTTTTTAGACAGGTGCAAAAATAAATAAAATCCCAAGTATATTTTTATCGTTATTCTCGCAGCCAGGAGTTTTATGTGGCCTTAGTTACACGCATCCATGTAATAAATCGATTTTTCTTAAAGTAAGTCGGTCACGATGGCATTAAATTGCAGTTAGTACGCCTGCCCCATAATCTTAATATAATTGCTAACGTCCGTCTTTGTAAGTTTTCTTTAATAAGCATAAGCTAAAATCCATTCCATTTGTAGATATTTTTGTAAAGATATTGACATATTTTGAAATACAAAATGTCTCAGAATTAATGGAACGCTATATAGACTTTTTTATTCCCAATTTTACGAATAAACGTTACTCTTTATTAAGCATGAGCGCCCGCACATATGCTGGTGCTACATTTCATTAAACAATTTAGCTACGCGACCAATCCAAATTTTTAAACTTTACTGAACTCGAAATTTGACTCCATGCTTAATCTGGAATTGGAAACACTCGTTAGAAACTTCAAATTTCCTCGAACATTGCATTATTTATCAAATTAATTAGTTAATTAAAGATATATGTATAATTGCTTTATAATTATTAAAATGCATTATATAAATAAAATCCATCGAACATTTTATAAGTTAATGAAATCCTAGAAAATTTACGAAAACTTTTCACGTTCAAATAAATATAACTCAAAAACTATTATTGGGGTATATTTTGATTTTTACATATCTTGATGAAGTAATAATTCAATTCAAACATAAGCTAAAATCCATTCCGTTTGTAGATATTCTTGTAAAGACATTAACATATTTTGAAATACAAAAGACGCAGGATTAGTGGAAGGCTATATAAACTTTTTTATTTTCAATTTTACTAAAAAACGTTACTCTTTATTTAACATGGGCGCCCGCACATATGCGGGGGGGGGGCACTTGGCCCCCTCCCCTCCTCGGATTTCGTCTTAGTGGGCCCAATCCATCTCAACAAATTATATGAAGGTAAAATAATGTAATGTTAAAATAAATGCATATATTTTAATATACAGGGCATTACCAATTTCTAGTTTATAAAAGAGAGTAAAAAAAATCGTAAAAAAATTCAAATTGAACGATTTTCAAAAACAATTGCCGGAAAATTTACAGAGTATGTATTGGTATATGTATACTTTTCAATATACAATTTAGTTTTTTATTATATTTCATAATTTGTCAGCAATGTCTGTTAACTTCATAATTATCGTACGTTTCTTAATCTTGTACAGGGGTCAAAATCAAACACATTTTTTTTGTAAGTAGTTCATCTACAAATGTCAAAAATGTTAAGAACTCTTTGATAAAGTTAAGATTGTAGTCTAAACATTGACTTGAGGAAAATGATCAACTGTTAGGCAATATGTTGAAAATAACCAAAGTGAGTAAATAAAAACGGTAACATTCGTTGTATTTATATAAATATTTATCTTAGGAACCATGTACTGTATTTTTAAATTTAAGTATAGTTTTACATATTCCATATAAACATTTTCAAATTTATTACGCCTGGCGCATGAAGTAAAATTTCGAGCTTAGAAAAGCGTAATTTGGATTGGTCGCTCCGCTTCGCTACGCGACCAATTCAAATTGTAAGGCGTTTCTAAACTCGAAATTTTACTTCATGCTTAATCGAATGTCTTTAAATTTCCTGAATATTACATTATTTATCAAATTAATTAATTAATTAAAGATATTTGTCTGATAATCTATAAAATGCATTAAATAATTGAAATTTATCGAACATTTTATAAGTTAATGAAACCCTAAGAAATTCACGAAAACGTTTGACGTACGAATGAAAATAACCCAAAAACTATTATTGCTGTGTATATCGATTTTCACATATTTTGAGAAAGCGAAAATTCAGTGATATGTACACCTAGTTTTATGAAAATATCTCAAATAGTATCCAAGTTATAGTCTCGAAATGTTTATATCACTCAAAATAATTAAAATTGACTCCTGTTTCACGTTCAATTGAAAATACCTTAAAAATTATCGATGGCGTATATTTTTTACATATTTTGAAAGACCAATAATTGAGTGATATGCACACGCGAAGTATTAAAATATTTTGAATAATATCAGAGTTATGAACTCTTAAAATTTCTATTTCACGCAAAATAATCAAAATTGCTTCCTGTGTCACGTTCAAGTGAATATAATTGAAAAACTAAGGATATCTCAAATAGTATCCAAGTTATGAACTTTTGAAATTTCTATATCACATAAAATAATCAAAGTTTACTTCCGTTTCACGACCAAGCGAAAATAACTCAAAAACTATTATTGGGGTATATTTTGATTTTTACATATTTTGAAAGAACAATAATTGAGTAATATGCGTATTAAGTTTTAAACAGATATCTTAAAAAGTGTCTAAGTTATGATCTCTCGAAATTTCAATATCACTCGAATTTATCAAAAATGACTTCCGTTTGATAGTATATATTATGATTTTTACGTACTTTAAAAGAACAATATTTGATTAATGTTCACACAGAATTTAATAAAAATACATCAGAAATAATTTTCAAGTTATGATCTCTAACAATTTGTATATTACTCAAATTCATCAAAATTGTCTTTATTTTTACATATTTTGATTAATATTCACACATAATTTTATAAAGATATCTCAAATTGTGATTTCTTGAAATTTCAATACCATTCAAATTTATTAAAATTAACTCACTTCACGTTTTCCCAAATTTCAACTTTTTGACATTTTGTGGTTTATAATGTTGAAAATATTAAAAGTATAGGCATAATATATATATATATATATATATATATATATATATCAACATTGTTTTGACGTTTTATCACTTTTCGACATCTTCTACAATTTTCGCAAATTTCAACTTTTTGACATTTTCGACAATTCTCGCTGGTTTTAACTGTTTCTTTAAGTTTGATCACTTTTCAACTTGCTCCACAATTTTCGCTAATTTCAACATTCGTTTGACATTTCATCACATTTCGGCATATTCAACATTTTTTTTGACAAATCTCGCATATTTTAATTTTTTGATACTTTTCGACTTTCTTCACAATTTTCGTAAATTTCAAAATTCCTTTGACATTTCATCACTTGTTCGTTTTCTCCACAATTGTCAACGTCCATCATGATAATGAAATGTTATTTGTTTAATAGAGAATATTAATTTTCTGTTAAAAAATAAATGACTATTCATTATCTTGTTCGACGTTAAGATTGAAACGATAGTTATTTAAGTCATTAATTATTTTCTAAAAAGTTTTTTCCACTACCAGACTAAGGATGAGGTAAAATTTCGAGTTGAGAAAAACCCGAAGAATTTGGATTTGGACGCACAGCGTCCAAATCCAAATTCTTTCTTTTCTCAACTCGAACTTTTACTTCATGCGATATGCGCATAAAAACACTGATTAATTATTGAGTTTAAAATATTTAAAACATGTTTTTATTAAAGATTATCACTTTTCGACATACTTCAAAATGTCAAATTTCAATATTTCTTGATATATTATCACTTTTTGACACTGTTTTAACGTTTTCTCAAATTTAAACTTTTTATTGTGTTTCGACTATTTTCGATTTTTTTTAAATTCAAGCAAATTTTAACATTTTTACCTTGACATTTTATCACTTTTACATGGTTTGCGCATCACTGACAGAACATAAAATTCTAGATAAATCTGTTATCATTATTATTATATTTTATCCTCCCCTGTAATAGATTCTGCGGGCGCCTATGGACATATGGTTCCTGTAATAAATGAGTACTTTAAAAATAGTGTGTTCCATTTCTTTAAAATTTAATAAACTTAAAGAAGTAACGAATAACTTTGCATTGGAGCTAATTTTGACGAAGTTACAAAACATTTTGGATTTAAGGTTTTCCTATTTCTTTCTTTGCTTTAATCAAATCATAGCAGCTAATTTAAATGTTATAGAATTTTCAATTTTCATTTGAGAACATTGAAGATAAGAATATTCTTATCAATATCCATCATCATATTACCGAACACGAGTTCTAATATAACATCGCTTCCTCTAACACCAATACCAGAAATTGACTTGATATAAAAACAAAGTAATTTATTTTGAATACCAACATGCGTTTCCAGAATCACATATATTTACGATTAACGATAAATTCACGAGAAATAAATCGAACGATCAACAATGATATGCAACACCAAAGTGGCCGAAGCGAAGTCCTTATCAAATAATGAATCAGCGATAGGTGGTGGTACCAACTCATCTATAAACAAACTGCAGAAATTAATTAGTGCACACCTCACTTTGGTGATTGCTACCGAGACATCGGCACGGTTTTCAAAAATGTCCGACAGTGAGTACATCCGAAATTTCTCCAGAAACAACGATGAGTTTCGCTACCTCCTTCGCGAAATGGAAGAAGTTTACCTAAACCCTTTGACTTCAAAATTGATGGAATTGCAGAACGAGGTAAAGACGCTTTACGAAACTATCAATCAGCTCGGAAATTCAACTGAGAAGTTTAAGAAGGGCGGGGACTCTGTTGCACCTTCCGGTGTTACAAATTCGGATTTTGAGAAAGGTTCAAGGAAGCCGTTAGGTAAGCCAAAAAAAGTCTTCAAAAACGACAGAGGCGTGAATCTTCTACAATTTCTAGCGGGTTCCGATTCTGAAGAAGCTGCCGCCAGGGATGCTCCCAGCAAAAATGGATTTAAGGATACCGAAAATCAAATAGTAAGGACTCAACAAGTGTTTTCAGAAAGTGATTCGTCAGTTGCAATTTTGGATTTCGAAAATTATCGAGTAACAACGCAAAAAAGAAATTACCTCCCAGTTGCAAGCAATATTGTTCAAACCTCTTATTTCTACGCAAGTGGTGAAGTTAATAACAGGGTTGCAGATAAATCGAAAACCCACGACCAAGAAGACTTTTCTGAAAGTGATTCGGATGTTCCTATTTTAGATTTTGAAATCCAACGTTCGACATCAGGGCAAACTTATCTATCTGCTGATACTTTTGATATTCAAGATTTGCAATCAAAGTTCTATGTAAATTCTACAGATACTCAATTACAAGAAGGTAGGAATGGTTTTGAAGAGCGATTTGAAGATTCTTACACAAACAATCTTAACGATAATGGGTTTATAACTAACGAAATATTTCAAGAATCCATGCGTGTCCTGAAATCCCAATCAAATATTTTTAAAGGAAATTCAGTTGTTCAAGCTGGTGCATCTCTATCAAAACATCAGGAAGTTAAAGGTAATACAGTTCTTCAAACAAGTGCATCTTTATCAAAACATCAGGAAGATAATAGAAGTTCAGTTGGTAAAGCAGCTGAATCTTTATCAAAATATCAGGAAGTTAAAGATAATTCAGTTACTCAAGCGGGTGCATTTTCATCAAAATACCAGAAAGTTAAAAGTGACCAATTAATCAGCACCGAGTTATTTGAAGAAGCTAATAATAAACCACAAAAATATATTTTTTTGGGATCCGTAGCTGAAAACTTCCAAGAGAAACCAATAACGAAAACCCAAAAAGGGCATTTATCATCAGCGAAGCATAAAGGTGAAGCGATCGGAACAACAACAGGAACAATTCCTAAAAGAATAAATTATCAAACATATCAAAAATCAAACAACGTGTGTCCAGTTACAGAAGATAATAAATTTAAACAAGAAGCTTCGGGATTTCAAAAAAATTCCAAAGCCGCTGGGGAAATGAAGGCAACTAAAAAAGTGTGGAACAATTATCCGGCTAAGTTAAGAAATGAATCAAAAATGGGGGTTTCATCATTATCATCTCGAAATAAATCTGCTTCAGCTACTGCGACAAATGAGAACTATATATCAGCATCAGATTGGAATAAAGCAATTATCAACGCTTCAATAGCTATAAGGGATATTGAAAAAAGAAATACATCTATAAACGGAGGAAAAAATAAATCTCCTAAAGAAGTTTCACATTTCGACAAAATCACACAAACAATTGGAGATGGTGTAAATAAGACAAGAAATTCACCTTCAGTAAATAAAAACTTACAAAGCGGCAACTCAACGCCAGCAAGTGGAAACACCAGAAAGTGGAATTCAACACCTGCAATTAATGACACGAACGCTGGATATTTGTCAAGGGCATTTAAGAATAGCAAATTGGAAAATTCAGAAGATAAATTTATGTTAAAAAAAATTAAAGACAATCAAAGAGGATCTCTCCAAGGAATTCAAAATTCTAAAGCCAATCTACTCACATCATCTCAACTACTTCTAAAAAGACCACATGGCAATCCGATTAAGCCAGTTTTATTAAAAACTAATTTATACAAAGTATCAAGCGACAACAAATTGAACCAACAAAATCGCGATTATGAAGAATTACAATTTCCGATGGACACCGACTCTTTAGAAGAACCAGAAACGATAGATGTGCATCTTTATTCCTGCAAAGTCGCTCAGCACGCCGAACGCGCATTTATAGAAAGCGATTATGATAACGCTTCGCAAGGTCAAAAGCACCATTATCAATTACTACATGTCACCACTGATACTGAAGAGAATGCAGTTCGTCCACTAACACCTAGGCCAGAAAATCGAAATACTTTAAAAGTTGAAGATTTAATTGACCTCAACGATGAGGCATCTCATAATCCAGTGGATAATCGGTTCCCACCTATTGATCGACTGTTATTGGAAGGACCTAATCCCCTTTCGGATATAGCGTTTTTGGACATATTTTTGGATCCGAATAACGCCCCAGGTGCATTGTGGAGAAGGAAGGGAGTTGAAAAGCGCAAGAAGTTGAAGACAAGAAGGCAATTGAATGCTATGAAATACTGCTTCTATACTGCTGATACGTATTCTCATTCTACTGAATATCCAACGGATTATGAACAGGAATATCTTCGAAGATGTTTAATTGACAGATACATTGAAAATGTCAAGAGGATGAGCGATGAAGATTCAGGTCCCATATAATAAATACTCCATGATTTTACAATGAAATATTACATCTCAATTGAATTAATGTGTGCTCCTATTTACATTTTTAAAAATGCTCAAGTATTGTAATATTGTAATCAAATACTTTTATAACAAATTTAAATATTATTTTTAAATAAAATACCATATATTGGCACTCTTTTATATTTTAACACCTCTTGTTTACCAGAGCTTGGACGAATCCTCGTAAAAAGGATTCGAATCACGAATCCGAATCACCTAATATGAATCGAATCACGAATACTCGAATAAAGGGCTCGTAAGAGATAAATATGATTCGAATCAAAGATTCGAATCCAATTTTTTCGAATCACGAATACAAATCCTTTAAGACAAAATTTGTCTTTATTATTTTTTTGCAACCATTAATATATACTGCCTTTCAAAAAAATCAGAACACAAAGTATTTATTGGACGATTTTAATGAAATTTACAGAATTTGATCATGTAAATGAACTGCATCGATGATCAAAAAATCAATTGTTTTGGTTACTATTTAATGGTATTTTTCCTTGATATCACCATTATGAAGACCTGCTGATTTTTTAATGTAATTGCTTCTAATATCCAAGTAGCCTCTGAGTAGTTTGACGTTTCAGTTTGTAAAACATAAAAAGATGCCCCGTGTTCGTCGGCGTGCACAATATAATCATCTAAGTGAATTTGAAAGGGGTCGCATTATTGGAATGCGAGAAGCGGGTTTTTCGGATCGTGCTATTGCTGAAAGGGTAGGCCGTAGTGTATCGGTGATCGTACGCTGCTGGTCTAGATGGTCCGAAGCTGGGGAGAATCGACGTAGACTTGGATCAGGACGTCCAAGAAGCACCACTGAGCGTGAAGATCGAGGGACAGATTTACAACGTCGCGGGCATTGGGAAATGACTGGTTGGCTCTAAATGGCCAAAGAGTATCCATGGCTACTGTTTACAGAAGAATCCGCAGTTTTGGTATAACATCCTACCGTCCACAATTGTGTCTACCTCTTACTCCGCAGCATCGCAGAGCAAGACTTGATTGGTGCAGGGAAAGACAACATTGGACCCATGAATGGAATAACATTATCTTCAGCGATGAGTCTCGGTTCTGTTTATGGGCTCATGATGGTCGCAGAAGAGTGAGACGTCGACGCGGTGAACGCAGAATTTTACAATTTGCTGTTGAAAGACATACGGCTCTTACACAGGGAGTTATGGTTTGGGGGGCGATAGCATATGGTAGTCGGTCTCCTCTAGTTTTCTTAGAAGCAAGTCTTAACGCGATTCGGTATATTGACAACATTTTACGGCCAGTGTTAGTGCCCTATGTAAATGGCTTGCAGAACCCCATTTTTCAGCAAGATAATGCTCGACCTCACACAGCGGCCATTACAAGACAGTTTTTTGATAGTGCCGAAATCAATTTGTTACCTTGGCAACAAATCATCGATACAGTTCGTTTACATGATCAAATTGTGTAAATTTGATTAAAATCGTGCAATAAATACTTGGTGTTCTGATTTTTTTGAAAGGCAGTATATAAATATCGTTACCAGTTGTTTCAACAAAAATATTCAAAACCTAATTATTTACTATTAACATTGAACATCGTTGATAACAGATTAAATATCTGATTCCCTGTTACTCTGATTAAAGATGTATTTGTGTGTTTCCGAACTTCACTTCAAATCAGTGTTTTGTACGCCTGGCGCATGAAGTAAAATTTCGAGTTTAGAAAAGCCCAAAAATTTGTTCACGGGGCTTTTATAAACTCGAAATTTTACTTCATGCTTAGCCTGGGAATAGAAACACCCGCTCAAAACTTCAAATTGAACTCTATTATAAAATCGACGAATGCCTGAAAATTACGTAAATACTGAATATCATTAAACCCGGGAAAGTCAGAGAAAAGTCATGGAATTATATTCAAATTGACCAAAACACTAACAAAAAAAGCCATATAATATTATTAAATTTGTCAAAATCAGCAGGCAAATTTCAAAACACTTAAAAATTTATAAAATTAATTTAAATATAGACAAAAACAATGAACACAATTTAACAAAATAGTGGTTTCCCACAGAAGAAAGTTATATTGAAAGGCCAGGGAAAAAATCTTGAACCAGGGAAATGTCGAAAAAATTTAACATTTCAGATTGTGGCTACCATGTCAGTTTTACTTTAAATAATATTAAACAAAATTTTGAAAACTAGATTATTATCTTTAAAAACATTTTTAGTCATTTAATATTCTTATCAAAGCATTCAGTGTGAAGTTTCAAATGAGAAAAGCCCGTGAAAATTTGTCGAGGGTCGCTCAGCGACCTGAGACAAATTTTCTGGGATTTTTTAACCTCGAAATTTTACTTCATGCGCCACGCGTATAAAACAGTGATTTAACGAGAAATTTTAAAACACATAAATGAAATTTTTCAAGTGAATCCTCACAATTAATTCGAATTATTTTTGAAGATTCAAAACCTTCTGTAAGTATTCGAATCCTTTTATAAATATTCGAATCCTTTTATAAGGATACGAACCACTGACATTTGGATTCGAATACGAATCCTCTTAAATAAATGTAACGAATCCGGATCACGAATCCACTTGAACTAAAGGATTCGAATGCCTCTTTTGAATCCTCTAAAAGGATTGTAATCCATAATTCGAATCCTGAATGATTCGAATCCTGCCCAGCTCTGCTGTTTACTAAGAATATAGTAAGAAATAATTATTTCCCAGTAAACAAAACACAAGATATAAAATGATTACGCGGAAATCAATGACAAATTATACCGGGCGATTCAGAAAAACACATCTTTAGGGCAGTGGCGCGGCCAGGATTTCGCCATGAGGGGCATACCGAGGAGGGGGCCAATACAATTCAAATACGAAACATTTTAAAATGTGTTCAAGGTAGTGAAATTATGCACATATTTACTTGAAAATTGACAAAGAGTTGAAAAATTTATCACAAATAGACCAAAGTTTTTTAATTTATAAAACGAAATAATGGTTATGTAATTACAATATCTCTTCGTTATTGAAATGAAGATTAAATATTAAAAAGATAATATCTCAAAGCCCAAAACTTACAACAAAAGGTGGGTAGGTAAGTATTCATATTATTAATAAAATAGTGTTTTACATACATATTAGTAAATAGCAGAGCTGGGCAGAATTCGAATACTGGATTCGAATCCGTTTAGAGGATTCAAAAGAGGTATTCGAATACTTCTGTTAAAAAGGATTCGTGATCCGGATTCGTTACGTGTTTTGTGAGGATTCGTATTCGAATCCAAATGCGGGTGATTCGAATCCTTATAAATGATTCGAATAATTAATAAAGGATTCGAATACTTTCAAAAGGATTCAAATATTTACAAAAGGATTCGAATATTTACAAAAGGATTTGAATCGTCAAACATAATTCGAATTAATTATGAGGATTTGCATGAAAAATGTTGTTGTGTTTTTAACCTTCAAGTTAAATCAGTGTTTTGTATATATATATATATATATGTATATATATATATATATATATATATATATATATATATATATATATATATATATATATATTTTTTATATATATATATATATATATATATATATATATATTTAATTCAGCTTCAATTTGTTTATAATACACCAACAACTTAACGCTTCCAGGTCGAGTTGTAGCTTATAGCTAGAATAATTGTCCTTAATAGGCATGTACAACTTTAAGTCGTCCGCAAAAGAAGGCGATTGGAATATTTGAAACACATTAAAATATCATTGATAAAAACATTAAATAGTAATGGACTAATATGTGATCCCTGCGGTACCCGCGAAGTTACAGATATGGGACGAGAAGTGAAGTTACTGATGCGGACTGTTTGAGTTCTGTTGCTACACGGTATCAATCTCGTACCCCTCTTCCAGCGATGTAGTAATTGTTGCCCCAAAGATTAGTAAATTAGATACTGTAGAATATCCGGGCCGAAACCTATGTTGTTTATCGGTTAAAATAGAGTTCAAGTCCCTTACTAACGCAATCAGTAACTAGCTTTTCAAACATCTTGGGAATGTGTGATAGCAATGATATAGGTCTGTAGTTGTCAACGAGGTTCCTCTTGCCTTTTTTGAAGACAGGTGTTATTAGTGAATACTTTCATCTGTCAGGAAAAGTACCAGACTTAAGGGATTTATTAAATAAGAGCCACAAAGGTCTAGAGAGTGAAAACGCACACTTCTGTAAGAAGACGGGCGGTAAACCATCCCAGCCCTCTTTCCCACTAGAGGTCTGGCCTGACAGCTCCTAAAGTATGGCAAAAATAGAGATATCATTGATTCGGTTGATCGATATATGATTAAGACTAGTACTGTGCGAAGAGAGTTGAGAAAGCACTGGTTGTGAGGTATTATAAACGGAGCCAAAGAAGTCTGCAAATATATTTGCCACATCCTGCGGGTCGGTGTAGGTACTCCCTTCTGAAACGGAAAATCGGGTGATGACCTTTTTGAGTTTATAAAACTCCAAAAGCGTCTCGGGTTATTATTAATGGACGACTCAATCGAATCAATATAATTTTTGAAACAAGCCTGTGTGAGATCCTTGCATTTTGCTTGTGTGGGCTGGAATCTAGTCAATTAGTTCCTTACTAAACCATTTAGGAAATTTAAAATGAGTTAACGACCTAATCCGAATGATTGGAACGCATTTTTTAATTGAGTCAAATAAAATATCATAAAAGTAATCCAAGTCGCAGTTTACATTGAGTATTAATAATTTAGTAATATAATAGTCAAAAGAGAGTCATAAATATATGTCGTAATAGTCAAAATACTGTCGACAAAGTGACTTAATGTCGAAT